>CM060468.1:25263757-25658757 GCA_030544235.1 Lepturacanthus savala
TAAAACATTAGACGCTAGCTAGCTAAAACATTAGCCGCTAGCTAGCTAAAACATTAGCCGCTAGCTAGCTAAAACATTAGCCGCTAGCTAGCTAAACAACGCGTCCTTCTGAATCAAAAATCTCTCATTTAAACATTAAATCTAAGCATATAGTGATATATATAGAGATACAGATAAGTTACCATGATAATAGTGGGATTAATGAATGGAGCTTCCTGTTTATCACATTAACAGTAAATGACCTCCATTAAACCATGATTATTAATATTATTACTGTTATTTAAATATTAGCATTAATGATACCGTCTCTTACAATAACTCAGATAGTATTAGTATTATTTAAATAACAATAATATTAACTCACATTAACCCTGAAGGTTCTGTGTTGCAGCAGCTTTGCAGGCTTCAGTCTAAAAGCATGGAGACACAGCCCAGATATTCGGTTCATTTTGATTCAGACGCTTTACAACCGTCCTCAGTTCAATTAAAACTCGTCTAAATTAAATATGTTAAAATATTTCTACAACAAGCCCTTATCAGCTAGCAGCTTCCAGCTGAATCTGAACCAGGTCAGTGAATCCTGCAGCTAGCAGCTAGCATTAGCTACAGCAGCCACATCCGGTTAGATTTCAAAATAAAGGTCAACGCGACAAAAAGGCATTACGGCTTTTTGTTTTAAAATGAAAAAAAAATGCAATATATTTATTGAGTTTTTGTCTGTGCATTTTTTACATCCAGAAAGAAAACGAAAACAGAAGCAAAAAAACAACAACAAAAACAGCCATGGATGTAAGAGTTCTTAACTCTGTGATATCTAACGTAGAAATAAATGCACATGTATAAATGTCCATAATATTAAAACCTGTTTATACCCTTGACTGTGATATCAGTGACATGATTCTAACAGCATGACAGTGAAAGATGAACGTTGAAATAACAGGATTCTATCTTCATGAGTCAGCTGCTATGATCAGTTCCTCTGGAGAAAAACCTGCATACCAGCTCTTCTGGTAGAAAAGGAGACGTCTCCTGGCTGATGATGCCTGGATACTCAGGTATGATTCCTACAGGTGTAACAGGTGAGATACTCAGGTATGATTCCTACAGGTGTAACAGGTGAGATACTCAGGTATGATTCCTACAGGGGTAACAGGTGAGATACTCAGGTATGATTCCTACAGGTGTAACAGGTGAGATACTCAGGTATGATTCCTACAGGTGTAACAGGTGAGATACTCAGGTATGATTCCTACAGGTGTAACAGGTGAGATACTCAGGTATGATTCCTACAGGTGTAACAGGTGAGATACTCAGGTATGATTCCTACAGGGGTAACAGGTGAGGCAGCCTGTTCCTTCTCTCTTCTCTCCTTTGTAGAACAGGGACGATGTTTTCTGAATTAAATACTGTTTTCACATCTCTATCCTCCTCTGGTCGATGGATTCTGGCAAATTAAAATTTAGCAAAAAAATAAAAAAAAGTTTGAGCAAGACAACTTTGATGAATGAATGTAGATAAAATAATAATAATAATAAATAATAAAATTACCTGATCTGACTCCTCAGCAGATACATGGTCATCATCACTACCTGCCCCTTCCTTCTGATTTGGCACCTAAACAAAAAAGGAAATCACAGTATAATGACAAAGATGAGTTAAAAAAAATGACAAAAGGCTCAAACACATAAACTTTTACTGCAATACTTTAACTACGTCAAGCTCATTATACTCATGTACAGAAGTGTTCAATATGATAGCAGTGTTTTTTTTAAAGTTTAAAAATGTGAGTAAAGACAAAATCCTCCAAATTTTACTTACTTTACAAAAAAAAAATATGAATATTGAGCTGTTTAAAGAAATATTAGGGTCTGCTACAAACTCAAATATTGTTATTGATGGAAGCTACAGACTTTAAATGTACATTATATGGTCTAACAGGTGTGATATTAGTAAAGAACACACCTTTTGTTTAGAAGGCTCTGGCCTCTATGAATAAATAAATGTTGAGTTTCAAACAATTGTCTTCCCCGTGAATTCTCTGCAGATGAGTCTTCTCTGGAAACACTGAGTCATTTTTCTTGTTTAGCATCTGGTGAAAACAGCTCTGTGTTGGATTGGAAGAGAACAACAACCAGTTCAACCAGTTACCAACAGCAACCTGTTCAACCAGTGGTTAACAACCTGCAGCACAGCAGGCCTCAGGTCTCCTACACCTGCCTGAGGGAAACTAAAATCCACAGATGGCAGGTGTGGACACTGGCTTCGACCAAGTATAAGCTGCAGATTGGACGTTTTATTTTCCTGAAGGGTTGAGGGAACCGATGTGGACCATAGAGGGACCCTGAGGACCAGGACCAGGATCTGATGCTTAACGAGGTGAAGGTGCTCATTGGTTGAATGGAGGCAGCGGGACTGGGTGGAGACTTCCTGTTGCTGATTCTGTTGAACTTTGTGTTGCTGAGCATTTGTCCATGTGACTTTCAGACTGAATATGGGTGATAATAGTCTTTTGTCAGTAATGACAGTGGTAATGTCATTCTCTGCTTCACAAAAGTCCAGAGTGGAGGTGATCAGATGCATCAAAGGTCCCATGTGTAGAAAATGAGAATTTCTTTTCCATAAAGAGGACTAGTTGTTCTATAAATACTGTTTCAAAATGCTTAAACCACAGAGAAATGCACAGGTTCATTAACATTAATGAGAAGAGAAGCTTGAGAGAAGCGATTTAAAACTACATTGAGATGATTTTTGGTTTTAAAAAACACACCTTTATGGCCACAACGTTAAATAAATCCCGGAAAAGTGAAAAATATGGGACCTTTAACTATTTTAAATTTTATACATGATTTTGATGTCCATGATGTAAAACTCTCATTCTGTGGATTTACACGGGTCCATACACTCGCGTATTCTCCCTCTGGTTTGTAGAAAGCACAGTGATCATGCATCCAGCTGAATACTAAAATATTCTATATATGTTTATATCGGACAATAAACTGAATGTGATTTACATTGGGAAGTTACAACCTGGTTTACATCATAATACACAAACTATATTGTGACATCATTGGTGCAGATTTCTGTAATTTACATTTCCTTCATGAGAAGAGTAAACGATTATTTATCATTATTGTCACAACAGGATTATAAAACTAACTCAATATTACAACACAGTTGTCTTAAAGTGCTTCACTAAATCCAGTCCAAAGTGACTCAGACATCCTCCGTCCTTAGACCCTCCTTCTCAGCAAGGAAAAACTCCAAAACCCAGTGGGAAAGAAGAAACCTCGGGGAGAACCACAGTGAAGGAGAGATCCACTCCCATGGATGGACAGACTATAGATGAATCAGGACTGACAGACATCCATCTGATGATGATGTATTAGTCTGTAAAGATGTTTCAGTCTGTAGAGATGCTGTAGGGTGGGGGCAGAAGGGTGGGTCCAACCAGGCAGGTGAAGGAGTAGGTTCATCAAGGATGAGTCGCATCAGGAGTTATCATCATTGGGCTTCGTGTGGTTGAACTGAAACAGTAGCCACTCCCCTGACCTGCCAACACATCCATTATCGTTATTCTGTGTCTGTCCACCATGGATGTATAATACAGGTTTATTATATATCTATGCTGTAGATGTATAATACAGGTTTATATCCATGCTCTCCACCCGCCCTCAGCAGCTGCACCTTGTCTAATAGTTTAATAAGAGTCAGTCAGTCATTTTCTATACCTGCTTATTCCTCATTAGGGTTGCAGGGGTCTGCTGGAGCCAATTCCAGGGTGTTACAGCGAGAGGCAGGGATACACCCCAGATGGTCGCCAGCCAATCGTGGGGCACACACACCATTCACTCACACACTCATCTACGGGCAATTTAGAGTCTCTAATTAACCTCAGCATGTTGTTGGACTGTGGGAGGAAGCTGGAGTACCTGGTGAAAACCCACGCCGACACGGGGAGAACATGCAAACTCCACACAGAAAGGTCCCAGACCCAGGACCAAGGAGGTCTTGAACCTGCGACCTTCTTGCTGTGAGGCAACAGCGCTAAGCCCTGCTCCTTAATAAGAGTTTAATGTCTAATAGTTTAATAAAGGAAATGTTTAATAAAGGAAATGTTGACCTGAGTCTGGACTGGCAGGAATCAGCCTCTAACTGTAGAATTATTTATTTTATACTAAACAAATAATACAACACAGCAGGGAGGATATTTACAGTATAATCTGACTCATGTTTATTAGATAACCTAATTATTCTTATGAATAAGTTATATTTATTAGGGGCAGGTGGACCATGATGGTTTTAATATAATGCTTTATAATTAATCCATTAGGTGGTCACTGCCCTCCAGGCAAAACTCAGGCAGGATAGTCCTTCTGGAAGTGACTTTTTTTTTCAAATACAAAACTTTATTTAACATTTGTTGACATACTATGTAAGACAAAAATACAGGAGTCCTGATAATAAAGAGATAATGGTATAAATATGTAAAATAAGGGAGGAAAACAAAACAAAGCATTGCAATTATTAAAAAATAAACTGATTAATAATAATAATAATAATAATAATAACAATAATAATAATGCTAATAGTAATAATAGTAATAATGAGGGATTAATGAAACCACAATGGCTTCTTCATTTTTTATATTTATATTTTAAGTCATTATGTTAAGTGATGATCTTTACATTCATCAGTTGAATGAAACATGTCCTCCTCTATTAGAAGTTCATTTAGAATTTCATAATTTGGAATAACAAATTATATTATAATAAGGTATACATTGCTTAGTAGAAAATCTGTGCAAATTGAGGAATGGAGATCCAAGAGTATATATGTTATAATTATATATAACACATAATATATTATATTATCACCTGTAGAACTGCAACAAGTCGTCAGCATAAACTGAATAAAATACAGATTTTAAGGCTTGTTTGTGATTTTTGGTATTTTGTTATATCTCATGTTCATGCACGTATTTAATAAAAAAAATCAACAATAAAAATAACTGGAAGAAAGAAGATCCTTTTGATTTCGGGGATTACGTCATCAGTAAGAGTCTCAAACGGTAAAAAATAGATGACGTCACCCGCCCGCGACAACCTCCCGGTCTGAAGCAGCGCGAGGATCCAGGTTTTAATGATGGAAGAAATCAGGTGTTTAAATGTTAATCTGAGGGAGTTTGGCTGTGAACAGAATTTACTGTCTCGACCTGACGGATCCGCGTCTTTTATTCAAGGTAAAAACATGATTAACACAATGATTAGTTTAAAGTTACAGACACTCACCATTCATCCTAATGTTAAAAAAACAGTAGATCACCTCCATAACCCGCATGTATGCGGTGGTACTCATATGTCTGTGGTGGTACTGGCATATTTTAGAGTCTCAGGGATTCATTTAACGTCTCAGAGATTCATTTAAAGTCTCAGGGATTCATTTAAAGTCTCAGAGATTCATTTAAAGTCTCAGAGATTCATTTAAAGTCTCAGGGATTCATTTAAAGTCTCAGAGATTCATTTAACGTCTCAGAGATTCATTTAACGTCTCAGGGATTCATTTAAAGTCTCAGAGATTCATTTAAAATCTCAGGGATTCATTTAAAATCTCAGGGATTCATTTAAAATCTCAGGGATTCATTTAAAATCTCAGGGATTCATTTAAAGTCTCAGAGATTCATTTAAAATCTCAGGGATTCATTTAAAATCTCAGGGATTCATTTAAAGTCTCAGAGATTCATTTAAAATCTCAGGGATTCATTTAAAATCTCAGGGATTCATTTAAAATCTCAGGGATTCATTTAAAATCTCAGGGATTCATTTAAAGTCTCAGAGATTCATTTAAAATCTCAGGGATTCATTTAAAATCTCAGGGATTCATTTAAAGTCTCAGAGATTCATTTAAAATCTCAGGGATTCATTTAAAAACTGATGCTTAAACTGCACAAAGACTAAAGAAAAAAATTAATTAAAGCAGCAGTTTGGTTTGTTAATAGTTTCCTGTTGTTGGATTAGAGGACAGTTTCATAATGGTAAAGAGGCTTTCCTCTCTGTAACCATTCCTAATGTCATACTGGATATTAAAGGATGTGTTAATGTTCTATTTTCAACTGATATCTGACCTTTACAGTCATTTAAGCTGTGCTGGACATATATTTACCAAAAGAGACACTTTGGCACTAAAAAGACGTTTATATATATTTTGCACAGAATGACTGGATTTTGTTCCCCATCATTGGCTGTCAGGTATTTCTCAGAAATACAAGAAATATCACACAGAAAATCATTTAAAGTGAAAAGTGATCTTTAACTTTCAAGGAGAGGGTTAGAGGTTCAGAGGAAAAGCCACGTTGGTCTGGTGACTAAACCTAGTTTAGACTAGTCTAGTTTACACTAAACCTGGTTTAGACTAGTTTAGACTAGTCTAGTGTAAACTAGTCTAGTTAGTCTAGACTAGACTCTGCTTCTGCAGAGTTTTTTGTGAAAACATTTATTGAAGTAGTAGAAGTGATTAATAAAGAATAATCAATAAATTATTCAAGGTTTGTAATACAGAATAAATTATAAAATATTAATAGAATACAGAATATTTCCAACACTGAAGATATTGATTGGATGTTTTTTTAATGTTATTTTAACTACATTACTGTCATTTTAAGACAGTCTTAAACCTGGTGTCCTTTAAATATTTCATATATTCTAAAATGGTTATTTAATTTACTCAGCAGATAATATGTTCACATAAATATTAGGAAAATAGTGACAGTGATGTTTTGTCAGTACTCTACAGCCTTTCTTAAAACCTGTGTTTCCTAGTGTTGGAGACATGGATCAGATGCTGCTTCTCTAGGGTTTAACCAGGGTTTTGGCTTGTATTTAATTTAAGATGTAAACCATTAAATGTGGTTTCCACTTCATCATGAAGCGACTAATTATCCTGACGTCTGCAAAATAACTGCAGGTGTAAATAAATCATGATAAAACATGAGCTCACATCATTCATCTGGTTTCCACCAAACATGTACCATATTATAATTATTGTTGTTGTTGATGATGTAACATCACCTCCCTCCTTCCTGACAGACATCAAGTCTTCATTTTTCACCGTGAACATAAAACAAACTATTTTCGATATTCTGAGACTTCCAGCTGCCTCCAACTCATTCGATGTTAAAATTTATTTCATGTTCTAGAACATTTCATGTTCTATGACATGATCCACTCCGTCTGCAGTGGATTGCAGCTTCTTAAACTGGATTTCCTAACCTGGATCAGTTTAATAACGTGGATCAGTGATTTCCTGCCTGTTTTCTCCATGTTTTCTAACATCAAGGAGACACCAGTGTGCTGTCTGCAGCTTATGGACCAGCTGAGGTTAAAGTCAGTAAGGAGATCTATGACAGAGCCACGTTGGAGGTGTTGATGCAGCCTAAAGTCGGACTGCCAGGTAAATCTAGTCTTTATTTTAGCTGCAATGCAGTGTTAAAAAAGAGGAATTTAACCTGAAACATTTGAATGCAGTTTAAAATAAAATGCTCAGCTTCTCCTAGGATGCAGCGTGCTGTACCAGAAGCTGCCACCAGGTGGAATCCTAACGTCCTGTCCTACCTGTTCCAGGTGTGAAGGAGCGATCTCTGGAGCTCTACCTGCGTGAAACGTGTGAAGCAGCGTTACTGTCGTCTCTTCATCCTCGATCCTCCCTCACTCTCGTCTTCCAGGTGCTGCATGACGACGGCTCCGTATCCTTCAGTAAAAACTCTGCTGTACACCACTGGTTCTCAAAGGGAGGTCCACAGACCCCCAGAGGTCCTTGAGGGGAAGTAAGGGGGTCCCCAGAATAATTTATTTTTACTATAATTCCATCCATAACACATTAAATAAATCCATTACTTTATTTAATTAAGTAGTATTTATTTCCTGTTATTTGTGTATTATTTCCCCATTGCACATTCAAATTGTATTTTCCATATTGATGAATTGATTATATTACATATTGAGAAGATAATTAATGGTGAACAATTAAATAAATAAATAGATAAAAAATGGAAACTCAAATGACTCAAATACATTTATTTTATGAATTAATTAAATGGAAAATTAAGTAAATATGGACACTTACTGGTATATTAATGAACCATTTCTTAGTTATTTTTTTTCCTTGGTTTCCTACACGTAATATCACATAATTTCCTACAGGAACATCTTCAAGCACAGAACCTGTGAGGTGGGTGTTGTCTAGAGTTAGTTGAAGGCTGCTTGTTCTGGACCTGATTCCAGCTGTTGTTTCCTGACCTGATTCCAGCTGTTGTCCTGCTGTTTAAACGCTGCCTGCATGGCTCTGATGGATGCTGGTTTACCGATGAGCTGCTTGTTCTGTGGAGTCAGTTGTTCCATCCTCAGCGACGGTCAGATCATCACTGACCCCACAGCTGCTCAGGAGAAGGTGAATCTGATTAAAAAGCAGCAAATATCTTATTAAAACATGTCTGTTAAATCATCGCTTTCTTGCTTGGGTTTTTTAAAAAAAGAAAATTTATATGCTTTGGATTTTTAATTAAAGAGCTGATCAAGAATCTGCATTTAGATGTTTCTACTGTTTGTGTACTCTACTACACCTGAACACATTATAATAGAATAACTTTGACATTTTTATATTTTAGATTATTTTCATCCATACTTTTATTAAATGTTCCTATATGTTTATATATGTTCATTTTAGCATTTTAGCTTTTAATGATCTTGAATGAATGATGATGAATGATGAATCTATGAATTTACCGTCTAATGTTTTTATACTATTGTTTCTATACTTTTATATATCCTGTGTGTGTGTGTGTGTGTGTGTGGGGGTGTGGGTGTGGGTGTGGGTGTGTGGGTGTGGGGGGGGGTAACTTATAGCACTTAAAATTGTCTCTTTGTAGCAACATTTTGCTACATTTTCTATGTATGAAAACTGCTTTATGAATAAAAATTGACTGATTAAAATGGATCCAATCAACTAATGGACTATCAAAATATGTAAAGATTAATGTGATGATTTCAACTAATTGATTAATGAACTAATCGTCACAGCTCTCCATGTTGTTCTCCTCTACCTGATGTATAATTCATCATATACATATATGACATATTTTCTGTTTATCTCACCAGGAGAGTCGCGCTCTGATGACCTTTGCCATCGACAGCACAGGACGCAGAGTGATGATGTCATCAACCAAAGGATCATTTTCAGTTCACGAGGTCTGTAAATAAACTACAGCTTTGTCACATTTAGAGTTGTGATGCCACCTGATGTGTTAATTCCAGGTTAATTTAGACGTCTGTGTTTTAATGTTCGTCATAGTCTGTTTCTGAACATTTAACATTTTATTTCAATTTTTCCAGTTTTATTTTTATTTGTGATAATCTAGTTTTCCCTCCACAGCTGCAGCAGTGCATCGCTGTGAGTCAGAAAGCATCAGAGAAGATCTTCCAGTTCTACAGAGACTCTGTCAAACGCAGATATTCAAAAATCCTCTGACAGACGCTTTTTTAAATGTTTTTTTAAGGATGTCTACACATACTGTTGTTGTGGTACCTATACTTCGGTTTATTTGGGTGATGTGGGACTTACAAACTTTACAAAATGAAAAGAAATATGAATGTCAAACAAAGTGCATTTATTGGGATTCATTGTTTTTCCTTCAGATGAATATACACATGTATTAAAGAACTAAGAACATACATGATGTCTCTGGTACTAACGAATCTCTTCCTCCACAACCTTTAACCTTTGACTCCAACCAGTCATCCCCTGCATCCAGTGGTGGGTTCATCACTTATAAATAAAGGTGATGGAG
Source organism: Lepturacanthus savala (assembly GCA_030544235.1). Taxonomy (NCBI): domain Eukaryota; kingdom Metazoa; phylum Chordata; class Actinopteri; order Scombriformes; family Trichiuridae; genus Lepturacanthus; species Lepturacanthus savala. The sequence goes on from CM060468.1 coordinate 25,273,596, forward strand.
AGAATCTGACTCATAAGAGTCAGGACAAACCACATGAATGCTTCCATATACTCACTCATTATAGAAACTCGTCTGTTAGTACAAAGGCTCTTTTTTGCCATTGACAATTACAGTGTAGACAGGAGTTTTCAGATTGTCAGAAGTGACTCAGTGAATCACAGGTTCAGACATGAGGTATCAACAGGTGTGATGGATGTGATCAACAGGTATAACGTGTGTTCCTACACCTGAACCTTCTACAGACCAGAGGGATCAGTCTTCATACAACAACACTCAGTTCTCAGAAAACAAAAGTCTTTGACTTAATTCATCTGTTGACTCTATCAAAAGTATACATTGAAATAGAAAACAATGACTTTCACTTTATTCTCTTTAAATAGTCATTTTGTCATTGAGGGCATTCCCTTGTTCACTGTCACATTAATGGAACATTTATGGCTTTATGAGATTTTTCCTTTCATCAGAGCTGTTCTGGGAGTTAGAAGCTTTAGTTCCATGCAGGTTTCTGTTGTGACTGAGATGGAGATCTTATTTTTTTATTTTTCCTGAATCATGCATCACATGACAAAGTGCTAGATGAAATGTTGGCCTTTTTTGTTGTTTGTTTATGTCCTTATGTTTATCTGGAGGAAATAGAATCTATATCTGGAGAGTGTGGGGTCCAGATATAAATTATTTTATTCTATTAATGGAAAAGTTCATAAAAGGATCATCTGTTGTTTTTGGCACTTTTCTCTCAGCCTCATTCTCTGGCACTGAAGCCTTTCCTTTATTTATCCATATTATCTAGAGCTGATTTCATTTTATTTAAAACTTCTCTCTTTAATTTTTCCCCTCATATAGTGGCACCATATGCAGTATTTTAACTCAAAGATACTTCTTAACTTGGCCCAAACAAAGCAGGAAGATGATGTTGAAGGTATTTTTAAAGCAGAGATGTGCTGAATTCTAGTTTCTCTGAAACACTTGTTCTTTTAATAAAGCTTTAACCTTTTCCACGACCTTCCCGTGACCTTCATATAAATCTGCAGGCTCCGCCCCCTCTGCCCCCCCCTCCTCTTGTCATGGTATCTGATATCTTTAGTGATAACATCTGCTTTCAGCTTCTTTTGTGATGATTAAACACGTGATGACGACCACAGAACTAAAGGATGTAAGAAAACTGAGGAAATAAATCACAGTTAGTGTGACCACGTCCTACACATTGATGCTCAATAACCATCCATGAATTAATTAATTCTTTACTGTGAGAAGTCTCCTCTGAATTCAACTCTAATCCAATCCAAGTGACTAAAATCTGCTGTATTTTTCCATTTTGATGTAGATTTAGCTGCAGACAAACAAAGACTGTGATTATTTGACATTTACAGGTGATGAGATGCGTGAGAGGTCCATATTTCTTCTGTTTTTTACGGTGGTTTTCCAGACAAGTAGGAAATAAGAGCAGCGATGGCACAGATGTACGTGATGATCCCAAACACGATGGACAGAACCGACAACCACAACGCCTGGCGAGATGCTGCTGTAGCTCCATGGAAATCACCTTCAGCTGATGCCTTATTGGTCTGGGAGGAGGAGAAAAAGTGAAGGACATTTATCATCATTTATCAACATCCTCTCTAGCCTCCCACTTTCCTCCTCAGCTCAGTTCACAATAAAACATGATATATCATATAATATATAATATGTTCCCTCTGAATCACACCTGCTGCCTCATTCATCACATTCTCCTCCTCTACTTTAGGTAGCACTCAACAATATTGGAAACCATCACCTTGAGTCTTCTTGTTATAATAATTAAACCTTAATGAAGGTCATTGATGAACAGGCCTTAGGGTATATATATATATATATATATATATATAGCATTTTTCACCTTTACCTTTTTTTCTATGACCTACTCCTTACTTACTCTACCTTAAAGCAGATTGGGATTATTAAATAATCATTAATATTACTTGTCTATTGTCTACACATGATCTCTCTCTCTCTCTCTCCTTCCTGATTAACCATCCAGACCTAACCCTAACCCTGACCCCTAACCCTAACACCCATAACCCTAACCCTGACCCTAACCTGTACGGCTCCTGGGTCCTCCACCAGAACATAACATGTTTTTGAATTTGAGTTTAATCCTTCAGCCTAAACAACACATACATACATTATTGGATCCTAAATTCTGTGTTTAGGTCTAAGTTTGCACACGTCAAAAAAAATAGAATCCTTCTTCACATCTATAGATGTGATCCTGTTTATAATCCACAGCAAATCCATAATCGTAATAATAATAATAATAATAATAATAATAATAATATAATCACCCTGAACTACAGTACCAGGTCCTATCAAGTCAGATCAGGTGTGTGTGTGTGTTTCTACCTTCTGTGATAGGTAGAAAGCAGCGATGCCGAGAGGCCAGAAGCAGCAGAGCATGGAGAAAAACGCCAGACCCAAATAATCCTGAGGGATCATCAGAGGGAAGTTGTTGTCACTGTCTGAGTCAGTAAAGTCATCGATGGACGAGTCCTGTAGGGTTCAACAGAGTTCATGTTACAGGTCAAAAATACAACATAACATCTGTTGATGCTGATGTTTGGGGTTTATTTTAACAGGTTTCTGCTCACTGAAAACTGCTCACACCAAGATTAGAGAATTATTAAACACATGGATATTATTTTTGGAAAAACACATTGATGTTACATTTTTCAAATACAATTTTAAAATTCCATAAGCACCAAAAATTAAATGTCCTTTAACTTTATGTAACCTACTCACTTTGCTCAGATAACTCTTCAACTCTTCAAACCTGAGAATGTAAAACCGCAACTACTAAAGACATGCGAAGGTTCTGTAATGTGAGTGAACCAGTGAACTCTCAATATACAGTATATATATATATATATATATATATATATATATATATATATATATATATATATATATATATATATATATATATATATATATATATATATATATAAAACCCATTCATTATTGAACATAATACAGTCTAAAACTAGGGTTGCATATGGGTGGAAGTTTAGATTGGGAATTTTGGAAATATTCAACATTTAACACCTAACTTAGTTAGCTACCATATGAATATATTTGTATTTAATATTTGCAAGTTAAACATTAATAAAATATATTTAGAGCATAATATTATCAAAATTTACTTCACCACACTATGAGATAATAATGGAACATTATGAGATTAAACTGTATTAGCTTCATGTGTTGTTCTAGTTTTTATCTCATATCATGGTGAACTCTGTCCACCACAGAGTTTAGTAGTTTGATGATTGAGTTTGATATTCCTGGTAATTCCCATGGAAAGTTTCCAACTTTGAAAACTCAGAATTTTGCCCATCTAAACCGAGCTGGCCAGTCCTGCTTCTATAGATGTACTCCCTGCATGTTGTAGGAATCCCCCATTCCAGCACACCTGGTACTGATTATAAACTCATTATCAAGCCCCAGCTGCTTGATTACGAGCTGATAATTGGAATCAGGTGTGTTTGAGTTATTAGATTCATGCAGAGAGAGAAGGATGAGGCTCTAAAACAAAGTCACATTTCACTTTTCTCTGCTGTTGTCCTCCGCTGCTGCTGAGATGATGTGAGTGAATGGGGTTATTCTGGATGTTAGGACTCTGCTGACCGCAGGACATTCACCACTCATGCATTTTTATTTTCAACAGCTACATATTCAATCTGACTCTTCCTCTTTCAGTCCGACCCAATGATATCACTCTGCTGCTTTTATGTTGTGCCTGAAATAATTTTGCATTTTCAAAAACATGGACCCGTAATATTTGACCAAATGCAGAACATATCTTCAAACAGTGTTATTGTCATCGCTGCATGTGCTTGTTCTGATGTAGAGATTGATCGGTTCTATCAGGATTTAGTATCACTTATTAGAAGTGGAGCGTTAACATGAAGCTGTAGTGATGGGATATTACTCATCAGGAGGAAAGCTGCCAGACCCTTTTAGTCATTTCACTAAGTGTTTGTGAAGTGAACTGAAAGAGGAAAAGATGCTGAGCTTCTTTAAGGTCACTGCAGGGTTTATTCTAACTGGTCTGAACCTTTTCATCACTGCTCTATGAGCCTGAACAAACATGGTTTCATGTGCTCTTCTTTTGTCCTTGTGGAACAAACTCTAACCACTAAACTACTGATGCTTGTCTGATATTCAGTAACCGGGTATATGTTAATGGCCTCCAGCCTTTTGGTACACAGCAATCACATAAATAACCAGCAGCTACTTGTTTGTGACAGATTCAGCATAAACATTCTCACTTTGACCCGTTGTTTTGTCCTTAAAACAGAACATCACCCCTCTCAGTTCTGAAGCTAATTAACATTCCATGCAGCAGTCTATGAAAGATCAGACGTCCTCCGTTTCTACTGTAGAGCCATTACCTGCAGGAGAAGAGCTTTATGTCATCTGGCTGTTTGACACTAAGTGTTCATTTATCTGAAATTCACCGCTCCTATTTCTATTTTAAGAACAGGAGTTGCTTTAATGCTGAGTTCCACTATGTTGATGTGGTAGGAATTAGATTACATCCATGTCTCTGTGCTTCAGCACAAACAGACCAAATCACATTGTTTTCTATAAATGTCATTATCATGTTAAAGGTTCACATATTTTATACTTTTCCTGGGTTTTATTTGAAGTTTTGAAACACAAAAGATATATTTGTACCAAGCACCAAAAATATCTCAGGCTTCTCTCTGGAGTTCTAGAAATAGCAGGTCATGTTGTGTCTGTCTCATTAATATTAATGAGCCTCTTGTGAGTGTTTTTGTTTGTTTTATACCACAAAGACTATTTCCTTTTCTATGATTTATTACCTTTAATCTAATGCTTTATGCTGATTCTGTTCATGGTGTCAGTGGTTTTCTTACATCAGAATCCGGCAGCAGGTCGTCCTCATCGTCCACGCTGTAGGACACGCCGTGGAAGTCCTGCGTCTCGGCCAGCAGCTTCCTTTCCAGCATGGAGCCGGGCCGGATGTCCACAAAGGTGGTCTCCAGGTAGTCCTTGCTGAGTAGGGGGTCAGCGTGGCCCCAGACGGGGGCCGGCGGGTAGAAGGACTCCAATGTACGGGGTAAGGAGCAGGGATCCAGGAGCTGCTGCTGGAGCTCAGGAGGAGGTCCACAGTAGGTCCTCCATGTCAGAGGAGGGTAGGCCCGGTCCTCCTCACACTTCACCAGGATGCCCTTAAACAGTCCAGCAGGGGCCGGTCCAGGTCCAGGTCTGAGCCCTGGCTTTGAAGCTCGGCTGTTTTTGGGGCTTTCTCCCAGCAGAGGGTGCTCCAGCTCATCCAGATTCTCCATCCTGCTCATTCAGTACCAGCAGACAAGAGGCCACCACAGATAGCCGATAGACGATGGCTTAGAGTTTCAATGGTAATCCATCTTTAATCCAATTCTTTTAATTTTTCCCTTATAATCGGCCTGATTCCAGAGGCAACAACACATCCCAGGTTAACGTTATCCTTAATATGCCGTATCCTGTCGGCCGTGGAATGTTGTGGATACTAGATCCTCTTTTCTCACGTGTCATAAGCGATTTGTTTCAGATGTTGATAGCTCAGAGTTTGGCTCCTATTTTCCATTTCACATGACTGAGTGTCTCGGTGTTCATCAATATGCTAATGTCAGCTACTTTCCCTCTAATACAATATGAAAATGTCAGTTCTGATGATGGAGAACGTTGATTAGCCCCAGACAGGCGAATGAAAACACAGAGTGATGGGATTTGAGTGATTTGCCCTCAGGAAAATGTCTCTTACAATGAAATATGACGAAGTCTTAATCTAAGCACAGTGTTACTGTATTAGTGTGAAAGCTTTGAATGTCAATCTGTTTCTCCAAGGATAATAACAGATATGGATGAAAATGGGCAATGAGAATTTAAAAAAAGACTCAAGCAGTCCTGACTTATGTGTGACTGATGTACAGCGGGGGTTCTGAAGCTGGAATATGCACAACCTCCAGCTGCTGTCAACTAGTGTCGTAATAAAGAGATTGGGGCCATATTTGAGGGCAGTTAATCTGTAAAAGCAACGAGGCTCCAGAAATAGAATCCTATGGTGCCCGTCCGTGGGTCAACAGGCTGGCATGTTGGTGGAACCCATGATGATGAAAACCAACGTCCTCCGGTGTTGATTTATGGGTTCACTCTTAACCACGCCACCCCTCCTTTTGGAAATGTATTTTTAATGCAGGATAGACCAGGAGTCACACTGGATGCTGCTCTGTTAAAAGAAGAACAAGGTCACAAAAACATTCAGACTCAACTGTTCTCTGAATCTACAAGTTCACTACACTTCAGTACAGGTTCTAAAGATATATCATTGTTTTCATTATCATTGTCATCTGGACTGATTTATCACTTGAAACTGAAATAAAAGAGATCACAATATAACCCTAAAAATATATATTAAGTAGATGTGTGTGATTAGTTGTCAACTATTACATTAATTACCAACTATTTTAATAATCGATTTGAGACAAAAACGAAAATGTCCAAATTCTCTGGTTCCAGCTTCTCTTCCCTGACTATTTTCTGGTTTCTTTAGTCTCTATAATAGTAAACTGATGATCTTTGGGTTGCGGACTGTTGGTCTGGAGAAAAAAGCATTCAGACATTCAGTTTTATATAAACTATTTACTAGTTATTTCCATGTAGCTTTAATAATGATAATGGCTGAAAAAACAAGGAAATTTTGCCAGCTTTTGCCTAAAAGAATACACATCATAACATCATACAGTTCTGCTTACTCTAATCTAAAAACAGTTTTTATGCTCCATGATTCTGGCTCAAACACATTGATACTGACATAGTTCAGTTTAATCTATACAGGGAGTCTCAAATTACATATAAACAACACCACAACATGACAATTTAGCCATAAAACACATTAAAAACAGATTTGATAAGATAATTAAAGGTATCAATAAGAAACATCCATCAGAGGAGGTGTTTTTAGATATAGGTTGCTATACTACCAGAATATCAGGTGCAGTGAAGTATTTGTCCCTGAGGTAGAAGCTGCTCGGCACAAACTGTTCAGTCAGCATCATGTCTCCAAAGAATCTGCAGCTCATGACAGAACAGGACACTGGACAGACTTAAAGCTGCATTAACTACTGCGACGCTGCATTAACTGCTGCAATGCTGCATTAAATACTGAAAGGCTGCATTTATACTGTAACGCTGCATTAACTACTGCGACGCTGCATTAACTACTCTAATGCTGCATTAACTATTGAAACGCTGCATTAACTACTGTAACACTGCATTAACTACTGTAACACTGCATTAACTACTGTAACACTGCATTAACTATTGAAACGCTGCATTAACTACTGTAACGCTGCATTAACTACTGTAACACTGCATTAACTACTGTAACACTGCATTAACTATTGAAACGCTGCATTAACTACTGTAACGCTGCATTAACTACTGTAACACTGCATTAACTACTGTAACACTGCATTAACTATTGAAACGCTGCATTAACTACTGTAACGCTGCATTAACTACTGTAACACTGCATTAACTACTGTAACACTGCATTAACTATTGAAACGCTGCATTAACTACTGTAACGCTGCATTAACTACTGAAAGCTGCATTAACTACTGAAAGCTGCATTAACTACTGAAAGCTGCATTAACTACTGAAATGCTGCATTAACTATTGAAACGCTGCATTAACTACTGAAAGCTGCATTAACTACTGAAATGCTGCATTAGCTATTGAAACGCTGCATTAACTACTGTAACACTGCATTAACTACCAAAACACTGCATTAACTACTGCATCGCTGAATGAACTATTGAAAGACTGCATTCATACTGAAACACTGCATTTACGAGTGAAACGCTGCATTAACAACTGCAACACTGCATTATCTACTACAACGCTGCATTAACTACTGTAATGCTGCATTTACTACTGAAAACTGCATTACCTACTGAAATGCTGCATTAACTACTGCACCAGTGTGTTAACTACCAAAACGCTATATTAACTACTGCAACACTACATTAATTACTGCATTGCTGAATTAACTACTGAAAGGCTGCATTCATACTGAAATGCTGCATTAACGACTGAAACGCTGCAATAACTGCTGCAACACTGCGTTAACTACTGAAATACTGCATTAACTACTGAAACGCTGCAATGACTGCTGCAAAACTGCGTTAACTACTGAAACACTGCATTAACTGCTGCAACACTGCTGCAACGCTTCATTAACTACTGCAATGCTGCATTAACTACTGCAACGCTGCATTAACTACCGAAACGCTGCATTAAATACTGCAGCGCTGCATTAAATACTGCAGCACTGCATTAACTACTGAAACGCTGCATTAACTACTGCAACCTGGATTAACTACTGAAACGCTGCATTACCTGTCGCAACACTGCATTAACTACTGCAACACTGCATTAACTATTGCATCGTTGAATTAACTACTGGAACTCTGCATTAACTACTGAAATGCTGCATTAACTACTGTGACGCTGGATTAACTACTGAAACGCTGCATTACCTGTTGCAACACTGCATTAAATACTGCAGCGCTGCAGTAGCTAATTAACTACTGAAATGCTGCATTAAATACTGCAACACTGCATTAACTACTGAAACGCTGCATTAACTACTGAAGCACAGCATTTATACTGAAATGTTGCATTCATACTGAAATGTTGCATTAACTACTGAAACACTGCATTAACGACTGCAACGTTGCATTAACTACTGCAACGCTGCATTAACTACTGAAATGCTGCAGTAACTACTGCAACGCTGTGTTAACTACTGAAGTGCTGCATTAACTACTGCAACGCTGCATTAACTACCGAAACGCTGCATTAAATACTGCAGCGCTGCATTAACTACTGAAACGCTGCATTAACTACTGCAACCTGGATTAACTACTGATACGCTGCATTACCTGTCGCAACACTGCATTAACTACTGCAACACTGCATTAACTATTGCATCGCTGAATTAACTACTGGAACTCATTAACTGCATTAACTACTGAAATGCTGCATTAACTACTGTGACGCTGGATTAACTACTGAAACGCTGCATTACCTGTTGCAACACTGCATTAAATACTGCAGCGCTGCAGTATTTAATGCAGCGCTGCAGTAGTTAATTAACTACTGAAATGCTGCATTACCTGTTGCAACACTGCTGCAACGCTTCATTAACTACTGCAATGCTGCATTAACTACTGCAGCGCTGCATTAACTACTGAAACGCTGCATTAACTACTGAAACGCTGCATTACCTGTCGCAACACTGCATTAACTACTGCAACACTGCATTAACTACTGAAATGCTGCATTAACTACTGTGACGCTGGATTAACTACTGAAACGCTGCATTACCTGTTGCAACACTGCATTAAATAACGCAGCGCTGCAGTATTTAATGCAGCGCTGCAGTAGTTAATTAACTACTGAAACGCTGCATTACCTGTTGCAACACTGCATTAAATACTGCAGCGCTGCAGTAGCTAATTAACTACTGAAACGCTGCATTAAATACTGCAACACTGCATTAACTACTGAAACGCTGCATTAACTACTGAAGCACCACATTTATACTGAAATGTTGCATTCATACTGAAATGTTGCATTAACTACTGAAACACTGCATTAACTACTGCAACGTTGCATTAACTACTGCAACGCTGCATTAACTGCTGAAACGCTGCTAAAACTATTGCATTGCTGCAATCATACCGCAATGTTGCATTTATATTGAAACACTCATTCATACTGAAATGCTGCATTCATACTGCAAGGCTGCATTTATACTGTAATGCTGCATTTATACCGAATGCTGCATTTATACCTAAATGCTGCATTTATACTGAAATGTTGCATTCATACTGAAAAGCTGCATTAACTACTGAAACACTGCATTCATACTGAAACGCTGCATTCATACTGAAACACTTCATTCATACTGAAATGCTGCATTCATACTGCATCACTGCATTCATACCGCATCACTGCATTTGTACTGCATTTGTACTGCATCACTACATTCATACTGCATCACTGCATTTGTACTGCATTTGTACTGCATCACTACATTCATACCGCATCACTGCATTTGTACTGCATCACTGCATTCATACTGTATCACTGCATTTGTACTGCATCACTGCATTTGTACTGCATCACTGCATTTGTACTGTATCACTGCATTCAGGGTCTGAGTTCCAGGCCTGAATCCTGCAGAAGTGAATGGGCTAGAATGGAAAATGAACAGCCAATACCCTTTACTAGTTTTAGGTTTTACTATAGTCTTGTTGAAACCATGCAGGCATAGTAAACAGTTAAAATATTAATAATTAAAATTCTATCTTTGTGTTTAATGTGTAGACAATAAGTGTTCAGCATGTTCTGTGTTTTTGCATGTTTCCTCTACTTTCCTCCCACCATCCAAAGGCATAATTTGGGTAAATTGTCAATTCTAAATGTGTGTGAATGTGTTTAAATGTGTTTACACTAAACCGGCTAAGTGTGAATTGCATATTTTTTCCCCTCTGTTTTGGCCCTTTGTTCATAATGAGAGTGGATTGTGTACTAACATGTTCAACTATACATGAGGACCAAACAGAGTGATGTAACTTTCTCTGTGATTATTTCTCATTTTAAAGGGACAAGATGTAAGATTTCATGGCAACTTGCAGATTTCAAACCCCTCCCCATTTCTATATTGAGATGGTGAAAAAACATTTAGGGCTGTTTCTGGAGCCTGGTTTGGTTTGTCCATTCTGGGCTGATGTAGAAAGATGGTGGTGGGAGAGCTCAGTGTAGACAAATAAAGCTCAATATAAGGTAATAAAAACACAACAGTTGTGATTAAAATATATACTAATTAAAACATACTTATGAATATTGTATTCCATTTCTGCCAAGTGTATGTTGATGAATAAATGCTGCTAATTGCTGCTAAATACTATACACTGTACTGTTAAATGTAAATTTAGTTCAGCTCCTGTCTTTAAACCTCTATTTCATAGTGTTGCCAAGGACATACAATTTATGAGGTCACATGACCAGGATATCCCTATTGCTCATGGACATTTGACATGTGAACATCATTGTCTCACAATTGAAGGTTGAAGGAATTTTTAATTTAATTTTCATCAAATACTAATGAAATACTAATTAACTTATATACTAAGTAAACTATATATATATATATATATATATATATATATATATATATATATATATATATATATATATATATATATATATATATATACATGAAATTGTTGGTACCCTTCCATTCAAAAAAACACAATGGTCACTGAAATAACTTGAAACTGAAAACTAAAACAAATTTACTTAAAATTAACGAATGAAAATCAGACATTGAATTGAATTTTGGTTCAACAGAATAATTTAAAAAAACAAACTAATGAAACTGACCAGGACAAAAATGATGGTACCCCTAAATAAGAAAATAATTAGACCATAAGGATATGTTGAAACAGGTGTGGACGCAGGTTGTTTTCTTTTTTTTCTAAATTTATCTAGCTTAGTGTGAACATAAACATATCTGCAGACATATATATATATATATATATATATATATATATATATAGGTTATTTCCTGTCTCCAACCTAACACCCATGTAGCACAGGATAAGCTGCTTAGAAATGCATGGATGGCTGGACCTGACCGCCCCATTACATGTTAGTGTCACCCTGTGGAGATAAGGGTTAAGTTAAGCTCTTATTGACTTCATGTGTTCCAAAGCAAGAAAATCTAAAATTAGAACATAACCAGAGAAATGCTACTGATGACAGCTGACAAGTGAAAAGAGGAGCCTGGTATAACTGGGTGTCTCTGGTGGAACACTGCATTCTGAAAACTTCTGTTCAGCTATAATGTAGGGATAATAGCTGACTGAATGATCGTCATCAGCAACACACACACACACACACACACACACACGTACAGTACATTCTATATTCTATATTCACTAATGCTTGTTTCTCTGCCTCTCACCATCTCTGCTCCATTCCAGAAGAGATGCACTCAGCTTTATTACAGCACACTATAAAACCACTCCTGTCAGCTGTATTAGAAGCCTGCCTCCTTTATAATTCTGCAACACACATAAAATATCCAGTCAGGTAGAGAGAAGGTTGCAAGGACGCTGCCGCAAATCACCATCAACGCTTTAACTAGAGCTTCTCTCTCCTCTCCTCTCCTCTCCCCTCCTCTCCTCTCCCCTCCTCTCCTCTCCTCTCCTCTCCTCTCCTCTCCTCTCCCCTCCTCTCCTCTCCTCTCCCCTCCTCTCCTCTCCTCTCCTCTCCTCTCCTCTCCTCTCCCCTCCTCTCCTCTCCTCTCCTCTCCTCTCCTCTCCTCTCCCCTCCTCTCCTCTCCTCTCCCCTCCTCTCCTCTCCCCTCCTCTCCTCTCCTCTCCCCTCCTCTCCTCTCCTCTCCCCTCCTCTCCTCTCCCCTCCTCTCCTCTCCTCTCCCCTCCTCTCCTCTCCCCTCCTCTCCTCTCCCCTCCTCTCCTCTCCTCTCCCCTCCCCTCCTCTCCTCTCCTCTCCTCTCCTCTCCCCTCCCCTCCTCTCCTCTCCTCTCCTCTCCTCTCCTCTCCTCTCCTCAGCTCCCTCTATTACAAACTGTCAGCAATATCACTGAAAAACATAAAAACTCTTTTTTGGTGCAATCCCCACTTGCTGCTTGTAAAAGACGAGTTCTAAAATATAAAAATTAGCTTTAAACTGGTGTCACAAAATCAGACTGATTTTCAGCAATACTCTGCATTCTTCATGAAACACACACACACACACACACACAAAGCTGGAAGTAATTGCTGTAATCTTTCAGTTGATTGAATAGATGCAGATACAGCGAGGATGCTCAAAGAAAAGAAATGATATGTAGGAAATTGGAGCTGTAAAAGCCTGTAGGTTGTAATAAAAAAGACATGTTGAAGAACATCTATGTCTGGCTGATAAAACCAGAACAAAACATCTGAAAACCCAAGTGGCAGCTAAATGGCCGTATTGATTTAATTTCCAAACCCTTTTCTCTCCCTCTCTGTTTCCTTGATCTGTGCAGAGTCATTGAAGAGGAGAGAGGAACAGAAAAGATAAGAAAAAAATAAAAGCAGGTGGCGACATCTCAGCAGAGTAACATCATGTTCCTATGGAAACACGTTCACTGCAGGAGAAATGAAGCAGAAGCTAATTTACCATTTCACTAACGTTCCTGTTCAGCTTGATAAGAAGTGGATGGATAATTTAGCTTCTAGTAGCTTCTACTGAGGATGTGTCACTGTCACATTAGACAGGGAATGATGGAGAAACAGCAGCAATACAACACACACACACACACACACACACACACACACACACACACACCATCTGCAGTACGTACGTTATAACAGCTCCAGCATCTCTCAGAGTGTAGTATGTTGTACTCTGTTTTCTGTTTGTGCATCTGTGACATCACAGATTCGCTGTGCAGAGATTGGCTACATCTCATGCTTCAGCTGTAAGATCAGGTCACATAAATATCTGCTGTATACATTCCCATTAACAAACAACACACTGTCTATATCAAAAATACTGATGTTTTTTATATATTGGTAGCATAGTTTCCCAAATGAAAGGGAAGGTTTTAGTTTTATATATTTGGCTATTCTAGCAGGTTTTATCTTAAAAATCTGATGTCACAGCTTTATGATGAAGTCTGAAACAGATTATAAGACCAATTTTAAACAAATTTTAAGTTTCAAAATGTTATCTAAACCATTTTACTTGAGTGCAAATCAGGTTAATAACTTAAACATCCATTTTGTTGTTAAACTGGAGACTGGTTCATTCTAAGTCAACATAACTGATAGTGATGGGGGACAAAACTGTACAAAGAAAATATGTTTTGATATGTTCAAACATGAGCTGATGAAATGTAAAGTTGTTGTGTTGTAGAGAAACGACCAGGAGATCAACATTAAATTTGAGCATTTTTTGCAACATAGAAATTCTTCAGAAAACATGGCAAGGGTTCAGTTTTTTTAACTTGGATAGGAGATTAATAGACACCCACTGCTGTCACTTGCTTCATAGTTGAACTGGATTTCCTTTTTTTGCAGCAGGAAGAACACCAGTCATCAAAGGTGGGAATAACAATGACAGAATTATATCCAAATTTAATTAAAGCCGATTGCATTCCAGTAATTTCTTTCACTTCACAACATATGATATTAAAGTCTGAGCTTGAATAACAATTTAAAAACAGGAGTCTGGAAACAAACTAAACACTATAAGGCCACATAGGTCACATCTCATTGAATTTACATCAGCTGTATTGCAGTGTGATGATGCATGTGTTCCCATATGTGCTGCTGCAGTATTAATCTTTGTGTGGTGACAGAAATCTGTCAACATATTTGAGGAGATTCACCTTCATTCGTGGGATAAAAGCTGATCACACAAGCTAAAGCGCTTACGTTTTAGGGATAATTTGGTTTGGTTAAGCTTAGACTTATACCTATGGCTGGATACCAGACTCGTTTTAAGACCCACACAGGACACCTATTAAGTAAATTGAAGGTCAAAATTGTTTTTTGAATAAAACAAATCGTGTTTCTCCTCTGCTAGTTGAAAACTCATCATGCTATGTACAGTTGTATCTGCAGGTGATTCTAGTAGTATTGTGTATCACAGGCAGTTCATTTCCCTCATGGAAAAGGTAGTTTTAAATACTCTGCATACAAATGGAATGAGCTCCTAAAATATTTGATGCTACATTCTCTTATTTCACTTGAATATATATATATATATATATATATATATATATATATATATATATATATATATATATATATATATATATATATATAATGTATGTCTGTAAATTATCTGTGTTTTTATATTTTGTACACAGGTCTCTCTTGAAAAAGAGATCACCATTTAAATAAAACTTTAAAAAGATTATTAAATTAATAAGTGAAATAGTTTGGTTAAAGTGAGACAAAGTGCTAAATTTAGGTTTGTAGCAGCTATTTATTTATGGTTAAAATAAATGTCTTTACAAGTGATTAATGCAGGTTGAGTTATGTAATTAGTCTCACAGATGTTTACATGAGAGACATCATCTTCATCACCATCATCACCATCATCACCATCATCATCATCATCATCCTCATAATCATCATCATCCTCATAATCATCATCGTCATCATCTACATCATCATCATCATCTACATCATCATCATCATCATCATCTACATAATCATCATCATCATCATCATCATCATCACCATCACTCATCATCATCATCTTCATCTTCATCATCATCATCATCACCATCACTCATCATCATCATCTTCATCTTCATCATCATCATCATCACCATCACCATCACTCATCATCATCATCTTCATCATCATCATCACCATCTTCATCATCATCATCTTCATCATCATCATCATCATCTTCTTCATCATCACAGAGGGAGGGTTATTATATTTATTTATTTATTATATTATTAAATATAGGTAATTGATGATTGATTTCATGTTTAATCTGCAGAATGATCTCTCACATCAGATTCTGATAGAAGACTGAACAGTTTTCAGATTTTATGCTGAATAAAAGATTGTGTGGAGCTCAAAGATGCATCTGACTGAGAAACGCTGCAAACGTGTTAAACAGGCTGTAAATATGTGTAGAAACAGAAATATCATGTATACAAACAGCAGAGCAGATTGTATAGATGCTGCTATTCAAGCTCAAGCTTATAGAGAAAGTGAAATATCAGTTCAGTTAAACACTGATATTAGGTTTCCAATTAATACTTAGCTACTGTACAGGTTTATCAATAACTAATAAATAAATTAACACTAACAGGGATTTGTTATTAACATGTTATTGATATGTTATTAACATCAGTGACTTGGGTCTCACGATTAATTAATTATTTTCTTATTTTCTTATTTTCTTATTTTATTTAATCATCGCACTGCAAACACTAAACACTTCTATGTCCAAACAGAGAATAATTTATTACTAATGGTTTAAACCTTTAAAAATAAACCTTTAACCTGGTTATCAAATAAACCCCTTTTAAAATAAAGCTTTTATTTTATTACTCCAACAGTATGCAGCAGTTTTATAAACAGGTCTTTAAAGGGATCTCACTGATACTATCTGTTTAAATGAAGGATTAAATAAATAAAAATAAAAATATAGATTAAGTAAAACAATACTTTCACATTGAATGATTAAAAAATAAAGACAAAATACATTTTTAAATCCATTTAACTCTCAATAATGACTGGAAAATGCACGTATGTAAAGGGAGAATGATGTTATTGGAAAAAATGCATATTATTAAAATATATATTTAAAGTCTAATAATAATAATTATTATTAATAATAATAACAACAACAACACATAATGTTATAATTTTCTAAGAAAGTGCAAATATAAAGATCAATTTCAATCCTCAACACCTCCTCATCAGTAATGCTGAGCTGTTTCTATTCTCTCTCTGTTTTAAACCCTCAGGTTTTTCCTCCAGATTCTATTATTTTCTCACCTTTTCTGTTGAAAACTGGATACGTCCTGTCTGGGACAGAAAGGGAAAATCAGGAATCCAACGTCCAGTTTCAGATCCAGCGTTGCTATGTTTTTCTTCCAGCGTAGGAGGTGATTTGTATTCTGGCTGTGTGCAGCAGTGAGGGTTAGAGAGAGTGGATGGAGCTGTAGATATGTGTGGATGGAGCTATGTATGGAGCTGTGTTCCACCTGTGCAGTCTGGCAGCAGTAATGTGCAGCAGTAATGTGCAGCAGCAATGTGCATCTTTTTCCCCCCCTACATCTCCTCTCCCATCCTGCTCCTCCTCACAGAATGAGAACCGCTGTCATTAATCCTCGTTGGTGATGTTACTGAATCTCACACCACGTCAACTTTCTCCTGCCATGCTCAGCGATTCTCTGACTTTACAAAAATGCTGCACTACAGCTCTCCTCCTCCTCCTCCTCCTCCTGCTCCTGCTCCTGCTCCTCCTCCTCCTCTGCCAGTCTCCTTTTTGCCTTTCCTCAGCTCTGCTACCTTATTAGGGAGGAGAAGCTGGGTCCTAGAGTCTGTTGGTGTATTTCTCAGTGTGTGTGTATGTGTGTGTGGTGTATTTTTCAGTGTGTGTGTGTGTGTGTGTGTGTGTGTGTGTGTGCGTGAGTGTGTGTGTGTGTGTGTGTGTGTGTGAGTTGTGTTTAAATAACTCTTGAGGTCCTCATGAGGACAGAAAAACAGGAATGTGCACATGCCACGTTTAGCCTTTTCTTTCTCCTTAAAGAGGATTATCAGAGTTGATTTTTGGGTTGGGGTTAAGACTGTGGATGCAGCAGGGAGCTTTAAGCTTCAGAAACATAAAGGAGTTCAGTGTTCAACGTGGATCTAGAATCCAGATGAAATATTCTCAGTGAGGTGAGAGATGAAAAACCTTGTTGATGCTGCTGCAGCAGAAATGAACAGAGAAAGAGAGGAGGAGAATAGAGGGTGTTATGCAGTAGCAGCAGTGCATGTGTATGTGTATGTGTGTGTGTGTGTGTGTGTGTGTGTGTGTGTGTGTGTGTGTGTGTGTGTGTGTGTGTGTGTGTGTGTGTGTGTCAGCCCTTTCATGCTTCACCCTATGACCTAATTCACCACAGCCACATAAAGTCAGATCTCAGGTTTATTCCTCCTGGTCATCAACAATCAATGGAATCCATGCAGTTTAATTAATAGAGTTTAATACATATAGTTTAATCCACAGTATTTGATATGGTGCAAGCTGCTTTTAGCTAAACCAGTAAGGGTTTAACCTCTGGACTTCGATGTTGTTGTTTTGTTGTGTAGTTGTTGTTGTTTACTTATTTCCAGCCAGTAAACTGAACTAATCTAAACTGACCTATCTAAATTGATCTATTTAACCTGATCTGTCATACACAGCTTGGACCATGAACTTAATGTGCTGGGGCTCTGCGTTCCAGATGTCATTCCAGGTTAGCTTCCGCTCCAGCTCTCCTTTCCACCTCGTTGATGCCCCTTGCTGCCGCATGCTCACCATCCTGCTGGTCCTAACATCCTCAACACCTGCCCGCACCTTCTCCAAGACAAGGTCCCGCCTTTCCTTGCCCTGGGCCCTGTCGTATCGTGGCTGTGGGGTAGCGCCCAGCCCTGCTCGTCCGATTGCCACCGTGCCTACCAAGGCCTTGTGTTTCAGCCAAGACTCAGCAAGCTCCAGCCCCTCTTGAGCTTTGAACTTCCTGCCTGTCCGAACCACAATGCCTGCTGATACCACCCTGGTATCGCTAGAGTCTTGGTAACCAGTGCCTCTCTCAAGAGACCCTGAATTCTTCCTCCAGGCTGCTGAAGGGAAGCTGGAGTTTGTTACTTCTGCTGTACAATGCTGCACTTGTGAGACTGTGTGGCAGACCCAGCCATTTCCTAAGGTAGGAGCTAATCTTCCTCTCCAGGGTCTCTACCGTGGACATAGACACCTTATACACCAACAAAGGCCAAAGAATACGGGGAAGGATGCCATGCTGGTACAGCCTTAAACCTGCCGGGTAGGCCTGACTTGTCTACAGCAGACAACCAAGCTTCAAGCTTTGTGATGGTTGCTTGGATGGAAGCTGTGTCTCTGAGGCTGCAGTCAGATGTCTTGCCCAAGCTTGTGACCGGTTTCTCAGTGATCGATGGTATTACTGATCCATCAACAAGGAAGCGAAACTTGTCCACCACCCTTCCTCGCTTCGGGACCATGGACCTGGATTTTGGTGGTTTGAAGCTCATCCTAGCCCAGCAGATTAACTTCTCCAGGCCCTGTAGTATCCACCTGCACCCCAGAACTGATGTGGTGGTAACCGTCAGGTCATCCATAAAGGCACGGATGAGAGGTTGCCGAACTCCAGATTTAGACAAGGGACTTCTACATTCGGTCTCAGCTGCTTTCACCAACATATTAATCGCGAGGGCAAAAAGGATAACTGAGATTGCACAACCAGTTATGATCCCTTTCTTGAGACAATGCCAATCAGATGTTGCATTCCCTGATGTAACTCTCAGCCTGAAGTTCCCATAGTGGTCCAGGATGAGGTCATTGATCTTGCAGGGAATGTAGTGTCGCTCTTGATTGGTTTCCACAAGCTTCTATGCGTTGGCAAGGTCAAGCCAAAGCACCACTAGGTCCCCGTTCCCTTCACGTGCCTCCCTGATCAGCTGGGTGACCACTCTGGTATGCTCCAGGCAACCGGGCACTCCGGGAATGCCCCCCTTCTGTACTGAGGTGTCCACATACTTGTTCCTGAGAAGGAGGTCCGTCATCCTTCTGGCGAGGATGCTGAAGAAGATCTTTCCCTCTATACTGAGGAGTGACATGGATTGAAACTACTCCAGCTTGGTGGAATTCTCCTTTTTTGGAATCCAGATTCCCTCTGCCTGTCTCCACTGATCCGAGACTGTCCCTCTATGCCAAATCACCCGTAGCAGGTTCCATAGGATTCTGAGAAGGTTTGGACAGTGCTTGTACACCTTGTAAGGCACTTGGCTGGGACCTGGAGCAGAGCTTGCTCTGGCAGATGTTACCACCTCCTGGACTTCCTTCCAGGTGGCTTCTGAGGGGTTAAACTCCACTAGAGGCTCTCAGTCTCTGTCTGGATCGCAGAGGGTGTTGAAGAGGTAGTCGTCAACCTCCTCCTTGGAACAGTCGAGTTGCGCTTCTGCCCCAATAGCCGCTTTGTGAAGCCAAAGGGGTTGGCTATAAAGGAGCTTCTCTTCCTGGCTCTCTCAGTCCTCTGTCTCCTACCTTGCACAGGGTCGTGAGCTTCTTCCAGATGGTATGTCGAAGCTCAGCAAGGGGTGGCTTTTCTGCTTCACCTGCTGTCTTGAACTGCTTTGCCAGCAACCGCATTTCTTTCCACAGCTGATGAATCTTGTCTGCCCTACGGTTGTTGGTGTAGGTGGGCTTGCAGGACTTGGGCTGCTCAATCCCGAACCTCTTAACCCCGAAGCTTGTGATGATGGTGGTCAGGCTCTTGAGGCGTCCTTCTGCATCTCCTTTTGCTGTTGCATTGATGATCCCAGCCATATCCTCATCAAACTGTTGCCACAGCTTGTGCTGCTTTGTTGGTGTAGGTGGGCTTGCAGGACTTGGGCTGCTCAATCCCGAACCTCTTAACCCCGAAGCTTGTGATGATGGTGGTCAGGCTCTTGAGGCGTCCTTCTGCATCTCCTTTTGCTGTTGCATTGATGATCCCAGCCATATCCTCATCAAACTGTTGCCACAGCTTGTGCTGCTTTGCTTGAGGCCATTTGATCCGATGAAACTGGACTACTCTGCTCGGATTCGGAGTGTCGGGCACTTGAAGGTTCTGGGCACTGTGGGTTGTCTCCGGGCCAGGCTCCTCCTGTGTCTCACCAGGCATTGGTCCTGTGCGCTGTATTCTCCTTTGCCATGCATTTCATCTGGGCCTGGTGAATTTTCAGGCCGTGGTCGTTCTTACAGAACCTTCCGCAGATGCATCTACTCATGGTCAATTGTCCCTTTTCCAAGATCGTCATCGTTCGGTCCATCCTATCGGGGTACTCATCCTCCCCCTCTCTCGGGCTCCCCTGGGGGTGTTTTTCTGTGGGTCGATCTGTAGCTTGCTTGGGTTTCTCCCTTACGGAAGATGTGGGTTGGGCTGCTACCCCTTCCCGCCCTAGTTGCTGTCTCTCCATGCTGTCCACTGTCTCTTCAGTTGTCACCAAACTTTCTTGGTCGTCACTCAGCCTGTTCCTGAGAATCACTGGTCAAGCCAGCGGAACAGTGTATAGATACATCCTAGGATGCGCTGGGGCACATCATCAGTGATGTTGTTTCCTAAGCTCATCGGGTGTTTCGGGTCTTTCAACATCAGACACCCTCCCTCAGGCGACCCTGATCTATCTAAACTGATCTATGCAACCTGATTGTAACACGAGCGTGTTACAATCAGGGTCTGTGCCGGGTTCTCCCGGCACAGACAGGCAGGACACGGGACGGGTTGCGGTTTAAGCAAAAGCGTCTTTATTTTTCGTTCAGTTCAGTTCAGTTTTCCTGTCAGCCGCCACTGTATCATCTTTTCCTCCCCTCCTCCAGGCTGTCACTGCGGGTATACAAATAGTTTGTCATTACCGAGATTCTCAACAGCTGTGAAATGATCTCACCTGACGCTGTTCCCGTGGGCCACTCCCACATGTCTCTCCCCTGCAGCCGAGCGCAAACCACGCCCCCCTCCACACTGATCTATCTAAGCTGATCTATCTAAGCTGATCTATCTAAACTGATCTATCTAAATTGATCTGTCTAACCCGATCTATCTAAACTTATCTATCTAACCTGATCTATCTAAATTGATCTATCTAACCTGACCTTTCTAAACTTATCTATCTAACCTGATCTATGTAACCTGATAACAGCCTCTCAGATTGATATTTTTGGTTTAGTCTGAACACATCCTCCGTCATTATTCCATTTTCTTCTTTCCATTTTCTTTTCTTTTCTTTCTCACTCTCTCCTTGCGTCTCTCCTTCTCTTTCCTCCCATCTTCATCGAAGGAGATGAGGCAGTAATGACATCACATCAGGTCAGACTGATTTATGGTTTTGTTAATGTCAGATGAATATTGATCTTACAACAGCAATGTTGTTTAAGTCCTCATCCTATCCTATTCTGGAATACATTAGCATGCACAATCTGGAGAAAAATGGAGTGACGTAAATCCCTAGAAATCTGTATCAGCCCTCTCTGGATTCACATACAATCACTTTTTGTAGTACAGAATTTCAAGTCTTATGAACTGTCGTTAAAACCACATCGAAATAGTGATAGTTTTTTAACAGGTGATAGTTTTTTAATAGGTGATAGTTTTTTCACTTTCTGTCTCAAGAGAATCTTGAACTATTGAATACGATAAACCGCCCATTTACAAGTCAGTGGCAAAAATTATGATGTGGTGTAACTCTAAAAACTTGGTACCAGAGAGTTTAACTCTCTTAAAGAGGTTTTAAAAAAAATTTAAAACACATGCTATCAACTAGTTTTATATTCTAGGTGGATTATATATTTAAAATGTATCATTCATTTTCACTTACACCATTTGACATTGACATTTCGTGTCAAAAAATCACACAAAATCATTATTTTTGTAAAAATAAAATCAAAAAATGTCATTTTAAATAACAAGAAGCCAACACAAATATAAAATGTAGATTTATAGAGACCTGATGAATGATGAATAAAACTGTATTTTAAATCTTTTTTTTACTTTCTCATCTTGCCAAATATTATTTGTTACTGACCCTCACACAAAATGAAAAAGCTACATTTAGCTTGTTGGTTAGTTTCTCTATTTACACATAGAGAAATCCCTAATTTACAAGAGAATAGTTGGGCAGCATGAAACAGGAAATAGTTCCAGTAGTGTAGAATAAAGAAATGTCTCCATCAATAAGTTAATAATAAGTAATAAGTTCAGCCTGTTCAGAAACAGAATTCAGCAGAGATACCAATGCACACACTAACAATACTCATTAATAATACATTAATACATGTAAATATACTAACAATAGATATAGATGTACATCTATGGGATACGGCTTAGAGCTTTATAACAAAATATAGATAACGTCTCTAAACACAAATAATCACAACAAGAAAAGAAAAAATCTGTATTTATATATCACAGTTTATTTGCATCAGAAATATAGCTTAGAAGAATTGATTTTAGGGCTATTTCCAATTGCTGCAAAAATAAATTAAAACATCCAGAGGTTCAGTTAGAACTCAGTTTGCACAATTTTACAGCAATACCTCCATAGAATTTAGAATATAAGAATATAATAGAATATAGATATAATGGTTTGGATTAAACAGTTTCGTATATCAGGTGTAGGAGGATGTGTCACTAAGGCCAGAATAATAAAACTCTACCAACCTGGACGTCACTTTCTACAGTTTAAGAATAAGCAGCTAACCAGGGATGGGACTACTTCCTGGAGTAAAGACCAGGACCACCTTAGACCATGCTACCGTAAAATAGGAAATTTCATATTAACCAACACACTATGCCTGATCATACATAATGTATTAGAGATTTTTATTTTAGTAACTTCTATTTTTATTGATTTATTTATCTCTTTTTTTCTGTGATATGAGTGTTATTTACACAATTATGTATTTATTTTTAAATTTACGACTTTTTCCTCCTTTAATCATTTTTGTTATTTTATTGTTTTATTTTGTATGCAATAGTACATGGATATGTGTGAATACAAAATCTATACAAGAAAGTACACGAATATATGTACATATGGATATATAAGTAAGCAGGTATACAGGTATATATATATATATATATATATATATATATATATATATATATATATATATATATTGTTGTCAGTCGATTAAAAAAATGTATCAAATTAATTACAGGATTTTGTAATTAATTAATCGAATTAATCACATTTTTATGTCATATCTGCTAAAGGTCTCTTGATAAAGAATATGAATTCTTGGATATTAAAAAATCGTAGTGCATGACTAATTAATTGAATACAGTAAGAAGAGAAGATCTGAAATCCAATTTTTTATTGGTGAACTGTGCTTCATGAATTAAATCCATAAGTAAAGGTCCAGCACATTAAACCAGTTAGACCAGGTGCATTATTCAGAAATGTAAAACAAATACAGCGATTCAGTTAAATAAATAAAACGCTGAAATAAAATAAGACTGTCTCAAATAGGCACTTAAGCTCAATATAGCAATTCAAAAATGAATAATAGAAGTATAACACGCCTCTAAATGAGGAAAAATGAAGAACAAGACGCCAACAGGCATCATTTCTTTAGGCCTTTCACTGAGGCCACATCTGCTGCTGACACAGCAGGTAAGTCAGGAGAACATGACATAGTTTACCAGAGGTTAACAACAATCAGAGGAACAACACCTCAACCCCAAAAGAGGATCTGTGGTTTCAGTATCAACCTCTGAAATCAAAAACCCACAGGATCTAACTTGCCTGAACATGTTTGTCATTTAAATGGTACGTCAGGCTGGAGTTGCTCCGGTGGTCAGAGAACTCCTTTTTGTTGTTATTTATCGTCCTGTCTCTGTTCTTTTTGGAAATAAACTTGTCTTTCAGTGACTGGAGACGCACTTGCCTCATCCTCCTGAGTCTGTTCCATGTCTGTTATTGTTGTTAATTTACCAGGTGACGTAACATGACCGAAAAGACTACGGGTCCTTCAATGGGCCAAAATTCAAATGCGTAAGCATTGGTTCGCCACCGCTGAAAATTTTTTTAACGCGTTAAATTGCTACGTAATTATATAATTATATAATTATATAATTATATATATATATATATATATATATACAATTTTTTTACGGCAGTATGGATACGTTTGATTTAAGTTAAAAGAAAAAAAAAAACATGATTCAGCATATATTTTGTATGCATCCTGTACTGTATTATCTTCTTTAAAAAAATTATTAGTATTGCGTATTGCGTTTTCATCATAATCTAGGTCTAGTTGTTCTATAAATACTGTCCCATGTTTCAAAACATTCAGTCCACACAGAAATGCACACAGCCCGTATTTACAAGCTTTAAAATGTGCTCAGGACTTCCGTGGAGTTGTAATGTCTTCACTATACAGTCATCACCCACCCCCCATTTACAGGACGTAAAACTATATTCACATCATTTTGAGACGGAAAACGAATATATCTTGTTAGGGATATTAAAACTTCTAATAAAACCCAGGAAAAGTGTTAAATATGGGACCTTTAGGTTCAATTACAACATTCTTGATGAGATGGGGAAAAAGCTGCAGGCAAATAGACTGAGGTGGCTGATATATGAACTAAGCTGGTGTTTTTTCCTTCAGGAGGCAGCATATTCTTAAAAATCCACCTCAGCAAAGCCTGGACGATGATGGAAGAGGAGGAGGAGGAGGAACCTGAGGTGGTGAGGAGCTGATTAGGGGAAAACACAACTAACCCAATACTCACCCAATACTACCCCAGTGAGGAGGGGAGGTATAAAACATGATTATTATTAGATAGTGTTCCATTAGATTCCATTTATTCACTTCTTGTGCTGATGTGTCAAAGATGTTTTTCTCCCTAAGTCTGATGGTGTGTTTTCTGTTAGTTTTTTTGTGGTGGAACAGCCTGGGCAACACATCGATATTTCAGCAGATGTAATCTATTATTCTTGTTACAGAGAAGAACTAACGAGATCCTGTTGCTGTGCCAAGCACTTCAGGCAAAACGCAAATGCAGCCGCTCAATTTCAGTCTGCTGATGAGGGTTGTGTGTTTGTGTGTGTGTGTGTGTGTGTGTATGTGTGTGTGTGCGTGTGTGTGTGTGTGTGCCTTTGTTCCCACAGAGACAATACATGGTGAAAGTCATGGATCATGATGCTTTCATATTGTTTTGCTCCATTCTTTGCCTTGAAGACTCAAGGCTTTGAATAATTTATCTGACATAGGGAAAGAAATACTAAAGGATATGAGCTGAGGACATTTATAATGGAGAGAAGTCAGCATGAGACACACACACACACACTTATACACACACACACACACACACTGCTGTACATATAAATGTCAGCATCACTCTCAGCCCACACATGGAGACATGAAAACACTCCAACACACAAAGTGAGTTGTATGTATGATTCATTAAAGGTTTAGTTTCAATATGTGGAGTGGTGTATTAACAGGGGAGGAGGAGGAAGAGGAGCAGGAGGTGGAGGTTGAGGTGGAGGAGGAGGTGTGATCTATTCTCATTTTGGGACCAACAAGTCCAATCTGCAGCTTCTCCTGATATTAAAAGTACAGTTTTCATTTTCTGGCAACATCTAGTGGTGAAGTTGCAGATTAAGTCCATGAAGCTGCAGTAAAAATAAACATGATATCCATCAGGAAGACCTGATGTCTTATAGCACAGACTACAACATCCTCACCTGGTGGCTTACTATAGGCCTACAGTCTGATCTGATGTGTTGAACCTAAGGGAAGGAACCAGCTCAAATACTCTGATCTCACTGAAAACTTGATGATTTATACACAGTTTGGTTTCTTACAAATGTTATCAACATGGCTATTATTATATTTAGTTTGCAGTGTCATGACTACATCTCTGATGTTTATAACAAACCAAACCGTTTGAAAATCGGTTGAAAATTGATCAAGTTTTGGTCATTTAAAACATGAACCATTAAAATACATTGGTACAGGTGAGCGAGCTCCCTGTAGTAAGATGGCCGCCAGTGCAGACATTTGACTCCATTGGCCACCAACCTCTCTGATGTATATCTATGGTCTACAGATCCATTGTTTGGTTTGTCCATTCTGGGCTGCTGTACAAACATGGCTGCCTTTGTAGGAGAAATATCTCAATCTAAGAATACATTTTATTTTAATTTCAATTGAACAATTCTCTCTTGGGCGACACGGTGGTGCAGGCAGCAAGAAGGTCGCAGGTTCAAGACCTCCTTGGTCCTGGGTCTGGGACCTTTCTGTGTGGAGTTTACATGTTCTCCCCGTGTCTGTGTGGGTTTTCACCAGGTACTCCAGCTTCCTCCCACAGTACAAAAACATGCTGAGGTTAATTGGCAACTCTAAATTGCCCGTAGGTGTAAGTGTGTGAGTGAATGGTGTGTGTGCCCCACGATTGGCTGGCGACCATCTGGGGTGTATCCCTGCCTCTCGCCGTAACGTGCTGGGATTGGCTCCAGCAGACCCCTGTGACCCTAATGAGGAATAAGCAGGTATAGAAGATGACTGACTGACAATTCTCTCTTTCCTTACAAAAAATTGTTTTCATATAGATCACAGTTATATTACATTTAGTATTACATAAATTACATAAATATTACATAAAGTCTCAGGGAAAGAAACTAACTATGATCTGCTATGTGATGAAAGAGAAACACAGAGTCCAGACAGTAGTAAAACAACTGTTGGAACTTATAGAAAATAAAAAGGAGAAGCTGAGACGTGTGCAGGAGCAGCTTTACAACAATGACCTTCTGGAAATGCTGACCACAGTTCACTGTGAAGGACAAAACTAGAGGAGTGATCCTCCAAACATTGATTTGTTGTATCAGTGTAATAGGGAGAGATTAGAAGAGAGACATGGAACCAGGATAAGTGGCTGTGGCAGTAGAGGATTATTCATATTTTATTTATTATTCATCTGTCCTCCATCTTCAGTCACTGACATCCATGTAAATCCATCCATGAAAAAAAGCTTGACAAAAAATGCTGTTTAAAAGCATTAATATTACATGGATTAGGATTATAAAACTTCAATAAACAACTAATTAATAATGAATTATACTACTCATAAGTCAACTGAAACATGTTGTAAACTGAGTATATAGACTAATTAATTTCTAAAAAACAAAATTATATAAAAATAAATGTTAGTTATTTTCTTCCATTTTGTTTTTTTGACAAGGGATTCCATTACAAGTCACTGAAGTTTTAGACACCAGAGGATCAGTCTGATTAGAAAATCTCTCTCTTACTTGTCTTCTTTGAAAATGCTTCTGGCAGAGCAAGTTATTAAACCCTCGAACATTAATTCAATCATAAATTATATTGATTTTATAGTGTAAAAAACGAGGATCACACATGTTCATCAAAGAACTAGAAGACAGTGATATGCTGCTTATATACACACACACATATATACTGTATATAGTATATGTGTGTGTGTGTGTGTGTGTGTATGCATATATATATACATATGTGTGTGTGTAAGTAGAGGCTTTTCTGGCTGATTCTGGCTTTTCTCTTTCTCTCTAACATGAAGTTGATATTTTTAGTTTTGAGTGAAATGTGTTTTATAGTTGGATGGATGTTATAAATATAGATAAAATCTAGCATGGTGGATATTAATGGTCTAAATGTTCTTCCACCATCAGGTCAAGTCTCACTCGTCCTGGATGGATCAGCCTTTTTTTATAAACCTTCCTGCTTCCAGAAGTATTCCCAGATTCCCTCACATACTTTTATGCCATACAGCAGGTCAGCTGATGTAGATGCATTTATACGCCTCCTTTCTGCTTTGACCACTCAAAGCTCTTTATACTCACAGAGCTGAAGGGTCACCACACAAAATGATGATGTTACACAACTCTCTCCTGCTCTCCACAGCCCATTGTGCTCCCTTCCTCATTTAGTTTCATGCCCGCTAACATTGGGAGATTTTTTTTCCTCCATCTCCCTCCCCATTAACCTCAGAGTGAACTGCATCATTATGAACATTAGGAAGGAACAGTAGGACAAACTCTAATCAGACCAGACAGCAGGAAAATACCACAACATACTCAATGCATGCACGCACACGTGCACACATGCACACATGCACACACTCATGCACACATGCACATGCACTTTTGAGAGACTGTTGGATTTTGATGACTGTAATAAAATATCAGTAAATAATTAAATAAATGCTAAAGTGGCCGTTTAAAGAGATCTTCTTCTTCTTCTATCTTAGATGTGAAAAAGAGAAAGATGAAGAAAAAGATGGAGTTGAGTCATTGGAGTGAGAGAGAGGTAGAGAGAGAGAGAGAGAGAGATGGATGAGAGCTGGATGACAGGATGAGGGTCTCAGTTTTTTTTTTCAGTAATTAAAGTGATGGATACCCTCCCTTCAAGGAGGGGGGGGGGGTTAATGGAGCCAGATTAAGAATAATTGTTGTGTCTTAACAGAGCTCAAAGAGGCTGAGAACACCCTAAAGACACACTCAGATACTGAGGTATCACACAGTGATGATACCAGAGCTGTGGATATATTAAAGTATATTTAGTATATTTAGAAAACCAGTGATAAATAAAGTGATATACAGGAGCAAACAAGAGCTTTGGTAAAAACACTTTAAATCCTGCTCTCCAAATCCATCCTGGCATTTGTCCCTGATGGTCCTTTTACTATAATCAAGACCTGATCCTTGTCTGAGAAACATCCAAACCAAGTGGTAAAAAGAAATCAATAACGCATTAAAATAAATGAAGATGATTAATGCATTACTGACCCTCATAAGGCTGTAGCAGGCAGGTAACACCTGGATGTTTTACACATAAGGTAGAATAGCATCCACTGCTTTGGTAAAAGGGCGACACAGTGGAGTGGTTAGGTCCAGGTTCCAGTCCTGGTCCAGGTTCTAGTCCTGGTCCAGGTTCCGCTCCTGGTCCAGGTTCCAGTGCTTGGTCTGGACCTTTCTGTGTGGAGTTTCATGTTCTCTCTGTGTCTGGTGGGTTTTCTCCAGGTTCTCCAGCTTCCTCCCACAGTCCAAACACATGCTGAGGTTAACTGGTGACTCTAAACTAAATCACCATAGGAGGGAGGGTGTATGTGTGTGTGTACTCCATGATAAGCTGCTACCTGTCTGGGTGGATCCTGCCTTTCACATGTAATGATTGGCTCCAGCAGACCATGTGACTCTAATGAGGAATAATATAGAAAATGACTGAATGGATGAATACTTTGCTAAAAGGAACATTTATCCCATAGTTATGTATGTAGAACTGTTCATATGGCAATAATTACTTTATCTTAATTTTTCTTTTTACAGCTAGGCATGAAAAGGTGGCTTTTATTTTGAAGGACATACAATTTATGAGGTCACATGACCAGGATATCCCTATTGCTGATGGACATTTGACATGTGAGCATCATTGTCTCACAACTGAAGGTTGTCTTTTATTCAGAATTTGGCAACGTAAATAAAAAAATAACTAAATATCTAGGGTAGGTAAAACGTATTCATTTTTTTTACATTTAATACAATTTTTTTAATTTTTCTTTTTAAATAAAAAAATAATTCTAAATAATATTAATGCAATAGGGAGTTAATCTAGTGGATGTGAATCCTCAGTAATTCACCTGCTGAATGTGAAGTTAGAACATGTGACTGAGGCAGAGACTTTATAATTAGATGTTGCTGCAATGATGAGGAAACTCTCTGAATAGAAACTGGTTCAATAATAGTAGATGGGTGGCTGTAAAAATGAAAAAGATTTCATATTATCATTGGTTTTTCATCCATCAACTATTTGTAAGACATAGAAACCATGAAAAACATGTCTATGTTACATCATCCCCAACAGAAAAGAGAGCGATAAAGAGAAGAGGAATGAGAAGAAGAATGAGAAGAAGAGAAGAAGAGAAGAGGAGTGAGAAGAAGAATGAGAAGAAGAGAAGAAGAGAAGAGGAGTGAGAAGAGGAATAGGAAGAAGAGAAGACGAAAGAGAAGAAGAAGAGAAGAAGAAGAGAAGAAGAAGAGAATAGGAATAGAAGGAATTAGAAAATACGCCTCAGACTGAACCAGCAGAGGGAGTCATTCAGTGAAATCATTTCCCATGGGAGAAGAATAAAGAGTAGAACTCCTCACAACTGTGATATGTTTCATAAAAGAGTAAAAAGTGTTAGTGGAGGATGTGAGAGAAGAGAAGGAAACAGAGGAGGAGGAGCAGCAGGAGGAGGAGGAGCAAGAGGAGGAGAAGGAGGAGGAGGTGATACATGATGGCAGAGTTTTTTTCTTCATCCCTGTTTTTTTTCTTCATCCCTGTTTTTTTCTTCATCCTGTGCAGGATGATTTATTAAAGTGAGGATTAGCTAGTGGAGGAGGACAGCATGCTTCTATTATTCATCACTACCCATGGGAGCATGTCTGGAGAAGCTGAATTAGCTAAAGAAAGCAACATAAATGGAGTGGACCTGGTTTTAGGGAACATGCAGGAAAAAAGTGGGAGAACACACACACCCTCCCTCCTATGGTGATTCAGAGTCTCCAGTTAAACTCAGCATGTGTTTGGATGTGGGAGGAAGCTGGAGAACCTGGAGAAAACCCACCAGACACAGAGAACATGAAACTCCACACAGAAAGGTCCCAGACCCAGGACCAAGTAGACCAAGATCTTGAACCTGTGACCTTCTTGCTGTGAGGCAACAGCACTAACCACCGTGTCACCCCATCACAATATCACTGTATTTAAAATTACAATAATAAGAAGAAATTTCACTGGGTTACTTTAAGTTCCTCTCACCAAAATACCAGTAAACATGGATTCATCAATCTAAATCCATCTCTATACCGTTGTAATTGTTGCTGCTAGTTTTCATCCAGCTGCTGGTTCCACTGTTAAAGTGGTTCTCATGTCTTCAACAAGTCTCCTGACCTCTGGATGCAGGAGAAGGTTCATTTAGTCTGTTTAGTGGTTTTATCTCCACTCTCATGTTAACTTCATGTTACTAGGGCCCCTCTGGAAATGTTAAATTACTGCTGCTATTTCAGGAAGTGGACACATCTTTAGGTGGAGAACACATTTGACCATGATGTTCTTCACATCCTGATGTTTCACTAACATAAAGTAATGAGTGTGTGTCCATCAGTAGAATGTCATATCCAACGTTTCCACAGCTTCACTCATCTCCATCTTCTGTCTGATGAGCCAAAAGGAAAAAGAAGTGAAATACTTTGCTCTGATGTTTCACTGCTGCTGATCTTATGGTGAATTTAGTGAATTCGTATAAAGAAAAACAAAACAACCACCACTTTAATCCAGGTTAAAATGCATTGTAATGCATGTTACTGGCATTTGTAGAGTAAAATATTACCATTTCTCCTTTAATGCCTTATATTACTGTGTTACAGCAAAAAACAAAATGCATTACAATGATTTATTACTTTTGTGAAGCATTTCTTCCAACACTGGTGGTGGTGGTTAAGTTCCTCTGAGCATTTACATAAATCACTATATAAATGTAATCCTTTATTATTTAACATTTCACAAAGCTTGAAAATACCACTGTAGATTTAGAGCAGGTATAATAGTCCACATCTGATATGGTTCAGTGGTTTAAAGTTATGTAGTTAAGGCATTTTCTGTTTCAGAGACAGAAAATATCACACCCTGTTTTCTCTTCATTCAACTCTCACATGCTGCTGTTATCACGGTCTGTTCTTCACTTCATGCCAGTAGAGCCCTTCTACTCTTATCTTTGCTGTCTATTTACAGCTGGCCTGTTGTTGTCAGAATGATGGGCTCAGATAATATTCAGCAGCAAAGTAACTGCTGACCCTGAACCAGTTTCTGCAGACCATGTCTATACCGGTTCATTCTGCTCCTTGGTGGTTCTGATGGGTTTCAATGAGGCATCAGATGAGTTCTGCTTCATCATAAACTCGTTGCAGATTCTATTCTTCCTCAGAGAAAGAGAGAGAATGAAGTGCTGTGAGTGTGAATGGATGTTTGCAAAAAATAGAAACCACCTACAATAGTTCTATCTGAGAGAGACCTAATGCAATATTTCATAAGGCATTATATATTTTAGTGTATAGATTTTGTATGTTTTTTTGGAACAAAAATTGTTTAAATGAAAAGTGCTCAAACCTTTTGACTTGAAACTAAATCAATGTCAATACTCACCTCATCATTTCAGAGTTTCTCTGACTTGTGAGCACTGAAACAAAGACTGAGAGATTACTTCATTTAACTTTATTTAAATAGTTGTTAAAAGTCTGAAGAAGCAAAACATAGCAGAATAGTTCACAAAAAAGCAAAGATTATAAATAAATCTGAAATAATGACTTATCTTTTAATAATCCTGAAGCTTCAGGTCTATTGCTCTTACTAGGGAAACAGATCTTTTTTTATCATATAAACAGAAAATGTGTGAAATGTATGATAAATTAAAGCTAATGTCAATATTGTTGGAAATAATACATTAATGTGATATAAGTAAAGGATAAAATCCAGGAATTATTAGTAAATTATGTCCATTTGTCCTATTTAACCTCATGCCACAGCTTAATATCCATATTTTATTGACTGCAGTGTGTTATGAGCTAGTATCTATCAACTATCTCCATAAATGTCAAAATATTTATTAGACTATTG
The DNA here is from genome assembly GCA_030544235.1 of Lepturacanthus savala. Classification (NCBI taxonomy): domain Eukaryota; kingdom Metazoa; phylum Chordata; class Actinopteri; order Scombriformes; family Trichiuridae; genus Lepturacanthus; species Lepturacanthus savala. The sequence goes on from CM060468.1 coordinate 25,306,626, forward strand.
CTTCATTTAAAAAGTCTCATATCTGCAACTTTACTTCATACACTATATTAAATATTTAGCATTTTTTATATTAATAATTTGCAGACATTTACTAGTATTTCCAATTTATTCCAATTTATCTATTTTCCAATTTATCTCAATCAACTGTTTCACATCCTTCTTTCTATTATACCAGAAAGGGGCAGTATTCAATAAAATATAGAGGTGTAAAACTGTGGAATGTTAATCTTCACCTGATAGACATCACATTAAAAGGAGCATTAATAACCACAAATATCAGAAACAGGGCAGACTTGTTTTCAATCGTTTTACTGTTGTATTTCTGACTGATTGGGTTTAAATGCTTCCATTTCATCCACTTCACCACGCTGCTTTTCTTTATTTGATTGATTCATTATTTTCCCCCTTTTTATGATATAAATGTTTAAATTGTGCTGATATTTTAACATCATTGATGGTTTCTTACTTCACATGTGCATCCACTTTATGACCATTGTACTTTGTCTTATTTGTCTATTTTTATGTGTGCCAAAAAAAATAAATTCAGATCTGATGAAGTAACTTCTTGTTAATTTCTATTTAAGACTGAACTTATATCTCTTCCTTCCATGTCCCTGTAGTGGAGATGGAAGGAACATGATGATGGCTGTGGACAGTTGAGTTAAATCCCTTTAATTTTAACACTCCATCAGTTTCTATGTGTTCATCATACACTTTTATAATCTATCTAAAAAATAAAACCACTCAAACATGTTGACGCTAATCTTCCTTAGAGAAGATGAAACAGCATTGGTGTTTTGGTGCTCCAGTCAGACTTAATTAAAAACATATTCATCTTGTGTGGAGTTTTTTTTTAATTGATTCATTAAGAATCACAGCAGTAGCTCAATGATCTGTGGTGTTAAAGAGAGGGAGAACATGAGAGTAAATAGAACTTCAAACTAAAAATATTTAGAGGAATAATGGGAAAAAATCATTTTGATGAAGTTGTTTTTGCTATACATTTGTTGGTTGTATTGTCAAATGTCAAATTTTAAATTAGCCCTGAAGGAATACTTGATTACACAGTGTCATCTGCTGGTCAGTAAAGGACATTTCACAGTTTTATTTAAAGCCACCCAAACACTCCCATCACATAGAATACCAATGGAAAACCTGTGACACATGTATTTATTGAATATTAAACACTTGTTCGCCATTTGTCCATTTAGAGGCGTTACAGCTCAAATATAGAGCAGTCCCTAGTAAACCAAGAGTTAAACTGAAAAATAAGAAAAAAATAGACAAATGCCTTTGAAAAATGGTAAACAACAGCATTTATATATCATTTCTATCCAAAGTACTTTGCATTTTGCTTTTTTATTCACACACAGTCTCACCAGTGGCAGTAAGCTACCACCATGCTGCCACTTCCCCCAAAACACTAGTTTTACTCTAATGGAAAACACATTCATTTCCAAACAAGATTCATTTCTATAGGTGGCATAACATTGTGAATAAGGACGAAAGCCAAGTGGAAAACAACCAAATACAAGTCGATTCTTACTGAAAACTACTATGTAAAGTCTACATCCACATGAGTAGGAAAATATTAAACATCAGTCTTCCAATTCACAGTGGTATTTGGCCTGTAAAGTCATGGGTGTGGTCGTTATTAGGTTCCAGCAGCACTGCAGTCAGGAAAAGTTGCTTCAAACAATATTTCCTGTAACTATGGAGACTAAGAGGAAGAACAATAATCTGGGAACCCATTTCAAAGAACACAACATGTACAGAAGCTTTAAGAAATATTACAAAATAAAAGAGTTCCATGTGAACTCCTGACCTCTCTTCCGGGATATGAGGTGCCACATTTTACTCTGATTGGAGCAGCTCTTATCTAAATATGTTAAGTTGACCTTGAACACCCACAGCCACTGTTTGCCTTCTGATTACCAACCAGCCAACAGTTCAGGAATGTCAGCTTCTGCCTGGACTGAACAAACAACATGAAACACGTCCCTTTTGTTACCCTTAAAACAAGCAAAAGCATTGCCACTTCCCCTGAAACTCTCCTCCACTGACAACGTCGTCCTTTCAACAGAGTTGAAGCTGGAATCAGTTTCCCCAGATGGTCAAGTTTGACCAAATTGATCTTCACCAGACCAGACACCACTTAGCAAAGAGATTTTGGTCGAACCTTTGGAAAAAGCTGAAAACAAGCAAAAAAAAATTGATATATTTTCTGCATAATAAAAAGTCAGTGTGGTAGGAAAATCAGGAGGCCAATGCTGAATTGTTGAGAACTTATGTAGAAAGTACCACCTTACCCCAAAGTAGTTGCTTGGAACAAACCCCTCCCTCCCACAGAGTGATGCCCACCACCAGTCCGACCCCTCAGTTTTCTGGAGGATGGTGACCATGTCTCCTTCTTTGAAGCTCAGCTCATCAGGTGCCTGAGCCGGGTAGTTAAACAGAGCGTAGAGAACCCCGCTGTTCTCCAGCCCCATGGCCTCCTCCACACCTGAAAAAAACACCATATAAGTGAACTCAATGCAGCAGAATGTGCCGTTCCCATACTTAATAAATAACTTTGCTGGAGACTCACAACTGGTCAAAAAGGTTAGTGTCCTTTGCAGGTTAATATCAATTCTATTTCTATTTCTCTCTAATTGAATCATAGGCAGTTGGAGCACTGGAAGGATCCTGGTTCTGGTCCTTGTTCAGAGCTACCACAGCTTTTCTTTCATGAATTGTGAGGCTAAAGGTGGTGACACCTTAAACTCATGTGAACAACAGTCATTCGGTTGATCAAGTGAAACCAGCACTTTGACAGGTGAGATGAAATACCTGACTACTGAGACTGAAGTGTAAGAACTGAGGAAGCTCTTGTATAAAAGAGAAAATGTATTCTAGACAAATACACGTCCAGTTTCCTATGATTCAATTTGAGAGAGAGAGAACAGTGACCTGGATGAATGAGAATATTCATAAACATGTCCAATATCACCTTTTGTTTAAATAGATGTGCTTGTCCAAAGTTGTAGGATTGTAAGATACAGCTCTGTGTTACTGGAAACTGGTCTTTGTTAGAAATAGAATTTAATCTGTCAAGTTCACAGCATCACATCAGGTCTTCTCCAGGCTGTTATCTCCTCTGATCAACACTAATGACTACATTTCAGCACAGCTCAACGTTATCATTGGATTTAGACTCAAGAAGGTGGAAGACATGGTGGAAGAGTTGCTGGTTGAAGGTCTGTTTTCTGTACAGATTATAACACAAGTCATGTTGAAGGCTCTGGTTTCCTCTGTGAGTTCTGACTCCTCAAACCTTCAGTACCAGGCTGAGATGACATCTGAAGATGCTCTATGCCAGGGTCAGGGTCAGGCTTCATAGAAACGGACCAACAGGCCTATTTTTGGACATGATACTTCTTCAGGTGTCTTTTTGATGATTTAGTTGGTGTTGATGTTCTGTTTCAGTGATTCTGATGTAGGATCTGAGGAATTTAAAGGAGTCATGGATATAAATCAGAGCTTTGATGCCAGCCCTCCTCCTTCCATTGTTTTATGAGGTATTGAGTAAGAGGTTGTTCTACCAGTAGTAGGGTTACAAAATTCTGTGAATTTTCCATGTCGGACACTTTCCTCAGGAATTGACAGGAATATATAGGACTGAAGTAAAGATTTTGGAATAAACAGGAAAAAAATTTACAAAATTGAAAGGTGGCCCTTAATAGCGAACTTAAATATAGTTGTAGAAAATATATTTTAGCATAAACTTGGCTAAATTAACCAGATTTAAAGGTATAGTACATTTTTGAAAATTCACCCATCATGATTTCCATAGTCATGACAACAGATGCTTTATCTTTTTGTTGTTGGTACCAGCTGATTCTAGACCCATCTGATAACTAATGCTATTTGTTGGTTTCCCTCATCAAATACACAATCCAGCAACTCTCAAACACTGTGGAGGACGAGTTGTGACCTGCACATTCACCACATTATGAGATAATAACTGGAACACAAGTCACATGCAGAAAATACACAGAAACTTTCTGCAGAAAGCAGTGAAGGTGATGTTGTAACAGCACTAAACTAAACTAAGCTTTTGAGACTCCTCCAACCTTAGATTTACCTTAAAAATAGTCTCATAATGTTCTCTTATTATCTATGCTATTATTATATCTGCTGAACTAGCCCTTTAATGCGGGACACTCCTCCATCACATGCAGCCAGATCACTGCAGGGCTGCACCCTTTCATGCATTCATTCCTCCTTCACATGCACAGATGATGTATAGAGCCCTGGAGGCCAAAGCACAAGACTATTGAACTGAATATTTCCAAAATTCTCCAGTTAAACTTCCCATGGAAAGTTGTTGGAAATTTACCAGAAATTATCCAGCCCTTTGCAACCATATCCAGCAGCAATGTGCAGCTCAATTTACCTCTTAGAGGCTCTGGGTCCATATTAACTAATACCACTCAATTCCTACAGCAGTCACAACACTTTTCTAACCCGTTACCATTGAATCCCATGTATCGGTCTGAATGACTGAGCTCAGACTGGATTTGGTACATTGGTACAACTCTGTTGTGTGACAAGAATAAAGAATCCATCTTCAGCTATTCCTTTATTTTCCTATGTAAAAAGCCCTAAACTTCCTCCTACTAATAAATAACTGGTAGAGACTGGTAGTGGTGTGCTCTGAACTATATTTTAAAAAACATTTCAAAGATTCCATGTGTTTCTAAAGCATCTTCCAGAGCAGCTGGGTCTGTTCTGTTTAAGTCGCCTCAGATGAGAATAAAAGCCAAGTGTTCTAGTTTCTGTAGGATAGATTTTATGATGGAGCCTAATCCTGTTGAATTTAACCAGAGGTTAAGAGACATCATATTGTCAGGTGTGTGTGCAGTCTCCTCACCTCTCAGAAAACTCTCACACTCCTGAAATCCAACAGCATAGGGATCGCACTTCTGGGCGGCGGTGGCGCTGTCGCTCTCCGTCATGGCCATGACGGCAGCTCCGTTTCTCACCAGAAACTCACAGAGAGGCCGGTCGTTACAGGAGGCTGCACAGTGCAGGGGAGTCCTACATCAACCAGGGGATTAATGAAGAAAAGGAAAATACCACATGGTTCACAAGATATCCAGGACAAACACCACAATGTCACCAACAAAAACCATGCCGCCTTTTACCTTTTACATCAATACAGCTATAAATGACAAAGATAACTTTCTATTCACCATCCGTGGCTGTCTGGGGCACTAACGTTGGCTCCAATGCGAACCAGGAAGTCCACCACGTTGTAATGGCCTCCACAGATGGCGTTATGAAGGGCAGTGATGCCTTCATCATTAGGTTGGCTGGGGTCACTCATCTAAACACATAGAACAAGAAGATGTGATGTTCAATAATTGTTGGTGAACAACTAGTGATAGATAGACCTGGGCATGTTACTGTTATGTGTGTTTCTAAATTAACGAGTTTAGGTCCAGATTGTAATGTGTAAGGTGATAGTGCTGGGATTTCCTGAGGGTCAGTGAATGCCTCTTGGAGTCAGACAATAGCCTGTTAACTTGAGGAATAAATTAGCAGCTAAACTGGTTAATGTCTTAACGTGTGGTTTTTGAGAGACGTTACTATACTCTTTAGTATGCAGGAAGAAGTAAAGCGCTGGGAAGTAAATATGATGAGATGATCATGATATGGAGCTTTATACTGGAACTAAAGTGTTGTGATACCCAAGTATTTTATGACTTTGCTTCCCTTATGGAATCAAATTTTCATGTTTATTAATTGGCCTTAAACAAACCTACCTCCTGAACAGCCCTCTGCACCGTCTCCAGTTCTCCAACTAAAGCTCCATCCAGCAGCAGAACCAGTGGACTAAGCCGAGCTCGTCTGCCAGAACTTTTGAAGTCACGGTTGGAACGCCGCAGGATGGAATGGTAGCTCTGGAGGGACAAAAAGGATGCAATACGTGAAATACTGTATATATACATATGTATATATATATATATATATATATATATATATATATATATATATATATATATATATATATATATATATATATATATATATATATATATATATATATATATATATATATATATATATATATATATATATAGTCTAACAGGTATGGACCACAGAGAATGTCTTCCGACATGGATTTAAAACCATCATGGTTTCCTGATAATGAAGTAACATAAAAAATGTCTCTTTACAGTGTAATGGAAGTATTTTAAAACATTATAAAATATAAATGTATATATAATAACAAGTGTATATATATATATGAGGAATGAAACTATATATATATATATAGTTTCATTCCTCTGCCTAGTCTTCCTTCTGCCAAAGACACTGCTACTCTGCTGATTCAGCAGCATGTGTTTCCACATATATGTGTTTCCACATACATGTGTTACTGGTGGAGGTGATACAGGACGCCCTATTCCACCTCAGCCTTCTGGAGATCCTTTACTAAGCTGCTAGGTGCCTCTGTCTGTCTTAGGGGTTCATCCTCAGAGTAATGGCCAGACTGAGAGGATGAACCAGCTGGTGGAGACGGTGCAGCATGGTTTCCCAGAATCCCTCCTCCTGGAGCCAACAACTCCCCTGGCTGAGTACTAAGTCAACTCTCACATCTCCTCTGCAGCAGGTCCATCATCCCTCCAGTGCTGCCTGGGTTACCGACCGCCTCTGTTCTCAGACCAAGAGGAGAAGGTGGGGGTCCCGTCTGCCAAGGCCTTCATTCATCGGTGTTGCCGGAGGTTGGCTGCCACACCTCATCGGCCCCTTCCCCATCACCATCATAGGTCATCAGCCCTACTACTGTCCACCTCTAGCTCCCACCACCCTACGTCACATTCACTCCACCTTCCACGTGTCCAGGATAAAGTTCACAGCCCTCTGTATCTCACCCCGAGACCCCCCCGTCTCATCGATGGCTCTGAGGCATACACCATCCAGGCTGCTGGATGTTGCCCATGGCCGTGGACTCCAGTATCTCATGGACTCTAATACCCTGTGGACTCCAGTACCCCATGGACTGGGAGGGCTATGGCCCTAAATAGAGGTGCTGGGTCCTGGCTCAGCATATCTTGGACCCTGGCCTTATTAGAGACATCCACACCCCAGCACCCCATGCCAACTAAAGGGACGCCAGGAGACACCAGTATTGAGAGGGGTACTGTTAGGATTCTAGACTCGTGAACTCTGACACCCTGCTGGACGGCAGTTGTCCTGCCTCTGTTTACTGCTTATTTATTGTAATTACGTCTTGTTTGCCGTTGTGTGAAGTCCTGTCATTTCTCTGTTCTGAGTCCTGGTGTGAGAAAGGATGTTGTCTCTGTCTTCCCTGCCTGTGAAGTAGTTTTGTGATTTTTTATTTATTTCCTTTTTTGGACCTTCATGGATTTACCCATTGAACCCTAAGTTACCTACATGACTCTGAACTTTGAATAAAGCTGCCCTCTAACCAGACCTGCATTTGGGTCTCAGTAGAACAGGTATCTTACCCTGTAGTCGTGGGGTACTGTGGTGGGTTTATGAGCAGCAGCAGCAGTAGATTTAGCAGCAGCAGCAGTTCCAGCAGCAGCAGGACCAGGGTTGTCCTCGCCCTCTGAGGAGCTACTGGTGTCGCTGCCCTGCTCTCCCTGGTGGCGTTGGTCCTTCCTGTGGAACAGCTTGTTGATGAGGTTCTTGTACTGGTTGGGCTGGTAGTGGGAGGTCTTCTTCAGAGGTCTCATCTGATCCACAGAGCCCCTCCTCTTCAACGCTCGGGGTATTTCGGCCCTGATGCGGAGCAGCTCCTCCAGGTCAGGGATCTCCTGGCTCTGGGCCTCAGGTGCCACCACCGGCTGTAGCCTGGTGGGGCTGAGGGGCCGCGGGGCCACGCCCACCTCGACACTCCCCGGAACGCCGGGATTCTCCGAAATCACCGGCATGTGATGAACAAAGTCCAGCCGCTCCAGCTCAGCTTCAATATCCCCTGGATTCAGCACTGGAGAGATGGAAATACGTTTAGAAGGAAAAACTAGTGAAAACCGCTGTCAGGAACAACCATGTGTAGTTAATGTTACCATCAGGGTATATGGCTGGTTGTCTCAGCTCAGGAGGAGGTCTCATAGGCTGAAACATCGGCTGGTGGATGGACATGGCGGCTTGATAAGATGCCACGTCTCCTTCTCCCAGGACCCTGGGCAGCTGGGACATCCCTCCCCACTGAGGGTTCTGGAGACGCATGATGACGGACAGAGGGATGGGCCGGCGCTGACGGGCCTGAGTGGACGTGGGAGGGATGGAAATACGAGAAAGGATGGGCTGAGGGTGGTAGGGGGAGGCGGTGTCCGGAGGTACCGCTACACGCGTGTTACGGGGCAGAGAACTCTGGGAATACTGGAGGGGCTGAGAGCGAGGATCCTGGAATGGAAGAGGAATAAATTATCACTAACACCAGATTACTGAATTACACGGTTGTGTAATGTGAAAAGGTCTAACAATCACAGAACTTTACTGCTTTATTAGTTATTGTATGATTCAATGTCATCAACCATCAAACTACTACCTGCAGCAAAATACTCTATGAACCAATAAATTATAGATTTATAATGTTTTTGTAATGGAGCCAATTACAATTTAACAAGCATCTAATATGATATTTCTCATGTAGATTTTATCATTTTAAAAATGTTTTTCTATTGCTAAAATAAATGAATGCAGCTAAAAATAAATGAAATAAAATAAAAGAAATGTGATCATGTTTTTGAGTTGAAGACCCATTTGTTGTCAAGAAATTATGAGAACAGCTTAATGTTTCAAAGCATTAACCCTGGATTGGTTGTGCCAAGGAAAATATGACCAGTTCAACAAGTCTTGTTCTGTTTTAATCTGTAAATATGTGAACACTACACACCTTTTTAGGGCTAGGAGCTGGAGGAGGGCCATCCAGGTTTGATTCTCTCCAGTTGCTGTTTGGCACAGACGGCCTCAGCCACTCGGTCTCTAAAACAGGAAGGTGTGAAGTTAAAAAAAAAAGAGTCTTAATCATCTGATTTACAGCTACAACTTCACATACAAATGTTAAAAAATGTGAAAAATTCACTTCTAGTTGAAACCCATCAGCCTGACATGTCTAGTCACTTCTAGAAACAACTTCTAGTTGTTTTTTATTTTAATTTTTTTCATAATTGCATAATACCCAACTGACATCCATGGAGAAACATATTGGTCTCTACATGACAACATATCTGTATATATTATGTGTGAATGTCCAGATGATTGAAAAACATCCGGATGATATCTTGTATGGAAATCATTATCAGTGCATGACTGATTCTTATTCTTCTTTTTTACCATAAGAAAATAAAGCTAGAAATCTGTCCAAAGAAGAAAAGATTGTTGATGAAGCAGAACTGAAAGTAAAAGAACTAACTGTCGTAGGTGTTGTGAGGTTTCCTCTCATAGGACACGTCCAGATCTGTCTCGTTCCACTTGCCCGGACTCTTTTGCCTCTGAACACCTTCATCTGATGATAAAAATTACAAAAAAAAAATCACAGTATTTTACAGCCAAATATATGTGATAAACAACATCTTTATTTTAAACTACTTTAATTAAACACTAACATTAATAAAAGCATAATTGCACTATTGTATTTTGTGTTGTTTAGTTTGTACCAGGTATGTGGAGCATAAAAAATGAAAATAACTTTCCCATAATAAAATATTCAATATTTAGCAATAGCAAAACCTGATTCAATAAGAAATTAGAAAGATCATGAAAAAGATAGATATTGAATATCAGTAGCTTTCCAGCTGTAACATTACACTGGGATTCTATTCAGATTAAGTTGTTTAGATGGTTTGTAGTAGAAGAGGTGTTACTACATCCTGATGTCATATCTCTTTCAAACACAGGATAAATGAAATGACTCATGATTACAGCCAGTGGAATCCTATAATAGTTAAATGAATTCTCTTGGATTAAATTTCCGTTTAGCAGCGTGTAGCTGATAACGGTGGATTCTGGTTACCGTGTTGCCAGTAACCGGTGAAGTTGCGTGGGAGTGTGCTGGCCGCTGGATGACCACCCAGAGGAGGAGGCTTCCTGTCCAGCCGGGGCGACCGGCGGCCCGTCTGGCTGCCGTCATACGGGCTCAGGAGGTTGGGAGAGGTGTGAACCAACGTGGCCCGGGATGACTGGTCAAAAGAAACGGCTGTGGGGCTCGGACAAGGACTTCTGTCTGAGAAGCTGATGGAGCCTCGAGGGCTCCGACTGCACCGGGACGGGGAGTTCCTCCTCTGGCTACCAGGGGACCGGGACGGGGAGTTCTTCCTCTGGCTACCAGGGGACTGGCTGGGACTCTGCTGGCCGTACGAGTAGCTTTCAGATCCAGGTCGAGTCAGAGGGGACAGAGCCCTGATTCTGGTCTTGGGGGATGAGAGGGGGCTGGTGGTGAAGACAGGGGAGCGTGGGGAGGTTTTACTGCTGGACATGTTGGAGGTCAGAGGATGGAAGGTTGTGGAGCTGGGAGAGAATGGGCTGGAGGAGCCATTACTGCTGGACTCCCTGGTAGAGATGGAGGTGGACAGGGAGGGGGACATGGGCTTCTCTCTGGAGACTGGTGGACTGGTCTGTGGAGACATTAACTAGATAGTAAACTCTATAACTAGATAGTAAACTCTAGATACTGTGTCATTATGTGGATGAAACTATCATTATTTTGATGGTTTACCTGGAAGCCAGAGCTGCTGTTATCATTGGAGGAGGAGGCCTGGTTTAATAAGGAGCTGAATTCTTTGGATAACTCATCAGCTGTAGCCAGTGATGCGTTCAGGTCATCGTTCATGGTCTGGACTGAAAACCACAGGAAATTAGATCAGAATATTATTGGGTCAGTGACAAATAACGTTTGGCAAGATGAGAAAGTAAAAAAAAATATATAAAAAAATACTTTCATCAAGTACAATGTACAATGTGTGTTCATGTTTGTTTCTTCTGATTTAAAAGTCCATTTCTATCATCTTTTTCATAGAAATCATGATTATTTGACACAAAATGTTAAATGGTGTAACTGAAAAAGAATGATACATTTTAAATATACAGAAAAAAGTGTATAGAAAAGTATTCACAGCGCTTCACTTTTTCCACACCCCATACAGACAACTTGAAAAAAGTTTTAGAAATAATAATAATAATTAAAAATAAAAAAACTAAGAAACCACATGTACATAATTACTCACAGCCTTTGCTCAATACTTCAATCCTCAAGTCTTTCTGAATATGATGCTACACCTATCTTTGGGCAGTTTTGTCCATTCCTCTTTGCAGCACCTCTCAAGCTCCATCAAGTTGGATGGGAAGTGTTGGTGCACAGCCATTTTCAGATCTTTCCAGACATGTTCCATCAGATTCCAGTCTGGGCTCTGGCTGGGCCACTCAAGGACATTCACAGAGTTGTCCTGAAGCCACTCCTCCTTATCTTGGCTGTGTGCTTAGGGTCGTTAGCCTGCTGAAAGATGAACCATCGCCCCAGTCTGAGGTCAAGAGCTCTGGATCAGGTTTTCATCCAGGATGTCTCTGTACATTGCTGCATTCATCTTACCCTCTATCCTGACTAGTCTCCCAGTTCCTGCTGCTGAAAAACATCCCCACAGCTTGATGCTGCCACCACCATGTTTCACTGTAGGGATGGTATTGTCCTGGTGATGAGCGGTGCCTGGTTTCCTCCAAACATGACACCTGGCATTCACACCAAAGAGTTCAATCTTTGTCTCATCAGACCAGAGAATGTTGTTCCTCATGGTCTGAGAGTCCTTCAGGTGCCTTTTGGTAAACTCTACCATACAGGCCTGATTGGTGGATTGCTGCAGAGATGGTTGTCCTTCTGGAAGGTTCTCCTCTCTCCACAGAGGAACGCTGGAGCTCTGACAGAGTGACCATCGGGTTCTCAGTCACCTCCCTGATTAAGGCCCTTCTCCCCCGATCTCTCAGTTTAGATGGCCGGCAGCTCTAGGAAGAGTCCTGGTGGTTCTGAACTTCTTCTATTTACAGATGATGGAGGCCACTGGGCTCATTGGGACCTTCAAAGCAGCAGAAATGTTTCTGTATCCTTCCCCAGATTTGTGCCTGGAGACAATCTTGTCTCTGAGGTCTACAGACAATTCCTTTGACTTCATGCTTTGTTTGTGTTCTGACATGCAAAAAATTAATTGAATCCATTTTGGAATAAGGCTGTAACATCACAAAATGTCGAAAAAGTGAAGCGCTGTGAATACTTCTGGATGAACTGTATAATCGACCTAGAATATTAAAACTAATTGATAGCATGTGTTTTTATTTTTTAAATCCTTTTTAAGAGAGTTAAACTATCTGGTAGCAGGTTTTTAGGGTTACACCACATCATCTGTACAAAGGCAAACAAAGGAGACAATTTGGTGTTGATTTGGTGGAATCTTACACAGCATGCTGCTGAAGCCTGGCTGGGAACTCATGGCTGTGAGGAGGAGTAGCTCCTGGGAGAAAAAAAACAACAAAAAAACAAGAGTGGACTGTAATGAAAACCATCAGTTAACAGCTTCATGATTCATACCAACAGGCTTTCTCTCCAATAAAGTCAGTATGATGCAAATGAAAATGCCACAGCTGTTTCTTTTGTTTTTTTTGTTCAGGTGTCAGGTGTTCAGAAGAGTCATGAGGTGATGACAGGAATACCAGGCATGTCTAAACAAAACAGAACTTTCTCACACCTCAACCCTACAAGGTTCTATGTCTCTGTTCAGTTTGCTGACTCAGACATGTCAGGCTGATGAGTTTCAGACAGAAACAGCTCAGTTAGTGGATGTCAGGTTAGAATAATGCTCCAGACAGATGTGGATGCCAATTAAGTCACAGAAAGAAAGTTACAGAAAGATGTTCCAAAATTAATTATCACTAAAATATTCCTGCATAGATAATGACCACTTAAAATATCTATGTGGAAAATAATCCTTACTTCTCATTAGTATATCACATGTTTAACATTGGACAGATTACAAGTGAATCTTCAATTTGGGGGAAATCAGGATTTGGTATTTTTAAAAATGTATAGGATGATATCAGGTAAATTCTTCGACTTTTTAGTAAATCACTTGCGACAATAACACAATACCTAATCCATCCATTATGATTAATAATGGCTGTTTCTGATCATATAATTATTTAGGCCCTATAAATATTTTTTTCATGAGTGATTTGAAGTAGGGCGACATGGTGGCGCAGGGCTTAGCGCTGTTGCCTCACAGCAAGAAGGTCAAGGGCAAGAAGTTTGCATGTTCCCACAGTACAAAAACATGCTGAGGTTAATTAGTGACTCTAAATTGCCCATAGGTGTGAGTGTGTGAGTGAATGGTGTGTGTGCCCCACAATTGGCTGGCGACCATCTGGGGTGTATCCCTGCCTCTCGCCGTAACGTGCTCCAGCAGACCCCTGCGACCCTAATGAGGAATAAGTGGGTATAAAAAATGACTGACTGACTGAAGTATTGTCTCATCACCATAGAAGCCATAAACTAATCAAATCACCATAGAAACCATAAACTTATCAAATCACCATAGAAACCATAAACTAATCACATAACCATAGAAACCATAAACTGATCAAATAACCTGTTACTTGTCAACCAGTTATATCAACAGTTTAAATCCGTTTTAATCATTAGCTCTAATTTACAGAGAAACCTGAAATGTTCCATTTGACCTGATATCAGCCTATTTTGTATTAATTATCTTCATGTACTTTTGGATAAGATGTCACATATTAGCCTTAACATATGTTCTTTTCTTTAAACAATACATAGATATTTGCATGTTTTGGCTTATAAACTATCTCTAATTGCAGTTAAATCATATCTTTATCATAATTTAGACTTTTGTCCCTGACACACTGGTGGTGGAAGTGTTGTCACAGTCAGACAGAAAGAGAAGTCAGTTTCACTGGAAAACACAGAATCTACTGATGATGATCAGTCACTAATGATTCATCAGTTCCACTTCAAAAAACAACCAGAATTATGTGTATATATATATATATATATATATATATATATATATATATATATATATATATATATATATATATATATATATATATATATATATATATATATATATATATATATATATATATATATATATATATATATATACAGTATAATGCGCTGGGATAGGCTCCAGCAGACCTCCCTCCGAATGAGGAATAAGTGGGCATAGAAGATGAGATGAGATATCATGTAGATGAGGCAGGTCCCTTCACACAGTTTGTCTACATGTTCTTCATTTGGAATCAACCTTCAGTTGAGGGTTGTATTTTAGTAGAAATATACTACTTCAGTTTGATCTGGTTTAGATAGATGGAACATATTTTCTATGTTTTTTATATTTTATTTTATTTCATTAGCTTATTCTTGGTCCTCGATCAACCTCGTTTTAAGTCTGTTTGCATTGGTATGTCATCTGAAATTCAACAAAAAATGTAAGCAAAGATTAACTTTTAACTGGCTTTAACTGATTTAACTGGCTAGAGAATATATCTAAATAAGCAGAGTAGTTTCTATAAACTTCTTTGAGTTGATTAAGGCATAAAAGAGTTTTTTTTGGTTCTTTGTGTGTATAACAACCTCAGCTACTTTATAAAACCTCAACCAGCAGCTCAGAACACACTCCTTTCAGTCTCTGGATCAGTCCCGGACTCCAGAGCAGCAACAGGAAAACATGTTACATAACAGCATCAGACTATCAACTATCTGAATCCAGGTCAAACATTCCTCACCTCCACCCACTGCTGCAGCCTGGACCTGACCTCTGATACAGCAGTGCCCACAGGGGTCAGAGGTCAGGTCCATCTGTCTCTGACTCACAGGGGTCAGAGGTCAGGTCAGCTCTCTGTGAACTCTACACATCCTGTTGACCCACCCTGTTCCCTTCCTGTTTTATTGTGTTATTTATAGTTTTCATTCCTCTAATATTACAACACACAAAATGACCTTTAATAAAAATTACATTCAGCATCACATTTGAAACTCTTCCCCTTTCTTATAATTCACTCATTTACACAGATATTTCATTCTTCTAAATCAATATTGTAACCACTAACATCTCAATTTTCTGTCTGAAATTCAAGATTATTTTATTGCACACTTGTCTACTTTTAAATTATTTTTCTTATTTTTTATCCATCATTATTTTTTGTATTTTTCTATTAACAATTCACTTGATAATGGTGGTTTTTAGCCCATTTATATAAAAACCTGAATCAGTCCTGCAGCTGATAATGTCTCTATTTTTCTCTGCTGTTTTATAAGATAATAAACTAAATTAAATAGATATATATTTATTTATTTTGTATTTTCAAACACCACATAGCAGACACAGGTAGTGATAATTATATATATATATATATATATATATATATATATATATATATATATATATATATATATATATATATATATATATATATATATATATATATATATATATATATACATATATACATATATATATATATACATATATATATACATATATATATATATATATTAGTTAGAGATTAGTTCATGGTTTCTATGTATATTTTCTATTTTCACTTTTTATTGTCACATTTTATCCGGGCCATTTCAATCTGGTCTTCATTTGCTTTTCTTATCAGGACATTTCATTACTGTACAAACAGTTTTAGGTAATCAGCTACTCAGTAACTCAGCCAGACCTGTTAAAGGAAAGTTAAACAAATAAATGCATTTTTTCTCTCTTCATATACAGCAGAATACCAACTAGGATCCTGTAACACCTTAAAATGTACCAACAGTAGAATCCCACACTATGACAGCACATAGCTGGAGGAGCTCCCATCTTTAATTATTGACAGAATCTAAAAAGAAATGTGAAAAGTAAAGCTGGAATGTCAGCTGTGACCACAGCACTGGCTTCTATTCTAGGATTTACTGACCTGCTGCTGCACTTTGGCTGTTTTCTCAAGAGACTTATATTCAGATTCATTTTGTTCCCAGTTCCTTTTCAGCACTTTGAATGGTTCCATTTTATCAAACAACATTTAGCTCTCTCAAGTGGTAAAACATGAAGAGGTACTTAAAAAAAACTCCACCACTTTACACTGGAATTTGATTTAATTTAAATTTGGGAAGTCAAAGAATTTGCTAGTGGACCAGAGGAGTAGAGAGATCCGAGGGAGGCAGAAGGATTAGAGACAATAATCATTAGTTGTGTGGAATTCCAGGGTGTGTCTGACCATGACTAAAACCTCCTTCTGACCACGTTCATTCACCAACAAACATGATTACACATCAACTGGTTTGCTAGTTTCTGTACGTCCTCCTTATTCATCCATTCATCCTCACCCAGCTGTGTAATAGTTTATCTCCTGTTTGTCCCTGTTTTACATCTTTAAGTCTTCTCACTGTGTCTCTGTTCATTCACACCGGGAAACTGAACACTTGTTTTTTTCTTTTTTTGGCTGCATGTCATTATACAGACAAACTCCACTAAAATATATGGGTTAGGGTTAGGGTGGTGAATAAATGTCCTGCTGAAGTGTGGTTTGACATGGCTGATTCAGCTCTTTATGAATGGGGCAGAATTTATAGAACACCTTCTCTATAGTCACAGAAGAAATGAAAATGGTATATAATATCATTTCCATGGTATGGGACCATTAAAAGAAGTACCTGTTGTTTCTAGAGCAGCAATAGTTCTATTTCCAACATAAACTCAGTAATATGTCACTCTAGTCATTCTAGTCATGTCTGAAGTTCCTCTGAATGATGACATCCATTATAATGTGTGATGAGTGAGTTATTATCAAACTAACTGTGTGAATACAGATGACAGGTAATAGAGTTATAGATTATAAACTATGAGCTGTACATTGATGTTTTTATGAGCTGTTTGTTTCCATACTGGTTTATAATGGATGAATCAGACGCCTCCTTCCTGTTAGTCACTGAAATCCTTCACATTTCTACAGATAAATGAACAAACATATTACAGCAAGCGTCACTAATAATGAAGACAAATGCACACAAAGCAGACTGGTTTCCTCGGGAATAACAAGACATTACAGATCCATTCTTCCTCCCTACAGCAACACTGCAGCTCTCTGCATGTGACTCAGGAATCTCTCAGTTCTACACCACATAACAGACGTTTCTGACAAATATTCTGTTTATTGTGTTCTGCTGACAGGACAGGAACCTCACTGATAAATGTTAAAGGTGTGTATCTCTTAGAAGAAAGTCAAATTACTGGAGTAATAATGGGGATTCACAATGGGAAACAGGTTACAGCAAGGCAGCATTTTAATTGATATCCAGGAGCAACTTTACATTAAGACCTGGAAACTAAAAACAAACGAATTAAATCTCCCAACAGAAAAAATACAGAAAAATAGAAAGAAAGAACAAAAGAAAATTACTACAATAGAGCATAAGAATGTCTTGAGAATCACTGAAGGGACATACGGATTATAGTTTGAAAAGAGCTCAGTCATAATCATGTGTGTTAAAGTTTAAAATGTCCAGAGTTGGAGCTGATTTAAACGTTGGCTGGTTGTTGTTCCAGCTGAACTGGTTTTAAACTACAGAACAGATTAACCCTTCAATGGCAGGAAGGTTGGGTTACATCTGGACTTTAACTTCAACAGGTACCTGACATGTTGCTGTTCTAAACTCACCAGAAAGAGAAACTCCTCATAGATTGTAGGATAATCACAGAAACTCAACTAAATCATTATCTGTCATTTTATTCTACCATGAACATCCTAATGTCACCTATGACACTCAAATAAAATCATAAAACCACAGGTAGCCACTCTTCTTCAGGTGGTAAAAACCTTTACTTTGTGTGATTGGTGGTTTAAAGTCATGGATGGTGAATGCTGTTATAGTTATAGAGTTATAGTTATAAAGTAATAGTTCTAGAGTTAGAGTTCTAGAGTTATAGTTATAGAGTTATAGAGTTATAGTTATAGAGTAATAGTTCTAGAGTAATAGTTCTAGAGTTATAGTTCTAGAGTTATAGTTATAAAGTTATAGTTATAGAGTTATAGTTATAGAGTTATAGTTATAAAGTTATAGTTATAGAGTTATAGTTATAGAGTTATAGTTATAAAGTTATAGTTATAATAATGGTTATAGTAGTTTTACTTATAGTTGGAGCCTCTAATGACCAGACTCTTAGTTTTCTCTGTAGATTACATGCATACCAGACAGGAATAGTAACATCTGATTTTCATTAGTATGAGAACAATAAGCTCCTCCTAACACTAAACACTCACAATGAAGTAGAAAACCTTGGAAGGAACTATCCAAAGGAAGGAAAACCACTCGTTTTCACTGCTATAAACGGATCTAGACGAGTGAAACGGCGAAATCAACGTAAGTTCAACAGAGACGAAGTGAAAAAGTCAAAGAAGCCGTCGTCAGCCGTCACCTCCACGCAGAGAAAAGAGCAGCAAAATAAAACGTCCTTACCTCAGAAATGAGCCTTTTTTTGTTTCACAAACTGAGCTGAAAACTCCTCGCCCTGTTCCAGCTGCGTCTCTTCCTGCAGAGTGAACCAGGATCAGAGATTCTCGCTCTTTGTCTGAGGACATGAAGTCATTTGAGGAGTCCAGCCCCTCCACCAACAAATAACACAGCTAGGTGTTACAGCTGGACAGGTGAAGACGTACACCTTTTACACTTCAACCGGTCAGGCTGTAGGCTATTTACAGGTAGAACACTAGCTGCCTGTTTGATTGACATGGTTTATTATATGGTTATCAGGAACTGATACAGGTAATCTAATGGCATGAAGAAAACGTTGAATAATTTAATTAATTCATGACAATAAATCAACTCATTCTGATGTTGCCAAAACTGAATAATAGATTACCCAAGATATTATTAATATCTCTAGAGTCTTGGGTAACATTATATTAGTGTATGATGAGAATGGTATTAATTGTAAAATTCTGTTTATGTTGGAAGGCATTGCATTCACCACTGAAAATGGACTAAAACGACACCACGAACACAATTTACACATCGATTGAAGAATAGTAAAGCTGTTAAAATTGTTGAGATTAGTAAATATTTGAATGCATTTCTCTAATGGATAATTTAATGTTTAGTTTTTTGTTTTGTTATTGGTTATTGATTGTATTTTCTGTAAGAATATTTGTGAAATAATAAAGCATTTGTTAAAAAAAAAAGTTATTTGCACACGTGGGCGAGTCTGGTCTGACCATGGGTCTGACGGTCTGACGATCTTTACGTCATCCCGTAAACTCAACGTGCCCCGCCCCCGTGGTGTCAGCGCTTCCGCCAATATGGTTGTCGGTGCCTTCCCCATCGCCAAGCTGCTCTATTTGGGTGTGAGGCAGATGAGCAAACCGGTGGCGAACCGAATCAAAGCGGGAGCCCGGAGGAGCGAGTTCTTCAAGAACTACATCTGTCTGCCGCCCGCGCAGCGTGAGTACCGGAGCTAATGGAGTTAACGGAGCTAACGGAGCTAACGGTGCTAAGGGAGCTAACGGCTCCGGTGACCGCTACAGCCCATTATCACACACCCGAACAGGGGGACATGGGACAGCCAATCAGAGTGGACTTATCGAATCCGCTGACCCAATCATTTCCTTCGCTCTATCGCGTTGACCAATAGCAGTCCTCTAAGGTCGTAGTGGGCGGGTCTTAACTGTCATTGAACAGATTGTATAGAACCTTTGCTCTGCTAATGTTTTCAGTTGGAAAACACATTCCTCTCTAGAATAGCAACCCGCCCAGTATATTATTATTATTATCATTATTATGGACATATTCAGCCAGTCATTCTGTTCCGATGTTTAATTTTGGAATGTGGTGGCAATCTGGAATGTTATATATATATATATATATATATATATATATATATATATATATATATATATATATATATATATCGCCAAGTATAATACAATTTGGGCTATATGTCAACAGAAAAAGCAAAAAACATGAACATGGAAGCATTCAACAGGTCTCTCTAAATGTACATTTTGTGTTCATGTTGGCCCATTTGTATATTTTTTTTAATTTACAAAAATCACGATTTTGTGTGATTTTTTTATTTGATTTTTTTTACATAAAATGTCAAATGGTGTAACCAAAAAAGAATGAATATATAATCCACCTACAATATAAAACTTGTTGATAGCATGTGTTTTTAATTTTTTAAAAACCTTTTTAGGAGAGTTTTACCAAGTTTTTAACGTTACACCATATGGCCGTTTTTTCATTGACCCAAATACAGACTGCAAGAGGTTCCCTAATTTATTTACGTTAGAACAATCTGTGTTTGAGAAGATATTACTACTATTATACAACTGTACTATACTCTCAGTACAAACTAGTCTTCGCAGTCTGCAGTTTGGGGTTTATTCATATTTATAATACACTCCACATAAATGTATAATTCCATATATTTAGAACTGTTGTGATCATCTGATAAATGAATATATTGAGAATCCAACTCGTGTGCTGTCTGCTCTTTGTCCTCACAGTTTATCACTGGATTGAGATGAGAACTAAGATGCGGATCATGGGTTTTCGGGGAGCGACCATTAAGCCACTGAATGAGGAGGCGGCAGCAGAGCTGGGTGCAGAGTTGCTGGGGGAGTCAGTGGTGTTCCTGATCGGAGGAGGCTGCATGGTGCTGGAGTACAGCAGGCAGACCGCTAACTCCCGCCGTAAAGAAGAGGAACTGAACCAGACCATCACTGACCTACAGACTGAAGTGGCAGAACTAGCATTAGCCACAGAGACTCTAAATGCTCAACTGAGAGAAGTCAACAGGCAGCTGATGTCCTTTCCTATTCCCACCAAAAAGTGATTAAACATGTTCCTTCTATATGTGGTGGTACTCTGCATGGATCATGGGTGGACAGCACACTGCTGCCAAATGTACAGCTGATACCAACCCGCTTCATACACTGACCATGAAGAGGTGGACTTAAGGATATCAGTGCACTGTGGGTTTGGGTGTTTATTATTAGCTCATGTTTTGAGCTACTGGTTGTAAAGGGGGATTACTATGATATTCATAGTGTATTTCTATGGCTGATATTATATGATGATCATAAAGTTGACTGTATAAAGAGTTACAGTACAAAGCAACAGTGATCTTAAAGTTAATATATTTGATAACAGCTCCAGGATATTACTTCACCTAATATTCTATAATTTCAGTGATGTAAAATCACTGAAGTGACCGTAGTAGTTTCACTGATCCTTTAGGACAGTCTTCAGTTATAAGTGACACTAGATTATAATATCTTATGCCACTCAGAAATGAAAAAAAAAACATTTCACATACTTCATTGAAGAATAACATTGGGTCACACTGCTAGATAATTTTTAATTTTGGTTCTCTCCCCTGATTTGCTGGTCCATGTCCATTGGATGTGATGACGTGTATAAAAGAATGGTGTAAAATAAAGAAAATGATATTCTGTCTGTTAATAGTGAGTTTTTTGTATATGCTATTTTAGAGAATGCAAATTGCACCATACTCTGGTTCACTCCAGATTTATTGGACTTGATTACACTGAGCATCACTTCATGGAAGTAAATTGGAATATTTGCAGACGACTTATGATTAGCAGTGGTGGAAAATAAGAAAATGCTAAGGTAGATTACTAAGTATTTGCATTTGATACTTCCAAACTAGCTTTACCAACTCTAACTCTTATTTGACAGCTGTAGTTACTTTTCAGATGAAGATTTGACACAAGGGATAATATAACAAGCGTTAAAATACAACATGTTGTTAAAGATTAAACCAGTAGTTTCCAACCTTTTTGTGTAGTCAAGGTTGTATTTGAAAGGCATATTTCACATGTCTGAGTTATTAACAGCTCTATCAAGTAGTGATAGTAGTTTTTCAATTAATATTTTAATTAATCAATTAAAAAAACAAAGACTAGAAAACGTAAAAAAAATGAAATAGACAGATTTGTGCATCAGAAATTTCCCCCCAATAATCATCAGTCTGAGGACTGAACAAATACTTTTACTGCAATAACTACATCGACTTCATTCTAGTGATGTATTGTATTTGAGTAGATTGGATTCTTCCACCAGATCAGTGAGTTGGGTCATAGACTACACTACCCAGCATGCACTCAGTGTAAACATTACGTCACTTATTTATTTGGAACGTTCCAAATGCTCGAACATACAAACTAGTAAAAAAAAACAATGTAGGCTTTCCTTCAAATCCGTCTGTTTATAATAATAATAATAGCTATATAATTATGGCAATAAATAACGACATATATATCTATGTATTATTATTATTGTATAACTATATTTATTTGTGTATGTGTGTGCGTGCGCGCGCGTGTGTACATGTGTATATGTTCCGGTGTGACGTCACACCGGTGTCCGTCGCTAGGCGGCGGTAGTTCATTCCTCCACCAGGACTGACCCGCGCAAACCGCTTGATAAGAGGTAGGCCTCAGCGTTATTAGTTATTATATTTACCTTATTAAACCATGCATTCTAACCTTATTAAACTGTGTTAAACCATGCATTCTAACCAGAATCTCTCATGCATTTACAGCAGAATCTGCAGCTTTAGTCACAGTAACACGCGCAGCTTCACATCTAAAGCTATTGCAGCCGCTTAGCTAACTGCTAAGCAGTTAGCCTAGCCACGTAGCAACAACCTGAAGAATAACATTACTCATGTTCCAGGGATAGTTTAGTTTAGAGAGCAGGAGTCTTGTTGTCCAGGCTAGTTGTTAGTTGGGGATTACATGCTATAGCTAGTTTTAATATGGATTACATGCTAATGGACTAGCAGTGGAACACAGGTTAATTCTCAGTATGTCTCCGGCGGCTAACAGGCTACAGCAGCTAACAGGCTACAGCAGCGTTATTCTGTTGGTGTGAAAGTTTAGACGCAGCGTTTCTAAACTGTATTTAACCACTTTTATTCTCTTTTCTTGGTTTGTATCGCAGACATATTAGAACCAGCAGACAGGATGAGTGTGGACGTAAAGAAGCTGAAAGTTAACGAGCTGAAGGAGCAGCTGCAGCACCGCGGCCTGGACACCAGAGGCCTGAAGGCGGAGCTGGTGGAGCGGCTGAAGGCGGCTCTGGAGGCTGAAGCCCGGGATGATGAAGCCCGGGAGGAGGCCTCGGAGTCCGGGGAGCAGGAGGAGGAATGTGACCAGGACTTCCAGGATGAAGAAGAGGATGAAGAAGAGGATGAGCAGGACGGGGATGAGCAGCCAGGTGAGTTTTGTTGATGCAATTTCTCTGAATATTTTTAGTAAGTATTAGAAACTGCAGTGTGGCGTTTAAAATCAAAGTGAGGTGTGCATTTTACCTCCTGTGTTTTCCTTGGATTTGTGGAAGACATGGGTGTGTGTTTTTAGTTTGGAAGTCATCCCCCAGAAAAGTCTTATGTTTTTCCATAAAAATTCCATTTCACGTTATTTTGAACCATTGTTATTGTTACCAAAAGCTAATTATAAGTTGGAAAGTTTAGAATGGATGATAAATGAACATCTCAAAACTTGCTAAAGTAAAAACAACAATTATATCTGAGTAATGTCTCACAAATTTTGTTGCTCTGACAATTTTTGCATTGATTTAGTGCTGCACGTAAGCCTTAAAATGGAAGGATAAGCCTCTCTCTTATGCCTATAGTAATTTAATTTTAAGAACCACTTAAAAAAAACAATCATACATTCATTGATCTTTTGAAATAAATATTGCCTGTAACAGGTTGATTGTCTAAAGTTGCCTCTTTATTCTGTTTTAAATCTAATGGGTCAAATGCAGATGATGAAATAAGGAGACAGAGGTTTTTTAACAATCAGGCAAGAATGCACTGTATGTATTTTCCCTCTAACGTTTTTGGATCCGGTTTGTGTAGAAGCGGCTGAGGACCTGGCTGATGACAATGGCGATGATGCTCCTCTAGAGGAAGACGAGGGCAGAGATTCTGGTGGTTACTATGAGGAAGAGGAGGCAGAAGGCGAGCCCTATGAAAGTCAACCTGCTTCAGACTCAGGTCACAGCCTGCCTGATTTCACAGCAGATGTTGACCTGCCGAAACCGGATGTAATTGCCAAGGAAGAGATGAAGCCAGAGGTTGAGCCCAAGCTGGAACCACAACAGGAGCCTGAACCAGAACTAGAGTCAGAACCAGAACCAGAGCCTCAGCACGTTGAGAAAGAAGGTGATGTTTCACTTACCATGCAATACCAAAAAAACAAATAAAAATGCTGTCATTATAATACATCTGTTACAATTTCAGCAAAAACTTTTGATATTAAACATTAGAAAATATGATTTATTGCAAGGTTTTCTTCTTTGGTTGTTGTTTGTACAGTTTAAAGGTTCAACGTGTGCTTTTCTGTCGTCATTCATCATTTTAGAAGCCAAAGTGGAGATCAAAATGGAAGATGAGGCTCCTGGAAATAGAGAGCAGGATAATCGAGGGACAGGACAGCAGCAGGAAGCCACGGACCAGGCTGCCCAGGTCAAAGTTGAAGCTGATAAAGGAGGTCACCACGGCCGTAAGAGACCACACGAGGAGAACCGGGGATACGGCTACTACGAACACCGCGAGGACAAGAGGTATCCTGATCATTTTAGGCTGCTTCTATCAGCTAAATCACTGCAGCATCAGTCAAATAGTCAAACAGCTGGAATGTATATCTGCATCGACTGGTCTGTTTTAATATGAATGTTAGTGAAACTGTCTGTAATGGATGTAAACATCAGATTCTGTTGATTTTGTTCAGATCCCGTACACCACAGCCTCCTGCAGAAGATGAAGAAGAGAACATAGATGACACCCTCGTTACCATTGACACATGTAAGTAAAAGAATACTTTTTTTTCCAGTTTAGTTTTTAAAGATCAAAGTTAATGTGATTTATTATTATTATTTCCCATTTTGATATGGGAATATAAAGGTGAGGCTTTCAGGTCCATGTCTTATCTAATACTTCTGGTTCCTATGTAAAGTGGTGGTGGTGTTTGATGCAGACACATGTGGTCGACAGAGTAAAAACTGACTCTGACTCGATGTTCAAAATGTATCCCGCCCCCAATATGGTTGAATTTTTATTTTGTTTCAGTTATTGTTATCTGAAACTGTGACTTAAAGAAACAGAGTTGCAGCAGACCTGTACTTTGTTCCACATGTGTAGAGCATTAAACTGAATACTGCTGTAAAGTTTAAAATTACCACAACATGCAGTGAAAAGAAGCTGAGACTCACAGCAGGGCAGACTGTAAAATGAAGGCAAAAACTATGTTTTAAAGATGGTGTTTTAATAAGTTTTCTCATCTTTTCAGACAACTGTGACTTGCACTTCAAAGTGTCCAGAGATCGGTACAGCGGCTATCCACTGACCATCGAAGGCTTCGCTTACCTGTGGGCTGGAGCACGAGCTTCACACGGCGTCACCAGGGGCCGAGTTTGCTATGAGATGAAGGTCATTTATATTTCATATCACTCAAATAATCCCTGGCATATGAAACTTAAGTATCTTTACATATAGTCATTACAGAACCGGTTAGGCCTGATGTCAAAGTGGGAAGATATAACACCTCTATATAAATAATGTCTCTGTCCTTTTGTCTGATCTGACTTTAATAAGACATGTAAAGAAAGTTGTACAATCCTGCATGTCTGGAGTATCAATATATATAAATATGCATGTGATGCATTCAGGGCACAGCTGCTATTTTCTACATTTTTAACAGCCACTGCATTTTATCCAACCTCAGCACAAACTTACAGCATCACTAAAGACCCTTGTGAGCTGTTTAGGGAACATCTGTAAATTGTAGTTTCTACCAGAAGTGCATGCGAGGCTCTGCTCTCTAGATTTTAATACCTGTTACAGCACTAGAAAATAAAGCATTTAAAAAAAAAAAACAGACAAGTCATCATCATACAAATGGAGATAATTCCTGATCATCATCACAACCTGTTAGTCACCATGACATTTAACGACCTTCTCCTTTTTACTCAGCACTAAACTCTCTGAGGTCTTTGGAGTCTTTTTTTTTTTTTTAACCAGCTTCTGTTTTTCAGATCAATGAGGAAATCCCAGTGAAGCACCTGCCCAGCAGCGAGTCCCATCCCCATGTGGTGAGGATTGGATGGTCCCTCAACCACTGCAGCACTCAGCTTGGTGAGAAAATTATTAGCTTTGGTACAAATTCATTATCACTGTTCACTTGTCTTAATTTAAAAACATTTGTCTGTGTCGTGTTTTAGGTGAGGAGCCCTTCTCCTTCGGATATGGAGGAACAGGAAAGAAATCGTCTGATTGTAAATTCTCAGACTTTGGTGAGAGGTTTGGTGAAAATGATGTCATCGGCTGTTATATCGTAAGTAATGAAATCATTCATCTTTTAATCCTGTCAAATATTGGTTATTAGAAGATGAAGTAATGATGCTCTTTACCTTTGAAGTTGTTGGAAAATTTACAATTCACAAATATGTGAATTGCTTTTTAGCTTTCACTTGTACAAGTAGTGTGGTAATAACCAGCGATAACCTTCCTCAGGACTTTGACAGCAGTGATGAGGTGGAGATGAGTTTCTCTAAGAACGGAGTATCGCTGGGCGTGGCATTTAAGACCACCAAGGAGGAGCTGGCCGGCCGAGCCCTGTTCCCTCACGTCCTGGTGAAGAACTGTGCTGTCGAGTTCAACTTCGGACAGAAGCAGGAGCCTTACTTTCCTCCACCTGAAGGATTCATCTACATCCACAATATGGGCATGGAGGAAAAGATCCGAGGCACTAAGGGTCCTGCCAGCAAGTCTGAGTGTGAGGTATGGCAGAAATTAATACTAATACTTGATTTTGATAAATGTAGTTGTGATCCACCTTTATACAACTATAAAAGTGAGGTACAGTGGGCTAGAGATATATACAACATTAAAGATCACAATATAGTACAGCCCAAATACACGATCTAGAATATCAACATTAAAATAACAACAAAACATTAAATTATTAAAAATTCTATATTGTATTTTATTTCAAGTTATTTTCTCTGATCTGTTGACTGAATGAAGCAGGTTTGTTCCAGAGAACCCTTTTTGTCAGTGGAATAAATCTTTTCCCATCAGGGCATATAAAACCATTCCAGTGCCTGAAAATACCTTTAGGTTTAGTTCTGCACAGCATTGAATCATATTTGATGTAATTTAAAATTTGGGAGGATTGATTAACATAATATATTTGATGAGATGAATAAATTAACTTAGGTTTCATGGGATTTTTCTAAGAACTGGACTGGGGGAACCTCTGTAATGTGGTATAGTTGTCATGGTCATGTGTGACTCTTTCTTCCAGATCCTGATGATGGTGGGCCTGCCTGCCTGTGGGAAGACCACGTGGGCGATGAAGCATGCAGAGAGTAACCCAGAGAAGAAATACAACATCCTGGGCACCAACGCCATCATGGACAAGATGAAGGTCTGTTTGGACTTAAAACCAAACTCAAACAACTGACCATCAGCGTCCTAGTCTGTGGGCTGATTTAACTATTTCATCTCCAGATGATGGGCCTGCGGCGCCAGAAGAACTACTCGGGTCGGTGGGACGTTCTGATCCAGCAGGCCACCCAGTGTCTGAACCGCCTCATAGAGATCGCTGCACGCAAGAGACGCAACTACATCCTGGATCAGGTACTGGACTCAGCCACATCCTCTGATTCTCACTCACAGTCAGTCAATGTGCCCTGATGATAAACCTCTCTAATGGACTATTCATTTATCTTTCAGGGTGCTGTGTATTATAGTACTGATCACCCTCTTGTTACTGGCTTGTCATGTATTGTAACAGAAAATGATTAATGGCTCTCATAAGTGACAGAATATTTTCATGTTTTCATCCCTCGCTATATTTGCACCTGCTATTTCTTGTCATAATACAGTACTGTTTGTCTTGTGGAATTTCAACAATGTACAAGTAAACCATGACTATGTAAAGATGTTGAGAAACAAGTAAGCTCTGACTGGTGAGTAAGAAAAACACCTTCTGCTAATTCTATAAGACAGAGTTGATAGCTTTTTTTAAAAAGCTATTTTTAAGTGAGATACATGGAACTTTTGAGTGTGTTTTTTAATAAATTGACCCTGAAGGTAAGTAATGACTAACAGTTTCTAGATTTTCAGAACCTTGTGATCAGCAAATGAGACAAAGGTAGGTGGGTCGGGACCAGGGCTTTTCCATGGAAACTGTGAGTATTTGCAGGTAGGTTCTACCTGTCTGTTGTTGTCTTGTAAAGGACTAGAATCCCTGTGAAGATGAGGTAAGTCCAGGTAAGGATGGGGGACCCGGCACTAGCAGGTTCAGTTTCTACTTCTGCTGTTTAACATGTTCTCAGTTGACCTGCCTGGGTAATTAAATAAAATAATACTGCACAGAGAATGAATTGTGCTAGTGGAATGTGGTAGTTTGTTATTGATTGAAATGTTTTGATCATAAATATTAGTTTGTAAGGCTTTTGGACACAGTGATGAGTTATTTTATGTTGATTAGAGTAGAAACTGGTTAAAGTGAACAGTGAGTTTGTTTGATTGCGGATGGAACTTCAAGCTTTGCTGTTAGTGGTAAAATATGTAAAGATGTGAACCTTTTTTAGTGCTGAGTGAATTCTTTTTATCTGCAATGTTTGGAGATTTGTGGAAGTTTCATTTTTGATTCTTCGTAGCTGAGTCTTTATTTAATAAGGAACTTGCCAATTTAAACCAATTTTGACCTTTTGTGTTAAACTACTCGTTTCAGTAAACTCTGCAGCAGGTTCAGCTTCCAAATCACAGTCCTATGTAACCACAATAATATATAAATAAAGATGCCTCATTAAAATCCACCTATAGATCTGCACTGGAGGCTTTAAGTTTACATGTTACCTACTAGACCTTCATTAATATTAATAACAAGTCCTGCTCACTCCTAATTTAGATTTAAGGTTAAAAAAGCAAGACATCTTTGAGTGTTATTACTTCTTATAATCTTCCAGAAACGAGGGACTTATTCAAGTATAGCATGGCAGAACGTGTAGAACATATTTATTTACTCACTGATAAGAATGGTGATGCAGACTGTATTTTCATGTATAAATGTTTGATATTCTTGCATGTTTTTTTAATCAAGTAGAAAATAAATCTGAGAACCAGAATCAACAAGTATGGTAGCTGCATTCAACAAGTGACACATGTTGTATTATTATAATTTAGAATGTCTGCAAACACAGAGAACTGTGATACAAGAAGCACTGCTGTATAATCCAGCAATAATTAGAGATCTGTATTATGAGCCTTTTATTATGAGTAGTTAAATCTATATTTTCCGTATTGATGGATCATAAATGAGCAGCGAGTCAGTCAGAGATGTTGTGGGTCCCCCTCTCTGTCTCTAACTCATTCATCACAGGCTCTGGAAGCTGCAGCAGACGTTGAGGTGAGTCTGTGGAGTGATGAGAGGCCGTTAGTTCCTGAGTAAAAACTAGACTCATCCAAGCCAAACCTCTCTCACTTCATTATTGCAGGGTTCCAGCTTCCTTCCAGTGGAAAGCCATTTACAAGTAAACAATAACAAACAAGCTTCTACTTCTTTCTTGTCACCATTGCTAGACAAATGTATATGGATCAGCAAGGAGACGAAAAATGCGTCCTTTTGAAGGTTTTCAACGCAAGGCTATTGTAATTTGTCCCACGGACGAGGATTTAAAAGAACGAACATTAAAGCAAACCAATGAGCAGGGGAAGGATGTGCCCGATCATGCTGTTTTAGAAATGAAAGGTAGGAATGCTGTGGAAATAATAAAAACACCAGATCTACTTTTTTACTTTTTTCTGTGTTGTCTCTAAAAAATCAAACTTGGAAGATGCCCCCTTCCCCCTTCCCCCATCATAGCCTTTGGCCAGATATCAGACCTGGATATTTTTTTTAAAACAGTCCACATGAATTTTGATTCCTTCTTATTTTTGCCCTCTATCTGCCACCTGCCATCCAGCTCACCTCTACTGCACTGCAAACTGAGACCTGGGCCTGCTGGAGGTCACGGAACAGTAAAGATGATCAATGCACAATCGGCTTCCCTAAAAAAAATTATCTTTCAAAATGGAAATTTACCAGTAGTGTCATTGAAGTTGCTGGAAGTGAATTCTCATCAGCAGCAGCAGTATTTAGTGAGGAGTCCTTGGTTTGCAGTGCTTTTTCCTCTTCTCACCAACCTTCTAGTCGTCCTTGTTGTCCCCCTCCTCTACTGAAGCCTCCTCCCTCCCCTGTCTGCTTAACAAATGTTTCCTCCATGTTTCCTGGAGGTGATGTTTGTTCCCTGTACCCCGCCATCTGCTTCATCTATCTGCTCTGACTTTCTCTGACTTCCACCACCTCTGTGTGTTACTAATTATGTTTTGTTTTGTCTTCCGGTGGTGTGGCTGCTCTGGTCTTCACTACAACCCCCCACCCCTCTCTGTCTCTATCTGTCCATCCGTGTCTCTCTGGATGGGCTGTTTTATCTCCTCCTTCCTCCTGTGGTCACCCTGTCCCTCTTGAAGCCAACTTTACTCTCCCTGAGGCTTGCGACTTCCTGGAGGGGGTGACGTTCATAGAGATGCAGCGGGACGAGGCTGAGAAGCTGCTGAAGCAGTACAACGAGGAGGGTCGTAAGGCCGGCCCACCACCAGAGAAACGCTTCGACAGCCGGCCGGGTGGCTTCAGAGGCCGCGGTGGTGGTGGCGGCAGCTTCCAGCGCTATGACAGCCGCGATGGCTCCCGCGGCGGCTACCAGAACCGCAGTGGAGACGGAGGCAGTGGATACAGGGGAACAGGTGAGGAAATTAACCAGGACCTAGATTGATTATTGGATGTTGATCAACGGGTCACAAAGCTGAACAGAAACCTACATGGAACCACAGAATCTGCACATTTCTTCCTAGAAAACAATTCAATTAAATGATAATAAAAGTAGTCAATGATCAATGTAATAGTTGGAAACTAATCGATTGATTGACCAATCGTTGGCCACCTCATACGTTGCATTCCAAATCATTTTTTAAACATTTAATCATTTTTTCCATTTAAGTTGCACAACTTAAAGCACTTTCTACCATCTTTCAAAAGTGTTTAACACAGCTCAGTGAGCTGCAGCACAAGCTAATACAGTAACGTGTCTATTTACAGTCTGTGTGTTTTATATTTTATTTTTTGCAGGCTACAGCCGTGGCAGCTACAGCCAGAACCGCTGGGGCAGCAGCTACCGTGACGGCGGCTCTGATTCACGTGGAGGATATAACCGGAACCAGCAGTCAGGAGCTAGCTACAGCCGCCCTGCTGCTTACAGCAAGCCAGCATACAACCAGGTACTGATGGAGCGTTTTTTATTAGGTCATTTAAATTATCAGTGAATTAATTCTGATGAATCTCCAGGGCTACAGCCAGAGCTACAACCAGGGCTACAACCAGGGCAGCTACAACCAGAACTACTACAGCAACTACAGCCAGTACCCAGGATACAGCCAGAGCTACAGCCAGACGCCTGCTACCACAGCACAGACCTACAACCACCACCACCAGCAACAGGCGCCTCCGCCACAGCAGCAACAGCAGCAGCAGCAGCAACAGCAGCAGCAGAGCTACAACCAGCAATACCAGCAGGTAGAAAACACTCTACCCTTAGCTTTAACGTGATCATCAGCCAGAAACAGCCTACTGTGGTCTCTATGAACTCACTGTAGATGTAATAGATTTACACAGTGCCCCACTTTCATAGTGAAAACACAGTGAGAACAAGGTTTCACAGCAGAAAAGCGTGTATGTGTGTGTGTGTGTACATTTGTTATTAATCACATATCTTTTATAGAAATATCAAAAACATGTCACATGATCATTTTGTATTTGTATGTGTAGTTTAGTTCACAGCAAACATTAATAGTAAATGTGTAGTATTTCCTATATATCGTAATGATATGAACACATGGTGGATTGTAGTTTCAGAGAGAGAACAGTGAAACAAAAGCAGAACCTGTGTCAATGGCTACACCTTCAGTTATGGGTCGGTAACTTCCTGTTGTGGAAAAAGCTGACAAGGGTGGAGTATGTGTGTTAAAAAAAAAAACAAAAAAAAGAAACGCAGGGGCTATTATAAGAAAAAGAAAAACAGTTAAGTGTTCAACGGTCTCACTGCAGTGGTTCTGTTGTTTGTCTCCCTCCAGTATGCTCAGCAGTGGCAGCAGTACTACCAGAACCAGAACCAGTGGAACCAGTATTACAGCCAGTATGGAAGCTACCCTGGACAGGGCAGTCAAGGCTCATCCTCTGGTTCCCAGTAGCTTCACCTGCATCCGTACCTGCATTCACCTGTGTCCTGAACACCTGTCTGACCTCTGTTCTGTCTGGTTTAAGCCGGTAGCTTCATTCCAATCAATGGATCCACTCTGATGTCTTCTCATTTCTTTCCTTTTTTACTGAATGAAGTCTTACTTTAAGCAGTGGTGATGAGGTGCTAGATGATGGGTATCACAACATTTAAATGAATGTTATCTATTATGCATTGATTGTGGATGTCTGTAAGCTCCACATTTCCTACAGGTTGAAGAGGTTCATTGTATATTTCTAGGATGCATAGTGTGAAAAAAGCAGGAAAATACAGCAAAGCCTGAATAATTCTGCTTGTTTTGAGACGCTTAACAAAGAACAAACTGCATGCTTTTTACTTTCATTACCCTTTCCTCTGTCTTGCTCTTCCCTTTTCAGTTACCGAGTGAGCACATTTTATTTACTCCCAATAGAATTCAAACATTATGGAACATTTTTTTATAGGTGTTGATACTGTAGTATTTAAGTGTTAATTCAGTCTTTGATTGAACAGAATATTTTGCCACTCTTGTTGAGTAGTTATATGTGCAGTTTTTTTTTTTTTAATCCCCTTGTGATTGCTGTTCATTGAGTCCAGTAGTTTAATCCTGTTCTGTCAAACCCATTTTTTCTACCTGAAAATGAAAATCTGATAATGACCAGTTACCCAGGCTGTCTTCTTGTCTTTATACATTAAATGCAATTGTAAACGCCAGGAGATGTTAATATATACTTTTTTTTTCTGCGACTTAAGTAAAGTCAAACAACACGTAGTCCATGAGTTGTCACTGTTGGTGTATTTCTCTCATGTTCAACTAGATTCGTTGTGGACAAAGCACAAAAACAAATATAAACATTTCTCTAAAAATAATTGAGCATGTTGGAGCGTACAGACATATAGTTCCAGTGCAGTCCTGCTGAACCTTGAGTGAACTTTTGAAGACATTTGCAAGTCAAACCTTTATCAGGGCAGGAAATAAACTATTTCCACTGTGAGTCACAGTGGCTTTTTTCACTATTGACCAGCTACAGAAGACGTGGGCGATGGGAAGAAATTCCTCCATCTGTAAATTGTAATATAATTTATGCTGAATAACTTTCTAGAAATATTTATTCTGACAATTTTAATGTAATTCATAACATATATGGAAACCCATGGCAGTATTGCTGTAAAGAAGTCCTAAGTGTTCAGAAACATTTTCATTGCAATACATGATATAAGTTGTATATTAATGTACTGGTTGAAAAAGAATGAACTAACGTGTCTTCTTACTTTCCAAATTCATGAGCCAAGTTTTTAGATACAGCTGCCGAAGTTAGAATTAACAGGAATTTGTTGGAAGTGTTTAGTGTTCATTTCCTACCCTGGATTTGTTATGTATATGTAGAGGATTCAACCTTATGTTTGTGTTTAACTACATAAACTACATGGTTTAATGTGAATCTTAGCACCAGAGAACCAAGGCACCTGTTCTACAAACTAAACTAGGTGTTCATAAATTACAAAAAGAATTCCAATGTTTTAAGCCTGGACGATGTGAAACTAACAAGGTTGACAGAAATAAAATAAAAAACCTGACATGACAGTACTGGAAACATGAAGAATTCCATTTATCATGGCTGCTGCTGGCTGAATGTCCAGTAAATGTCCTCAGTTCAATAGCAGTCAGAGACATGCTGGTGTTTAGTCCTCAGAGATGTTCTATAGATCCTGGTCTAGATGATGTTCCAGAAGGGGTCAGTCTGGCTCTCTGCTCTTGTCTTTGTAGAGATGAAGCTCCTCCATCTTCTCCTGCAGGAATGAAACGGGCATGGAGCATCCTCTGGTTCTATGTGGCAGCGTGTTGACCTGGAACACATATACACAAACAGGAATCTATCAGGAATATCACTACACTTAGAAGCTGTTTTACAGCAGGAAAACACCTTTAATTTTATAGTAGTGAAGCTTTGTTTCAACAAAAATCACAGTAAACCTCTCACTACTTTGAGACATGTAGTTTCCCTAAATGAAACTAGAATTATTGTCTCTTGCTACCGTTGTGGTAAAAGTGCATTATAATACACATGTAATA
Source organism: Lepturacanthus savala (assembly GCA_030544235.1). NCBI lineage: Eukaryota > Metazoa > Chordata > Actinopteri > Scombriformes > Trichiuridae > Lepturacanthus > Lepturacanthus savala. The sequence continues at coordinate 25,341,116 of CM060468.1, forward strand.
AATAATAGACTTATATGATGTAGTTAAAAACAGATACAGGTGTAATTCCATAAATGGAGGGTGATGTATAAACATAGTAAAACATGTAATAAGAACAAACTTCCTGACAATATCTGACAGCACAGATTATCATAATTTAAAGATGCTTCAATCATTAAACATCCCATACTGTAGAAAATGATTTATTTATTTTTTTAATCTAAGAATGTCTAGTTCTATAAATATGTTTTCCCTCTCAGTCCCTAGGCAAATACAGTCTGTATTTAGAAACGACTATCAGGAATTCAACAGGAAGTTGTGATGTCACAAATATACACCATTACAATGAGACAGACACGTTTGTGACCTAAACGTTGAGCAGCTCTGTCCTCCTGTGGATCACCTTATGCTGGCTCTCACCCTTCTTTCTGGGGACAGGTGGAGGTGGTTCTGTCCCCTTTTGTCCCTTTTCTCCGGGGTCCAGATCCCAGGATCCGTCTGTGTGGAGCAGTCTGACAGAGATGAGTCGCTCCTGGTGTTTTTCCAGACCGTGGAGCTCCTGTTGAGTTCTGAGTCGTTACCTCCAGGGAAAACAAAGGTCTCGTCCTCTGAACCTGATGAGGAACATGAATGGATGAGGTTTCATGTAGTTTTATAGACTTGTACTAGACGTTATTTAACGGAGGAGAGGTGACGTACTCCAGCTGTTGGCCTTGGTCTTTGAGTCTGGAGCTGGTGTACAGGGGCAGGATCCTGTGGTGTTTTTGTGTTTCTTCAAACACTCCATTCCCACCAGATCTCTGCAATGTCTGTGACAGTTGATCCCACAATCTGAGAGACAAAAAGAGAAATTTCAACATTATCATTTAAAGGAACAATTGACTCAAATCACTACTGTAGCTTATCCAAAATAATCCACACATTTCTGTCCAGTGTATCATGCTGCTTTTGTTTTTTTCATATTTAATAATATGAAAAACATTCCCCTCAAAGTCATGGCAGCAGAAATCCTAGAGATTTGTATTTAAATCTGTTCCATAAAGAATAAGTTAAGAATAAGTTATCAAAATATTCTATAACAAGCAAAAGTCCTGCATTGGAACATGTATTTAGGTACAGGTACGGACATATTATGAGCAAAATATACTTAAAGTATCAGGAGGAAACAGGCAAACTATGTTATGCTATGTTTTTATTCACTAAAAGCAGGAATACATGCTTTTAAATGCTGCATTTTCATAGAATATAGCTGATAGAATATTAAAGTATAATAACTAAGTGTAGAATATTATAATCTGAGGCAGTAGTAAATTGTCAGATAAATATAATATTTGATATTTCCCTTTTTTGATTGTTAATCTTATTTCATTTTAATAAATTTGTAATTCCTGATTTTTCTATTTTTTTATTTTAAATGTTAGATTTTTCCCTTTAATCAACTGTTTTTAAATTTGATCTTGATGTTGTACAGCATTTTGAATCACCCTGTCTTACCTACAAACAACATTACCTTCTAAACAAGTAAACAAGTACCTCAAAACTCTACTGAAAAACTAAAACTCTACTAGAACCTGGACCAGGACTGGGACTTGGAAATGCCCTACTTTTAACCACTGGTGGGAGAAAAAGTTGTTTTTTAATTTGGGTGAACTGAGCCTTTACTCCTTTTATTTGTATGGGATTTGCTGATGGACACTCAAAGTAAAAGGTGAATCTGGTCTTTCTGTTCTTACCTTTACAGTGGTATCCCTGTTTGATGACTCCCCACAGCTACAGGAGGCAGATAGAAGATAACTGTCATTATTATAATATATATATATATATATATATATATATATATATATATATATATATATATGTGTGTGTGTGTGTGTGTGTGTGTGTGTGTATACACAGTCTGATTGGTCATTTCTATAGAACAAAAAAGAGGAAACAATGGCTACTCACGAAGCCTCCACAAATGTCACAGAAGGTGGGCCGTTTGTACGTCGTTTCATGGAACTTGTGTGCGTCATTGAAGTTGTAGCCCAGCTTGGCACATATAGACATTCCCCTCATTAAGTAAGAGGTGATTTCTTCACGGCTGATCTGTCCCTGCCTGAACACAAATGTTTTTCAGAAGGAGCCACAGGACCAGAGAGTGAGATTCATGGCATTTCATGTTGTCTCTGAGCTGCTGTTTCCTCACCTGTCAGTTTCATGAGTGCAGAAGGAGAAGGGGAAGTTGCCGGCTATTTTCTCAAAGTCCTCCAGTGAGATGTATCCGTCCTGGTTGTGGTCGTAGTTCTTCATGATGGACTGCAGGGGGCGACACAGCAGTCAGTGGTTAGTTCTGCTTTAGTCAACCAGGGAATAAGGAAGTGAAAGACCGTCGTCAGGAGCCTCGTACTCACATCCACCATCTGCTTGACGTGTTTGGATATGGTGTCAGGATCGAGCCGGGGCGTGACCCCTGACCCCCACTCAGCCACAACCGGTGATTTAACAGGAGCGACAGGCTGTGGACCAACAACACACACACACACACACACACACACACACACACACATATATGTGAGAAACAATAGAAGAAGAACACACCCACCACATAACGTACAGGCTGTGATGTGGTTCACTTTGATGTATCCTGCTGTTGTTGTGAAGACGTTTCACCCACAGAGAAACACTGACGTCGCTAAACTAGACAGAGCTGCTTCTACTCCAGAGGAACATGGAGCTCCACTCACCTGGATCTTGGGGTTCTTGGGTTCCTTGGTGTATGATAGTTCATAGATCTCATCCTCAGTGTAGTAGAGATCTAGAGAGAGCTGGAGCAGGAAAACACAACATTAAAGATGTTCCTGGTAGAACCTCCTACCTGAACTCAGAGACCTGCTGTCGTTGGTTCTGTGTGGTACCGTGAGCAGGTGCAGCAGGTCCTTGTTGGCCTCGAACGGCGGCGTGTAGCTGTGGATGTCCAGCAGGTCGGTGATGTTGCTGTACAGGTGCTGCAGCTTGCTCAGGTTGATCTTCTCGTCGTCCAGGTAGTCGGGCAGGGCCTCGTTTAGGGAGATCAGGTCCTTCAGGTGGACGCCCAGGATCGGGACCTTGAATCCGCTGCAGTCGCTGTAGACTCGCCGGTAGTTGCTGTAGTTGCTGCGTGAGGAGAGAAGCTCTGTCATCTCACTCAGAGCCTGGAAACACAGTTAGAGCAACAGATTACACCTGTTTCTGTTGGTTTCTATAAATACCATCATTTAAATTATGCAAGAAATATATAAAAAAAAACATTCATGTGTGCCTTTGTATATAATTTTGTATAGAATGTAGGATCTACTGTATATTATATATTCAGACCTTTCTTTTACAGCAAAACCTCATGAATGGATTAAAGGTCCCATATCAGACACATTTCCTTATTTAAAATTGTGATATATCCAACTAAATGTGGAACCAAAAACTATCTTAATATAGTTTTAAGTCCAATTTGTGTCCTTAATATTAATGAGCTTCTCCTCTGGGTGATTTGAATGGCTGTGAATGGGGTGTGGGTGGGACTTATATAGTTGTGACATCACAACTTCCCAGAATTCCTGACAGCCTGAAGGGACAGTTTCTGAATATGGACTGTGTACATTCGCTGTAGATTGAGCATATTTGAACCGGTATATAACAACCAGACCTTCTTATAATTAAATTAGACTTTGTATAATATGGAACCTTCCAAATTAAAATGACATCTGGGACCTGTGTGTACACAGGTTGACTCAAAGGCCATAAATGTCATAGTTTAGGAGGGAGGATGATAGAGATAAAACTACCCTAACTAGGATGATAGAGATAAAACTAACCCTAAGTAGGATGATACAGGTAAAACTAACCCTAACTGGGATGATATAGGTAAAACTAACCCTAGGACGATAAAGATAAAACTAGCTGACTGTGGTTGGAGTCACCAACACACTGACTCATACCTGACTCACCTTAGTGATGTCGGGGGGCAGCAGGTTGGCGGTGTCTTTGAGGCGTGAGATGGAGCTGTGACAGAGGCCTCCGGTCACCGCCATTAGAGTGTTGAAGTTCTGCAGAGATCGGAGTTTCTATGGAGGTGAGAACAGAATAAATGGATGTGACTTTCTGAAAATCAAGCAGTTTGGTGACGTTTTGTCCTTCAGACGTTTACCTGAGCCACGTAGATGAACTTGGTGAAGACCTGAGCTCTCTGCTGGGCGGTGTGTCTGCTGAGTATCATCAACTGGACCCACTGGGACACGCCGTTACACATCATAACTGACCGCTCCAGAGCAGGGTTGTCCCTCACCGAGCCTCGAACCACGTACATACGGTAGTCTGGAAACTGACCAATCAACAGCAGCTGTCAACGGTTGGCTGCAGTTTTTACCACTGCTTTATGTTCAAACAGTTCAAACAGTTATCCTAAGCTCTGCTGCTGGAATCAACAACATTTCTACAACATTCTGCCAGTATTCCCTGGCTTGTTTCCATGACCTAGCAAGAGACCATAAAGGAGTAAAAGAAAAGAAATGGTACCACTTTCCAGTAAAACTAACTTTGTATAGAGGTGAATCGAGGTTTTGCTGCAGTTGATGATGCTGCAGTTGACACAAGTCAAAGGTGTTTTTTACAACGTGGCAAACCAAACTCAGTTCTTACAAATGTGTTATTACTAATACCAAAGATGTTTTAAATGACTGAAGGAGGGGCTGTACAGTGAAGCTGTTTCATACTGACTCATCTAAAACTGATGAATCATATGAAACCAAGTACACTCAGATATATGCCAATGCCATGCTTTTAAACATACTAGAACATTTTATCTTGTCTTGCTGCGTCACTGAATTTCTCCCTTTGAGTATTAATAAAGTCTTATGTAACAGGGAGTGAAAAGGCTTATTTACCATATTAGCTGTCCAAGTAAAATGACGTTTTATCTGTAAGCTGCTGATAAAGTATCGCTTGTCTTTATCAGCCATCAGCAATATGCTATATATTTTTGGCAGTTTAATTGATAATAAAGTGTGTTTTAAAGTGTGTTATTAAAAGTTCCATATCATACAAAGAGAGATTTGAATTACTTTTTGATTATAAAGTCTAAGTATTTTCTGTATTCAGACATTGTGCCTTTAAAGCTCAGTTTTCTGCCAGTGGACCAGTGTTGGACATTTTTGAATTTAGAAAACATCACAAACCAATAAAACTCATCGAAAGGTCCAGGCACATGTACAAGTCTTTGGAAAACATCTAATCAGGAAAATAAGTGAAATCTTTTTTTTCATTAAAAGTTAAGAAGGCTGAGACTCAGAGTGAAGGCTGAGAAGAAGAGAAGCTGAGAAGATGAGAAGCTGCTCACTGAAACGCTGCAGAAGTTCTTGAACTCCAGGTAGCTGAGGTGCTCGGCCATCTCATCCGGCTCCATGTGGTCAAAGATCAGAGAAACCTTCCTCTTCTTCACAGAGGGTGACGGGGCCTGGGACACGTTCACCTGAGGACTTCTGGGAACAGAAAGACAGAAATAGACTGTGTTTTTCCTTCTATTTATAGAACAACTTGTTGATGCTAAGACTAAATGGGCAAACTACAACTGAAGGTCATGATGGTGACATCCAAACTCACAGGCAGGAGGTGTCGATGAGCTTCTTCTCTCCGTCGGACCGGACCAGCGCCCACAGGTCCCCCATGGTCTGCTGCAGGAGAGGCTCAGCCTCAAACACTGCCGGGAACTGGCTGATCCACCGCCTGCCGTGGAACAGAACGATGTTTACTACCCACAAATAAAGCAGGAGAACCAGTTCTGTTACTCTATACAGCTCCTGTTGCTGCTCACTCACCTGACCAGGTGGCAGATCTGCGCCCGCCTCAGTCCTCTTTTATCAGAGGGACAGTCCTTATAGGTGAGAGAAAGAGTCAAGGACCTGAACTCCATGCAGATATGGACCAGAATTACACTAAATACAGGAAAACTGTATACTTCAAATCTGCTTTGCTAACAAAGGGATGGAAAACAAAGAGCTGGCTGTTTCCTGATCTGATTAATGAGTTAGTTCATGTGATTGGGCAGAGTACCACCAGGACCACAGGATATAGGGAGAGAAGTTTCTGGGCAAAGGTCTGCGATGGCACCACCCAACTGTGCATCATCAGGGTCATATGGACCAGCTGGGACCCCCTGGAGCTGGACAACTTCCCCTCTAAATCTGGAACACAATGAGGATTAATGTGGTTAGAAACTACAAGAAGAGGCTCAGAGGTCCATTCAGTTCAGTTTCACTCTATTCAGCATGAATTGATCTGATCTTTCCACCAGTGGTAGAAGATGTGTTCTGATCATCTATATAATTAAAAATACCAGTACAGAAATGTAAAAATACTCCATTACAAGTAGAACAATGTTTGAAATATAGTAAGTTGAAGTATAAAGTAGCATCATATGTGGAGTACTTCATTAAACAGACTTAGTTAATCAACCACTACTGATTTTCACATTAGTTTTTTACTGTTAAACCCAAAGATAACAGCTTAGGAGGATTTTAAAGATTGAAATGATGTTTTACTGTTTCCCTATTGTAAGAGATATAGTAGCTTAGCTTTCTAATTTACTTGATAAAACATTAGTTATTTTCATCATACATAATATATTTCCTTGCTTTTGTATTATTGTGTTGTATATTAATCATGTTAATTAATTTTTAGTTAGTTTTTTTCTACTTAAGTTAAGGGGAAGTCTATTGTGTAAGCTTGTGGCTTTCTGACCTCTCTGTACTTCTACTATAATATTTTCTGAAATTGGTATATTTCTTATGGGTGTGAAAAAAAATTCATAATGAGACATAAAGGGTGTGTCACTAGACTCTTTTTGTGATTGGATATCACATAAACCCTGGACATGCTCTGCTAGTGTTTTAGTTGAAGTGACCAACAGAAAGCAGCAGAACACTGATTCATGTTTTCATCAGTTCAACAGTGGCTGGTTCTGCAGAACAAAGCTGGATTGTCTGAGTCTCCTTTGTCTGCTTCCTCCCTGGCTGGCTCTCACCCTCAATTACCCCTTCACTTTCCCTCGTTCTTCTGTTTTTTTACATCGCCTGGTTAAAGACAAACTCGGTGAAGACATTTCAACATGTGTGGACAAAGACTGACCGAAGCAGTTGAGGCATCTGTGGATGAGTTCGTCCAGACTGGCAGCGCTGGCGCTGGCAGCAGAACCCGGGCTCTGCAGGGCCCGGCTGATGTCCTGGGGACTGGGACATGTGTACCTCCGCCGGGGGATCTTCTTCTTCAGAACACCAGAGCCCTCCACGTTGGGTTTCCTGAGAAGCAGACACGAGAATAACACAAACGTAAGCAGCTGAGAATTAGTAGAGCAGGCTGGATGTGGCGAGGCGCTGTAGGTCAACATCTGAGGAAACGCTGCTACCTTCATCTGATAAACTGAAGCATCACGCTGCAGACATATGCACTGCTGCATGAGTTACTACCACCACCACAAAACCATGTTACAACAGCTCAAAATGTCCATTATTTGTCAAATAGGTCAGAGACTTGGATTAACAGTGACTCACTAGGGATCAGGAATAAACAGAAGTGGCCCTGTTACAGACAGATGGAGGGTATTTGTAGCTGCTCCTTTAAAAATTGTGAATCACATCTGGTTTTGGCATCAAATGCTGCCATCCCTTCCTACAGCACTCCAATTAATTCATTATAATGGCTGCTATCACTATTTTACACTTTACTGTGTTAATTAAGTGGTTTTACTCCACGGATGATTATTTGAATGACAACTTTTCTGTTCTAAATTAATTAGCTGTTTTCTGTGTCATGTTAATGAATGAGTTAAAGGTCCCATTTCATATAAAGTTAGATTTTATATCTTTTTGGATTATAAGAAGGTCCAGGTGTTCTATAAATACTGTTCCATGTTTCAAAACACTCAATCCACACAGGAATGCACACAGCCTTTGTTATTATAATACTTATATAGATAAACTGTGCCTTAAAACCAGATGTCAGGGTTTCCATGGAGTGTAGTTGTGTAAAATAAAATAGAACATAAAATATTTTAAAAAATCACTTTCTGCTGACAGGAAGATCTGAAAGTGTATGAATCCTGCAAACATTCGGTGTTGTTTAGCTTTCACAACACTGAGGGCTGCAAGAGGAAAGAAGAAAAAAGTCTGCCTCGCTAAACATTTAATCTCCTTAATCTTTGTTTTAGGTTTCTATGGTTTTGCTGAACTACAGTTCTATGAGGAGAGCTGGCCACTAAACACACATTACTTTAACTTTAATTTCAAGGTCCCATGTCATACACTTTTCCTATTTGAATTTTGATATTGCTAACAGGACATATCTATCTCATGATAGTTTTACATCTCCTCTGATTGACTGGTTTTAATGGTGGTGACTATATTGGGGCATAACAAATATAAACAGAAGTCCTCTTAAGACAAACTTTCTGAATATTGTCTGTGTGTATCTGTATTTAAAGAACATCTAAACCTTCTTTTGATCAAAATCTCAGTAAAAATCAGACACAAATTTTGTTGAAGGAGAGTAGAAAAAACAGCCTTTTATTTCTTTTTTAAAGCTTCGTTAAGGATTTTTTATATATATTATATTCAATTTATTGTGAAATGAAGGAATGATCCTTCTCATCAACTCACAATGACTTCCCTTCCCTGGCCTGTAGAACATGGAGGTACGTGCTGTGCTGTGTTTAGTGTTGGGATTCAGCAGCCAGCTGTGTAATGAGGCATCCACACAGACTGAATCCAGTCATGGCTGAGGGACAAACCTGCACTGGGATCCCTGTGAATGCTGGATGGAACAGTGAGTCCAGGCCAGAGAGCAGCTCCTGGTATCAATACATCAGTGAATGTCAGCCGTATACACCTGATGACCCAGGAGAAAACCAGTGCTCTGTGTGATGGATGTGGATGTTGAAGTCAAGGGGGCAGGTTAACTTTCTGTAATACGGGACCTCACCATTAAACTGATTGAAGTGAACTAGAACTCAGTCTGAGTGAAAACAGCCTATTATATATATAAGTGTGGAGATTTAATGTAGACTTTAACTATTAGACCAAGGGGACTCTTTGGTTTCATGATGTGATGAATGCTTCCTCTTCAAATCAGTTTAGCAATGTCTGATGGTGTTTCACAACAACTAGTAACTGACTCATTGTACTTTTTAGATTTAAACATCTTGGCTTTAATTTTACAGGTCAGCTGTAAAACTAAGGACAGCTTTATTTCCTGCTGGATTTTAAATGACACTGAATTTAAATGAGTGTTTAAAAGAATCCCGACCAATGTATGTAGCTCCTTTTAAAAGTTGGTTAATCTTTGCTTGATAACTTCAGTGTTTGTCCTTCCACAGCATGTCTGTAGAAACAGTGCGTACCGTACCGTGTAATGCTGTGAAACTCACTCTGTATATTTCAGCTGATATGATGACATTACCAGGAAACTCAGCGTGAGTTCAGAGAACTGGTGACAAGTTCCCTGAATGACCAGACCTACATCCCCTTCTGTTAACCTGCAGCTCATTTCCTCAGCCCACTCTCATTGTCACCACACAGAAATAAAGAATACAGAATATTTCACACTTCAACATCCACATCCATCACACAGAGCACTGGTTTTCTCCTGGGTCATCATGTGTATACGGGCTGACATTCACTGATGTATTGATACCAGGAGCTGCTCTCTGGCCTGGACTCACTGTTCCATCCAGCATTCACAGGGATCCCAGTGCAGGTTTGTCCCTCAGCCATGACTGGATTCAGTCTGTGTGGATGCCTCATTACACAGCTGGCTGCTGAATCCCAACACTAAACACAGCACAGCACGTACCTCCATGTTCTACAGGCCAGGGAAGGGAAGTCATTGTGAGTTGATGAGAAGGATCATTCCTTCATTTCACAATAAATTAAATATAATATATATAAAAAGCTTTGAACAAGCCTTTTTTGAGTGTCAGGACTTCTGTGAAGTTGTGATGTCATACGACACTGCCCACCCCCCATTCACAGCCATTTAAATCAGCCAATCAGAGGGGAGGCTCATGAATATGAAGGCATTAAGACACCTGTTTATTCTAGAGCTCCAGAGAGAAGCTTGAGTTCAAGTTGTTTGTATTTCAAACTATAATAAATAATAGTCAACTCTTAATTATCTTTATCTATCTGATATATAAACTGAGCACTTCACCATTCTGTAAGTGTTTACCTTTCTTATCTGTTTGCCCTTTCTTACCACTCATCATCAGTGTGTTTGACTCAGACTGAATCCAGCTCGTCTGGTGAAGCCTCAGAGCAGAGTGAGTGCTGCTGCAGACAGAAATGCTGATGGGGAAATGTTATTGATGTCATGACGTTAGTCAGGGAATTTCCCTCCTGAGTGCTGAGCAGGTAATGTACAGCAGAGCAGGCTCCATGAAGAGGCCTGTTGGTAAATATAGGCTGAGAGATGGACTCATGCAAATCTAAAATACAATTGGAGCAACTGTCAGAATATTTGCATCCATCGTTTTCCTAAGAATCAGTTACAGCATTTGGATAAACATGGCTGCCCCTCTATATTTAACAGTGTGTACAACACATGGCTGTAAACACCTGGGAGTGAAAAAGAAAATCTTTGAGCCAGAAAAGTAGCAAAGAGTTTTACATGTTAATGAACTTGGCTCTGGGTCTATCATATCACTGATGTAGTTGTAGGAAGTTCTTCTACACCTCCCTCTCCTTCACACACTTTTTTCCTTTTCCTTCATCCTTGCTCTATTCAAACCATTCAGGAAACAGCTTCCTCTTTTTTCTTTGGAAACCCCCCTCACTCCCATTCCCATCCATGTCAGGACTCCTGGCTGCAGATCCAGTCCCCCCTTCTCCTGCTTCTCCTCCCTCTCCCCCTTCTCCTCCCTTCTCCCCCCCTTCTCCTCCTTTCCCCCCTTCTCCTCCCTCTCCTCTCCTCTCCTCTCCTCTCCTCTCCTCTCCTCTCCTCTCCTCTCCTCTCCTCTCCTCTCCTCTCCTCTCCTCTCCTCTCCTCTCCTCCCTCTCTTGCTCTCACACTAGTGGAGGGATATGCAAATTCCTGTCTTTCTTTCCTTAATTGATTAATTGAAGCCAGTGGCCTTTGAAGGCCTTGTTTGTGTGCTGCTCTTTTCTCTCCTCCCTCCCTTCTCCTGTTTCTTGTTCCCTCTGCATCACGAGGACACATCTACTGCAACGAGCCATTCATCCGTTTGGTCTAACATGAAACCACCGATTCAACCACTGTGGATCAGAGAAGTTGCAGCAAACTCAAACCTCAAAAACAAACCTCTTCATCTCTTTTGTGGGGAAAAAGCTGAATAAACTGTTATAAACGCAGCCACTAAATGATTAGACCATGTAATCATACGTGAACAAGTACACACACCTTCATCACCAACAGGATCACTCATTCTTTCTGTTTCTTTCTAAACATTCACCTCTTTCATTCCAGCCAATCTGATCAGAGTTACTACGGCAGTAAAACAGCTTCCATGGAAAGGTGAGTAGGCAGGAATCAACAGGCAGCACGATGCTGAATGTACCAACTAATCATTTGACAAGTTGGTATTCACTGATATGCAGGTCAAACACATTAGCTGTGACTGTGTGTGTGTGTGTGTGTGTGCTACCTGTCCTTTAATACACAACATAAGGGTCTCTCTGTGTCCATTGCACATGGCTAGATTTAAATAAACAGCAGACAACTCACACACAAACAGGCCGAATGGAAAATAAAACCAGATGCTCTCATTTCTCTCTTGTCAAGAACCTTTTCTCAAAACCACACTGCATCTCAGATATATAACCTCAAGGTTCACACATCTCCGCTGCACACACATTTGCTGCTGGAACACACACTTTAGACAAACACTTGTGAAGAAATGTGAGTGTGTATGAGCAGCAGCAGACTCTCAGTTCTGATGCACCCTCTCCTTTTATTTTTTTTAATTACCTCTTGGTCTTGTTCATTGCAGAACTCTTCTCTGCGGCGGCACTCCTCCTTCACTGGAGTTGGTACGGGCATCTGAACACGTCTCTACAGCTCCATGTTGACCCTGCTCCTCCTGCTGCTCCTCCTGCTGCTTCTCCTGCTGCTCCTCCTGCTGCTCCTCCTGCTCCTCGATGCGTCTCTGGACAACAACAGCAGGATCGCTGCTGGGGGTGAGGGCTACCCACCTACCGCTCATCCACTAGACTGAACTCCACGCCTAAACGCTGCTTATCTAACCAGCCTGTGTAACCTGCCTCTCTCTCTCCCTCAGCTACATGAAGATGTCTATCAGCAACAAAGGAGACTTCATGCTCCTCCACCTGCTACGAAGCTGGCGCCTTAACACAAAAAAGCAAAAAAAAAGCCTCAAAGTAGAATGCAAGACGAACAAAAAATCATTCACTTGCCCCTTAAACATAAACAAGTCAGCATCTTAAATGGAGGAACTGGCTCTGACAGATAGGGGAACTCACATTAGTTTCTGTGTGTGTGTGTGTGTGTGTGTGTGTGTGTGTGTGTGTGTGTGTGTGTGTGTGTGTGTGTGTGTGTGTGTGTGTGTGTGTGTGTGTGTAAGGGGGAGGGGTGAGTACAGAGAGAGAGAATAGTGAACACGAATGCAGTACCAATTGAGGAAGGAGGAGGAGAGTTACAGAGAGATAGTGATGAGCAATCATCTGAGCACCATCAGTGTTCTCCAGGAAGCAACAAGCAACATTTGTGGGTTTTTTCAGAGCATCAACATAGAAAAAAAAGTAGGCCACACCTAAACGTCACTTTTTTCATGCAGCTTTCAGGGACTTAAACTTGGCGGAAGAATCAGTTCCTGAAAAGAAATCATCAGCTGTCTTTGAAAATGTTGGTAAATCCTGACTCACGTCTCCCTTCTAGATTTATTCATCCAGCCCCAAATCACGCCTATCATCCCCATTTCTTCCTTTTCTTTTTTACTCCCTCCCCTGTCATTTCTCAGGGTGGCAAGTGATTACACAGGGAGGTAGTGTTTGTGCCGTGCAGCTGGACAGGGCGACTCAAAGGCATCCTTGTCTGAACACACCAAGAGGAAGAGGCGACCAAACAGGGGACATTAATGTGCCCAAGTCTGCAGAGGTGGCTTGTTTTTCTGCAGGAAGCTGGCTGGCAGAGGGAGTGGGCGATGTGGCGTCAAAAGCAGGGAAAGACGCCGGAGAGCGGGGCTCATGCACCCCCTGCATGCCAAGTCCAAAAAACACTGAAAAATGCATTTCCATTTACATCAGAAAAAGAGGCTCATTGAAGGACTTGAACAGGAAAAAGTCAGAGAAGACAAAATGTATTTAATGCTGTTTCCTGACAGTGGTGCAATGTTAAGCAATAGCTCTTCAAAACAGGAAGAATTGCAATGAACTGCTGGTAAATTTAAGGCCCGTAGGAAAAAAAGAAAAGCCATTGACCTTTATTTTTTGTTTCTATTGTTATTATTATTTTAAACCACAGCTAATAATGCTAACCCTAAGCTGTCAAATAAATTTTAGTTTTATGGTAAAAACAGAATTCGTCAAGTTACAAAAGTTTGAATAATAATGTCATGAAATGAAACAGATATTCAGAGCTTTGTTATTGAACAGGTGAGTTTTTTACGTTATATAAACTTCATGTGTTTGTTAGAAGTGTATGTCAGTGTTCACTGTGATTCATTGGTAAATCGTGTTGGTAGCAAAGCAATGCTAATCGTAACAGAATAGCATAGCGTTAGCTTAAGCATTTTCTGGAATTAATATTTAATTTCTGCCTTTTATTGTGTATATATATATATATATATATATATATATATATATATATATATATATATATATATATATAATTATATATATAATTAACAAAGGCTTAGGCTGCCTTTATTAATAACCTTTTTTCTGAACAGGTCCAACATGAACAATATCAGCACCAGACTCTCTTATTGCTGAATGGACCCTTAACTAGCATCATTGGTAACCTGTTTTTACACCTAAAACGGCTATTTCACGTCAACAGGCTGCCGTGAACCAGGTTAGTATTCAGCTCTAATCCTCCGGTTCTCTGTAGCGTTACAACGCCGCCATCTTGGGACGGGGCGACGCAACCGCAGCCAAAAAAAATCAGACAGAAGGTCGCTGCTGAATCAGGACTCAAACTCCCAGAATTCATGTTGTTGTTGCTTCAGTGACGTAGGAGCCCCCCCCTCCTCCTTCTCCGTTTTATGAGGAGTTCCTCCCGGACAGCAGCAGCGTCTCAGAGCGTCTGATCCTGCTGCTGCTGCTGATGGAGCTGCTGCTGCTGATGATGCTGATGGATCCAGATGGAGCCTGAGGAGGTAGGACACTCTGGCTGGGTTAGATGGGTGTGATGACATTTACTCACTGTCTACTGTTCACTGCATTCTGCTGCCTGGTTATAGCCAGTATAAATATATAATATATGATATATATGCAGTGTATAATCTAGTATATATCTTGTATATATCCAGGATATATTCGGTATATTTCCAGCATATATCTGGTATATATCTAGTCTATATCCAGTATATATTTGGTATATTTCCAGCATATATCTGGTATATATCTAGTATATATCCAGTATATATTTGCTATATTTCCAGTATATATTTGCTATATATCCAGTATATATTTGATATATTTCCTGTATATATATTTGGTATATATCTAGTATATTTCCAGTATATATTTGGAATATATCTAGTATATATCTGGTATATATATCCAGTATATATTTGTTATATTTCCAGTGTATATTTGGTATATATCCAGTATATATGTGGTATATATCCAGCATATATTTGCTATATTTCCAGTATATATTTGGTATATTTCCAGTATATATTTGCTATATATCCAGTATATATTTGGTATATTTCCTGTGTATATATTTGGTATATATCTAGTATATATCTTGTATATTTCCTGTATATATTAGGAATATATCTAGTATATATCTAGTATATTTCCAGTATATATTTGGAATATATATAGTACAGTATATATCTGGTATATATATCCAGTATATATTTTGTATATTTCCAGTATATATTTGGTATATTTCCAGTATATATCTAATATATATCCAGTATATATTTGTTATATTTCCAGTATATATATGTTATATATCCAGTATATATGTGGTATATATCCAGTAGATATGTGGTATATATCCAGCATATATTTGTTATATTTCCAGTATATATTTGTTAGATTTCCAGTGTATATTTGGTATATATCCAGTATATATGTGGTATATATCCAGTATATGTTTGGTATATGGGCGACACGGTGGACCAGGGGTTAGCGCTGTTGCCTCACAGCAAGAAGGTCACAGGTTCAAGACCTCCTTGGTCCTGGGTCTGGGACCTTTCTGTGTGGAGTTTGCATGTTCTCCCGGTGTGTGCGTGGGTTTTCACCAGGTACTCCGGCTTCCTCCCACAGTCCAAAAACATGCTGAGGTTAATTGGAGACTCTAAATTGCCTGTAGGTGTGAGTGTGTGAGTGAATGGTGTGTGTGCCCCACGATTGGCTGGTGACCATCTGGGGTGTATCCCTGCCTCTCACTGTAACATGCTGGGATATGGGAACATATGGGATAGAAGAATGAGGTGAAGATGAGATGATATATTTGGTATATATCCATTATATATGTGGTATGTATCCAGTATATATTTGGTATATATCTAGTATATATCTGGTATATATTCAGTATATATTTGGTATATTTCCACTATGTATTTGGTATATTTGCAGTATATATTTGGTATATATCCATTACATATTTGGTATATATCTAGTATATGTCAGTATATATTTGGTATATATCCAGTATATATTTAGAATATTTCCAGTATATATCTAGTATATTTCCAGTATATATTTGTTATATTTTCAGTATATATGTGGTATATATCCAGTATATATCTAGTATATATCTAGTATATATCCAGTATATATGTGGTATATATCCAGTATATATGTGGTATATATCCAGTATATATGTGGTATATATCCAGTATATATCTAGTATATATCTAGTATATATCCAGTATATATGTGGTATATATCCAGTATATATGTGGTATATATCCAGTATATATCTAGTATATATCCAGTATATATCCAGTATATATGTGGTATATATCCAGTATATATGTGGTATATATCCAGTATATATCTAGTATATATCTAGTATATATCCAGTATATATGTGGTATATATCCAGTATATATGTGGTATATATCCAGTATATATGTGGTATATATCCAGTATATATGTGGTATATATCCAGTATATATCTAGTATATATCTAGTATATATCCAGTATATATGTGGTATATATCCAGTATATATCTAGTATATATCTAGTATATATCCAGTATATATGTGGTATATATCCAGTATATATGTGGTATATATCCAGTATATATCTAGTATATATCTAGTATATATCCAGTATATATGTGGTATATAAGGGGTGTGCCACTGAAACTCACCCAGTGTTTCCTCCACATAAACTGACCTGAGAGCTATCGATATTATAGATGAAATCAGAGAAATATCTTCTGGTAGGCTCTGATCTATTGGACATTTTCCAGGTAAATACCTCTTCAGAGCTAAAAGAAGACCTATTTAAGTTTAAGGAGACTGGTGTTAAAGCTGAAAGACTGCTACTCAGTATTCTGTTCAATTAAAATGAATGATTACAATTGAATTTCACAGAAAGATCTTCAAATAGCTTGTTATTACCACAGCCAACAGTAGTCCACCACCCAAATATAGCAACAAAACAGAGAAAAGCAGCACATCCTCAGCTTGTTTTGTTGTTATGTTTTTTGTATAATCATCCATTTTTTCTAGATTTTGAATAAAAGACAGAAATAAGGAAAGGAGAAGGAAAGGCTGATGAAGCTGACATTGTAATGCAAAAGTAATCACATAGATAATTTGGTTTTGTTGAAGGTCTTAGGATTCATGCGTCAGCATGACACAGGTTCACCCACATTTCTGATTTCATGTCTGCTAACAGGGATATTGGAGAAGGTGATAATGGGAATATAAAACATGATATGGTTGGTCATTAATTACCGTTCTTTGCTACTTTAACATTAATGGAATGAACTCATTAACATCCTGACACTATCAACATAACTGTAAGAAATAGTATCTGCATCACTGAATGTGTCGACATATACTTAGAGACACTTGAGGAGATCAGCTAGTTTTAAATTACCAGCCTGATTTAGGGAGGACTTCATATCTTTTACAAATGTTTGTGGTTATTGATGCTGAAACATGACAACAT
Organism: Lepturacanthus savala; assembly: GCA_030544235.1. Lineage (NCBI taxonomy): Eukaryota > Metazoa > Chordata > Actinopteri > Scombriformes > Trichiuridae > Lepturacanthus > Lepturacanthus savala. The sequence goes on from CM060468.1 coordinate 25,358,438, forward strand.
GACCAATCTCAAGCCATAACTTCAGGCTCGGGGAACCTGAGAGGAAGCTATTTGTGATTATTTTCTGACATTTTACTGAATGAAAAATAAATTAAAAGGCCCTGCCAACTCCTTGTCCTCAGTAGCTACTGAAGAGTCCAATACACCCTGTTTGCTAAAGCTGGAGATTCCTGCATTCACACTTTGTCTCCTGGTTTTTAAAGTGGTGCTGTGGTGGAATATTTCTAGCAGCAGAATCTACATCTCCATCCTAGAAACTACTATGTAGTAGTGGAGTGTTGATATATAGTGTTTATATATCTACAAACTCTGATTAATATGTGTCTACTACAAGAAGAACACCTGATAGCTCTGAACTGGAAACATGTTAATATATTGAGCATTGACCAAGTAGTTCAGGGAAATGTCATCTAGCCTCATAATAGAAAACACTGAAGGTACATTTTAAAAAGGTTAAATAGGTCTCTGTTTATGATGAGGCATTATCTCATCAGAGGTAGGTGAATTTACTGGCTAATGCAGGGAATTGTGGGTCATTTGCTATGATATGTGTGATACAGGATGTCTGTCTACATGTGGTGCTGCCAGGGTGTTTTTTCTACTAATGTTATTTGCTTTTGTTTTGAGCTTTTTGCTTTTTTGTTTGTGATCATTGTTGGATATTTCTCTTTGATGCTGTTGTGGTTCTGATATATTTTATTGTATTTATGTTTTTAAAGATCAATCACAACCACATTTAATGTAGAGAACTAAATCAGCTGACTGTCATACAGACGTCAGATTTCACAGAAATCTGCATTAATGCAGCATTAATGCACTCATTCACCTGATTCTGAACAGTTTTTGTTCACTTTGAAGAGTTCAGGTGTGTGTGTGTTACTACACATTTTAAAGGTGTGTATGTGTGTGTTTCTACACACTCTACAGAGTCCTCAGCCCCCATTCCTTTTATAGACTGAGACATGTGGAAGGAGGGTGTGTGTGTGTGTGTGTGTGTGTGTGTGTGAAGGAGTGGCCTGTTTCTACAAACATGGAGTCACGGTGGGATGGGAGCAGTGTTAATGTATAATGAGCCCCACCCCCACCCCCCTGTTACTCTCAATATGATGAGAGCCACAGGACTCAACATGTCCTCCACCACACACACAGACACACACTAAAGAGAGAGAGAGAGAGAGAGAGAGAGAGAGAGAGAGAGAGAGGGAGGGAGGTAGAGAGAGGGGTACAGCAACAAGAGAGGAGGAGGAGGAGGAGGAAGGAGACGTGTAACGTGGAGACAGAGAAGGACAGAGAGGGACAGAGGGAGGGACAAAGCCAAAGGAGATTAAAAAAAAATCTAAATCCTGAAGAGAGAAAACTAAAGGATTTTGTCTTTTCTCCCGAGGAGCTGCGAATAACCCTCGGAGAAGGATGGCAGAAGGAGGAGAGGGAGAGGAGGAGATCCAGTTCCTGAGAACGGTGAGTCCTCCTCACTTTATCATCAGGAGGCTGGAGGAGACTAACATTACAACCAGTATAATAATTAACTATAATTAAACTCTTAGCCATAAACGGACTACATGAGCTTCGTGGCTCTTTTGTTGACTGGTTTCCCTTCAGCATTTGCTTCCCTGGCATTAGATATTTAAGACAGATCAGTAGTTGCAGACCTCTCAGCCAAGTCTCTGATATAGTTGACTATTTCTGTGCTGCCCTGAATGTGCTGTGACCTGCTTCATACTCACTTTTTTTTAACTAATTGATTGCATTAATCTCTGGTGAGGACAGAAATCTCTGGGTGCTAACTTACATTACATGATCATGTTGTGACTTTTTCAGGATGCATTTGCTTATTGTCTTACCTTAGGTCTTTGTTACGACTTCCAGAATGTTCTGAGTTTAAGAATAGGCAGTAGCAGTGTATGTGCATATGAGTGCAGACAGATAGACAGGGGCTGCTGCATCTGTTAGCATCGTTATCTATTTATATCTGAGGAAAGTAGAGCCTGTCAGTGTGGGGTGAGGAGACGAAGCAACAAGCTGCCGGGGGACAGCTGGCCAAAGGCTGCATGTCTTCTAGGAGACGCTGGGAGGACATGTCCACTCCTCAGGCTGTAGATGTGAGGGGGAACCCCCAAAAACCAGAACAACTGAGATGGAAGGAGTAGTGAGGGAGAAAGGGATGTCACATCTGAAAAGATCTACTAAGTTGATCTGAACAATTTATAACATATACAGTATGATGTTTAACTACACCTGAATAAGGCTGAAAATAACAGTTAAATTCATCAGTGATTAATCTGCCTGTTCATTTCTCAGTAAAGCCCCAAACATATTTTATTTGCTATGATGTTTAAGACAATAATATAAGACAATTCTCCTATTTGAGAAGATTAAACCAACAAATTTCATGCTTGACTCAAAGGTCCAATATCATAGAGCATGAGATTAGCTTTTTTATTAAAAGAAAGTCTAATTGTTACATAAATACTGTCACATGTTTTCCTTGAAGTTGTGATGTCACAACTATATCTATATTCACTGCCCACACTCCATTCACAACCATTCAAAGCAACCAGAGGAAATGCTCATTAATATTAATGAGATAGACATAAAGCAACCTGTTCTTTCTAGAGAGAAGCTTGAGAGATGAGATGTAAAAATATATTGAGATAATCTTTGGTTCTTTAAACAACAAATCTATCTGGTTGGGATAGTAAAAACTTCAAATAAAACCCAGGAAACATGTACAACATATGAGTTTTAAGTCTCATTTTCACTGAATGTTTTAATAATCTAATCTCCATCTCATATTTGAAGTTTAACTACAGAAAAGAATGTGAACAGAATGTGACCACTTTATCAATCCACCTTTAAATGATCAATTCATAGATTGAATACTTCATTTTCTAACTAATTGAGAAATTGAATGGAACCAAAATGACATCAAGGGAATTCATTATTTATTATTATTTATTTATTATTATGTTTAAAATAACACAGGAAGTGAATAAATGACATTAGTGAATAAATACCAGACTATTTCATCAGTAATCAGATTGTCTCACACAGATATACACAGTAGTAAATGAATTGTGAGTTACATCAGCCAAACTCTCTAATGTCTTCAATGGTTCATCATTTGGTTCCAGAGGCTCCGTTAGGATGAAAATATCCACCGACACTTCAAAAACAAAACACTGCAACTATATGTGAATTATTAATGTCCTGTGAACTTCAATGGTTGACGTGACTCTGTAGGATCAGGGTCCAGTCCCTGGATGTTCAGGAGAAAACTGTCTGTGATGGTGCTACTGTACAACTCCTCATATTAAAGACTCTGATACGTTCTGTGTGTTCATTAGAAGCCGTGGTGGGAGGAGTCCTGTGAGTCAGCTGTTTTTACTGCTGGGGTTTACCTCGGTACCAGAGGAGGTGCCTGATGAGCAGGGAGGAGCAGGGAGGAGCAGGGAGGAGCAGAGAGGAGCAGAGAGGAGCAGGGAGGAGCAGAGAGGAGCAGGGAGGAGCAGGGAGGAGCAGAGAGGAGCAGGGAGGAGCAGGGAGGAGCAGGGAGGAGCAGAGAGGAGCAGGGAGGAGCAGAGAGGAGCAGGGAGGAGCAGGGAGGAGCAGGGAGGAGCAGGGAGGAGCAGAGAGGAGCAGGGAGGAGCAGGGAGGAGCAGGGAGGAGCAGAGAGGAGCAGGGAGGAGCAGAGAGGAGCAGGGAGGAGCAGAGAGGAGCAGGGAGGAGCAGAGAGGAGCAGGGAGGAGCAGGGAGGAGCAGGGAGGAGCAGAGAGGAGCAGGGAGGAGCAGGGAGGAGCAGAGAGGAGCAGGGAGGAGCAGAGAGGAGCAGGGAGGAGCAGGGAGGAGCAGAGAGGAGCAGGGAGCTCTTGTTGTCATATATTAACCTGATAGAATTGTTTTACAGCTACAAAACCTGTCATGAAGGTTCACAGCCTGTGTCAGAGCTGACCTTTCAGCAGATTGTTTTCTATAAATAATTTCAACAATTTAATGAAATCTTTTGAAAATATTTGAGCCAATTCACCCTTAAATAAAAGGGTTTAAATAAATGTCTCGTTCAGTGCATCTTTTGTTATGCCTCCTTAAATGAAGAATAGCTTTGATGAGATGTTGTCAATGATTAGTCATTTTACATCCTAATGAAATAAATTCTCACATACTCACATTATGTTATGCTCAGACTTGTTTCAAAAAGTAGTTTGATTTCTAAAAATGCAGCTTTTATCAATTCAAAGACACTGCTATAGCCTGTAGGTCCTTCAGATTAGAATCCCCAGATATTAAATAATGTTGATTTAAACAAACACACATAATGTGACCTGAAAAAGTCATATCTTTTTTGTTTGACTACATTAATGATGATTTTGACTCTAGTAAGCAGCTTGCAAAAGGATAGAGTTGACATTATACGCATGACCTTTGACCTTAGTGAAGCTACAAACAAGCTAGCAGCCACGTGGAATGCATTGGTGTTAAACAGGAATGTACTAGTGATGCCATCTGGACTTCTTCTGTTGTAATATCAGTGAATTATAGCTTTATTATTATCTGGAGGAGCTCATTCTTCATGCTGTCCTCCACATGTCAACATGTCTTCCTGCAGATTAGTAACATATTGTTGTCTATTCTAAGGAAGATGATGGGACTTTTTTTCTCTGGGAATCATCTATATAAGAATGAGAGCTGTGGGTATGTGGATTTTGGACTAAAGCAGTGTTAGATGCAGCAGTGTTGGAGATTAGACCCTTTAATGCTGAATTCTGTTCAGTATGATGGATCTGGGAGATTTTTATGTATAAAGGGTATCTTCAACACATCCAGTGATCATTCCACATCATAGATAAACACACAGATTTCTCAGCAGTGCTGCTCTACTCTATTATTGGCTTCATGGTGTTATTCTCAGGCTTGTGACTCATATTGTATGATGCTGAATGGTTGTAGTGTCTGAACCTGCTGTACAGGAGCAGGGTTCCTTATTCCAGCTCCAGTCTAACCAGGTGATGCTTCCTTGTTGACCTACAGATTTCACATATAAAACCACTCCAGCCCACATGTTATGCCACAGACAGGCTGCAGCTAGAAGTCTTTATTTTACTCTTTAGAGTAGAACTGTTCCACTATAAACACACGACTACATCAAGGTGCCGAGATGTGCATAAAAAGCTGCTGTTTCTCTACTTGTGGCAGTAAAAGCTGTGTCACTGTTTCACAGCGTCACATTTGCGGTGTGAATCACAAAGGCGTGGAGTTTGAAGGGCTATATATCTGAGTTCTAGTCTCTACAGCACTTTCTTTTTATAGTGTTCCACTATAAGCACACACACTCTGGAGGATGAAACCAGAGGAGTCAGTGTCCTACTTGCCAGAATCCTCCGGGAACCGTGGATGGTCTGCTGGTGTAGATGTGGTGTATCTACTGTATATCTGTGTATCTCTGTGTGATATCTACTGTGTATATCTGTGTGTGAGATCTTGTTTTCCGCTGTAACAGTAACAGTCTAATTGTACATTTGTCCTGATGTGCATCTGTACATTTCATAGTGACGTTTGTCAGAAAGCGACTCAGTTCAGGTTAAAACCAGGCCACAAGTTCATTTATAAGGTTAATTTAGTTAATAAAGTTCAATATTTAAAAGGTCCGACTACACAATAAATAAAGTATTTTATATACAATCAAAATGTTGTTTTCTTTATTTAGTTTTACTTTCTATTTAGCATTTAGATGTAGACCTAGATCTCTTTGGGCATTATAATAATTCAGTGCTAACTGGATGGGATTTCAGGGCTTTTACAATCAACGTTTACAATCTTAATATTTTATGAAAAACATAATGTTGTATGCAGTTACATCTTCAACTGACTGGTGAGCAGCACCTGCAGTACCTTGTCTCAAAGAAAACTGACATGGAAATAAATAAATAATAAAAAATATATGTGTGTATATATTTTATACAGTATATTAAAAAGCAAAACATACAACAAAAACAAGGGGGAAAATACAAAATAGGTGTGAAAGAAAGTAATGAATAAAAGTTTCCATACATCCATCTGCAGAAAACAAGATCAAACCCTTTAATGTCTTATTTGTGATTGGAGGTCAGTTCTAGTTCCAGTTCTTTGTTATCTCATTTTAATTAGCATAGAGGAAAGGACAAGACATTTGGGTTTTTTTCTTGTAATTTCCAAGACAAAACTTGAGTGTTATATTATTATATATCATTATATATGTACCAATTAGTTTGCGAGTTGCGAATTTAAACCAACAATTGTTTGAAATTAGCCTAAATAATAAATAATAATTCTATTAAATCTGGGTTGATGAATCCTATTTTGCTGATTAGATATGAATATGATACTGATTTAATTATTTTTAATTATTTATTTCTATCATTCATGGAGTCAGGGTGCTGGCTACAGGCTGATTCCAGGAAATAAACACGTCCACAACACAGATACAGAACCTGTTAGTCTGCTGCTATGGTCTCAACAACAATAAACAGGTGGTCTGGTCCTGGTCCTGGTCCTGATCTGGTCTAGTCTGGTCCTGGTCTAGTCTGGTCCTGTTCTAGTCTAGTCTGGTCCTTGCCCTGGTGTAGTCTGGTCCGGTGCTGATCTGGTCTGGTCTTGTCTGGTCCAGGTCTAGTCTGTTCCTAATCTGGTCTGGTCTAGTCTGGTCTGGTCCTGATCTGGTCTGGTCTTGTCTGGTCCAGGTCTAGTCTGGTCCTAATCTGGTCTGGTCCTGATCTGGTCTGGTCTTGTCTGGTCCAGGTCTAGTCTGGTCCTAATCTGGTCTGGTTTAGTCTAGTCTGGTCTGGTCTAGTCTGGTCCTGGTCTGGTCCTGATCTGGTCGGATCTAGTCTGGTCTGGTCCTGCTCTGGTCTGGTCCTGATCTGGTCTAGTCTAGTCTAGTCTGGTTTGGTCCTGGTCTAGTCTGGTGTGGTCCTGGTCCAGTCTGGTCTAGTCTGGTCTGGTCCTGGTCTAATATTCACTCTTCCATATCTGACTGAACATCTTGGTTAAAATCCTCTAGAATGTAGTTTCTGTCAGAGATAAAAACTCTTGGGATGAGGATGTAAAAATGATACTTTTCTGGATCCAGACATTTGAAGTCATCATCAGACAGGATTTTATCATCAGACAGGATTTTATCATCAGACAGGATTTTATCATCAGACAGGATTTTATCATCAGATAGGAAGTTATCATCAGACAGGAAGTTATCATCAGACAGGATTTTATCATCAGACAGGGAATTATCATCAGATAGGAAGTTATCATCAGACAGGAAGTTATCATCAGACAGGATTTTATCATCAGACAGGATTTTATCATCAGACAGGGAATTATCATCAGATAGGAAGTTATCATCAGATAGGAAGTTATCATCAGACAGGATTTTATCATCAGACAGGAAGTTATCATCAGACAGGAAGTTATCATCAGACAGGATTTTATCATCAGACAGGAAGTTATCATCAGACAGGATTTTATCATCAGACAGGATTTTATCATCAGACAGGAAGTTATCATCAGACAGGATTTTATCATCAGATAGGAAGTCATCATCAGACAGGAGGTTATCAGAACACATTCAGGCTATTGGGCTTCGTTTTTTATTAATATAAATCCTTCTGTCCCACTTGTCCTGTTTTCATTCATTGGATCACACATGACCTGCTTTGTTTATTCTTTAAGGATAATAGACTTTTCTAGAGGAATGTGTTATGGACTCATGCCAACTAAAATAGTTTATTTATAACAGATTTCCCTTGGAGTTATGTGTGTTTAATGTTTGATGTGTGGTATTTAACTGAGGGAATGACGCTGTCAGATCACAGCAAGTCACTAACATCCTTCAGTGTTTGTGAAACATTACAGTTTAAACATATCCTGTAGTGTCTGTATATTAGCTGTCCCATTATAATCTAGAATCCTCCTGGATATAATCTGGCTGTTTAAAAGATATATATCCTATTAATTTATGGCAACAAAAGACAATGAAAGTGAAAAGACAATTCTTTTGATGCTGTTGATATAAACCACAGAGCTTTAATAAAGTGGAATATAATTATATCCTTGAATCAGAATAACCAAATCAACACCTTCAAACTAAAAGATCATATGAGGATGAACTTCTGCTTCCATGTCTAATAAATAACTGCTGATGAGCTGTTTTAAAGACAGAAGTGAGATAAACAAATTAAAATGTTAAGGATATCACTCATAAGGAACGTACTACTGGATCTACTGTGGTATCCTAACCCAACATATTTTACATAAATATTCTTGTTTCATTTTGCAGTAATGTGGTATTTGGGCAGTGATTGGTTGTTTTCCTTTTTGCTGATTGGTCATCAGTAGTAGGAGCTATCAGCCAGTTCTCCTGAGCTCAGAGTGTCTCTCAACTTAGACATGGAAGCATCTGCTGGTCAGCAGAAGGAGGGAATGTGATAGTGACAGGTGCAGCCACCTAAAATAGGAGAGGAGTGGAGGGGGAAGGCCCAGAGCAGAGAGGAAGTAACCAGTAGAGAGAGGAAAGAGGACAGAAATTAAAGAGGAAGAGTAGAGAGAGAGGAGGAGGATAGAAAGAGAGAGAGAAAAGAAGGAAAAGTGTCTGTGAGCAGTCAGAGATTCATCTCATTCATGATGATTCAGGAACTTCATAAGTTATCAAGAAAATGCAGTCATCCATGCAGCAGCACATTAACACACACACACACACACACACACACACACACACACACACACACACACACACACACACACACACACACACACACACACACACACACACACACACACACACACACACACACACACATTCACTCATAGAGCAGAAACTTCTCCAGTATCAAAGCATCAGTCTGAGATACAGATACAGATACTGTCTCTAGGTGTCCATTCTAACACCTAGAGACAGAATAATAATAGTCTCTGCTGGTCTGCTATTATTATTATTGACTATTATTGACTATTATTACTTTTATTGACTATTATTACTATTATTATTATTTACTATTATTATTATTATTGACTATTATTACTATTATTACTCACACACATGAACACACCCCATACACAACCCCATATACAACTACCTCAACCCATCTACCTCCTCCTACCTCCATTGCAACTTATTTTGCGCACCAATCACTTTTGCTCTTATATTTTATATTTATATTTATTCACTTGTATATTTGTATTGTTAATATTGTTGTTATTGTAAATTGTGCTGTAATTTAGGCTTTTTAACTTGTAATTTTCTTTCCATTGTAATTGTTGCTGCTGTGGGAGTACCCCTAATTTCGTTGTACCTCCTATGTGTAATGGCAATAATGGACTTATCTTATCTTATCTTATTACTATTATTACTATTATTACTATTATTACTATTGTTACTATTATTGACTATTATTACTATTATTACTATTATTACTATTATTGACTATTATTACTATTATTACTATTATTACTATTATTACTATTATTACTATTATTACTATTATTGACTATTATTACTATTATTACTATTATTGACTATTATTACTATTATTACTATTATTGACTATTATTACTATTATTACTATTGTTACTATTATTGACTATTATTACTATTATTGACTATTATTACTATTATTACTATTATTGACTGGAGCTGTGGCCGTAAGGTCGTCGGTGCCTATCGTGGCGGCAGTCCCCGAATTATAGAGGGATCACACTCCTCAACCTCCCTGGGAAAGTCTATTCGGGGGTACTGGAGAGGAGGGTCTGTAAGATAGTCGAACCTCGGATTCAGGAGTCCTGGTTTTTGGACTGGTCATGGATCTGTGGACCAGCTCTATACCCTTAGCAGGGTGCTCGAGTGTGCGTGGGAGTTCGCCCAACCAGTCTACATGTATTTTGTGGATCTGGAGAAGGCGTTCGACCGTGTCCCTCGGGCAGTCCTGTGGAGGGTGCTCCGGGAGTTTGGGTTCCCGGACCCGTTGACATGGGCTGTCTGGTCCCTGTACGCTCGGTGCCAGGCTTGCCAGTAATAAGTCTGACTTGTTTCCAGTCGGAGTTGGACTCCGTCAGGGCTGCCCTTTGTCACCGATTCTGTTCATAACTTTTATGGACAGAATTTCTAGATGCAGCCGTTGAGGGGCTGCGGTTTGGTGGCCTCAGGATTGGGTCGCTGCTATTTGCGGACGATCTGGTCCTTTTAGCTTCATCAGGCCGTGACCGTGAGCTCTCACTGGAGCGGTTCACAGCCGAGTGTGAAGCGGCTGAGAATCAGCACCTCCAAATCTGAGGCCATGGTTCTCGACTGGAAAAGGGTGGAGTGTTGACTCCGGGTCAGGGATGAGATCCTGCCTCAAGTGGAGGAGTTCAAGTATCTCGGGGTCTTGTTCACGAGTGGGGGGAGGATGGAGCGGGAGATTGATCGACGGATCGATGTGGCTTCTGCAGTGATGCGGGCCCTGCATCGGTCCGTCGTGGTGAAGAAGGAGCTGAACCGAAAGGCGAAGCTCTTGATTTACCAGTCGATCTACGTTCCTACCCTCACCTATGGTCAGGAGCTTTGGGTAGTGACCGAAAGAACGAGATCGCGAATACAAGCGGCTGAAATGGGTTTTCTTCGCAGGGTGGCTGGGCTCTCCCTTAGAGATAGGGTGAGAAGCTCGGTCATCAGGAGGAGTCAGAGTAGAACCGCTGCTCCTCCACATCAAGAGGAGCCAGTTGAGGTGGCTCGGGCATCTAATGAGGAGCCTCCTGGACGACTCCCTGGTGAGGTGTTCCGGGCATGTCCCTCCGGGCGGCGGCCCCCGGGGAAGACCCAGGACACGCTGGAGAGACTATGTCTCTCGGCTGGTCTGGGAACACCTTGGGGTCCCCCCGGAAGAGCTGGAGGAAGTAGCCGGGGAGAGGGAAGTCTGGACTTCCCTGCTGAGGCTGCTGCCCCCCGACCCGACAATGGATAAAGCAGAGGAAGACGAGACGAGACTATTAGTGACTATTGTTACTATTATTGACTATGATTGCTATTATTACTATTATTGACTATGATTGCTATTATTACTATTATTGACTATTATTACTATTATTACTATTATTGACTATTATTGATTATTATTACTATTATTACTATTATTGACTATTATTGACAATTATTACTATTATTACTATTATTGACTATTATTGAGGGCGACACGGTGGAGCAGGGGTTAGCGCTGTTGCCTCACAGCAAGAAGGTCGCAGGTTCAAGACCTCCTTGGTCCTGGGTCTGGGACCTTTCTGTGTGGAGTTTGCATGTTCTCCCCGTGTCTGCGTGGGTTTTCACCAGGTACTCCGGCTTCCTCCCACAGTCCAAAAACATGCTCAGGTTAATTGGCAACTCTAAATTGCCCATAGGTGTGAGTGTGTGAGTGAATGGTGTGTGTGCCCCACGATTGGCTGGCGACCATCTGGGGTGTATCCCTGCCTCTCGCCGTAACGCGCTGGGATAGGCTCCAGCAGACCCCTGTGACCCTAATGAGGAATAAGCAGGTATAGAAAATGACTGACTGACTGACTATTATTAACTATTATTACTATTATTACTATTATTGACTATTATTACTATTATTGACTTTTATTACTATTATTGACTATGATTGCTATTATTACTATTATTGACTATTATTGATTATTATTACTATTATTACTATTATTTACTATTATTGACTATTATTGACAATTATTACTATTATTTACTATTATTGACTATTATTACTATTATTCCTATTATTGATTATTATTAACTATTACTGACTATTATTGACTATTATTGACTATTATTACTATTATTGACTATTATTGACAATTATTACTATTATTGACTATTATTGACTATTATTACTATTATTACTATTATCGATTATTATTAACTATTATTGACTATTATTGACTATTGTCCTCCAGACATTGAAGGCGGAAACAGCATAGATATTTCCTGAGTGTTCAATAATATGTTATAAGAATAAACTTTAAAGAATAAACCTTAAAGGTCACATATTGTATAATGTGAGATTGCAATTGATTTTTCTTTCTTAACCCTCTCTGTTTATGCCTGGAAAGGCAACATCAGGATAAACAAATAAATGAACAATAATCATATACAACAAACTCTCAATAAAGGAATTCTCAGAAGCAACATAAATAAAGCACATAAATAAATATTACATCCAGAAAGGAGTTGGTAGAAGTATTATTACTATTACTATAATATAAATGATGATGTGTATTGAACAATGGTGATTGTGAAATGTGAAGTTATAAAGCAGGGGTCTCCGTTCCTGGTCCTGGAGGTCTTGTCTGGGTCCAGGTTTTAGTTCCAGCCAGCAGTAACAACATGATTCTATTAATAAAGGTCATTATTAATGGCTCTAGTGGTTGATTAGTATAATCAGGTTGTTACTGCTGGTTGGAATGAAAACCTGGACCCCTGCTTTATAACTTCACATTTCACAATCACTATTGAATAAATCCCCCCCATGGAGTGCAGAGACTGATGGTGATGCTAAGACTGGGAAGATGATGGTGATGATACTGATGATCTGATGGATGGAGTGTGGGAATAGATAGATTACATTAGATAGATAGATAGATAGATAGATAGATAGATAGATTGATTGATTGATTGATTGATGGACTGGGGAATATAACACAGAATTACAGAAATATGTGAGAAGTGAAGCAGGAACAGATTAAGATTCTTACTTCCATATGACCTCTAGTGTCAGTTAGTAACTTAGACAGTTTAATGTTCATCTTTCCTCCTCATCAGCTCTGTGTAGGTTCCTCTGCAGTGATGTAGGATGCTGACACTGCATCTGCATGGCCTCTTCATGTTTTCAAAGGGAAGTCTCCACATCCTGTTTTCCATCACCACTCTCCTCTCTCCCTTATTGAACTGTTCCTCTCCCCCACCCACATACTGTTCGTGCTGCCACTCTCTCTATTTCATGTCTGCAGGAATATAATCGATGTGTTTGGGGGTGGTCTGCATCAGCATACTTTCATCACCACATCAGGCAGAAATGAACAAGAGAATGAATTTGTTTGATTTGTTTGACATTTGATAAGAATGATTTGATTAGAGGACAGCTTTAGGGCATGGAGGGACTTTTTCAATCCAGGATTTTAGTGTGAGGAATGAAAGGCTGAAACAGAAAATCAATCCAAATACAGATTAAATGTGATACTAATGAGAAACAATCAAACATTTGTTAATTCTACAACACAGTTAAAATATGAGACAGGGAATGAACATTTTGAACCATGTGTCACTGTGGTTAATGGATAATCAGCCATAGTTTTAAGTTTGACTTTGAACAAACAACAAATAGAGAGCCATAAATGTTATCAGCACTTGGCTGGATGCTGGTGTTCATTTCACATCAGAGCATCAGTTGAGACAAAAAATTTCTCATGTAGCAGATAAACAGATAATCTCTGTGATTAGTGGATTGAAGATGCTGCAGTTGACAATCCATTCAGACCAAAGGAGCTTGGTTCTGATGGTTTTGGTTGGTGTGAAAACATCAGTCACATCTGGTTGGACTAAATCAAGCAGACTGACACCTCCAAACAGAGGTGGTTTCTGTCCACTTGAACCAAACTTCGTTGTGGTCCCTCAGGTCCAGATGAACTATTCAAGATAGAGGGGATACAACTAATTTCACGTTTGTTTGAAGATACATGTTAATGAACCGTCAATCAGACAAGTTTGGTTGGTTTGCAGGTGTGAAAATGGACCACACGGGAGTCTATGTGCTGCATAGTTTAAAAAGTTCTGCCTGGCTTGGACTATATAACCAAACTAGTGGTGTGAAAGTGCCCTTCCTGTATATTCACAGGTGTGTTGTCCCACCTGACATCCTCCATATTCAGAAGTGTCACTCTAAAACAGCAGGATGTGGATGAGCTATGTTCACCTGAATTAAGGCCTGGAGGATCCCAGGGCGTAGATATATCTGACCAACCTACATGTGTTAGCCGGGTGTCCAGGGTGGGCAGCTGTCTATCCTCTGTCTGCTCCATCACAGCCACACACGATATACAAAGGTGTCTGCTTTCAGACACTATCTGTGCCTCTGGCTGTAAATCTACGCTGCATTACACAACCCTATCTGCACACATGAGGGTGTGTGTTTGTCCAACTGTCTGTCACTTTAGATCCAATTGTCTCTAATCCTTCCCTCTGATCCCAAACTTCCACATAGTAAAGATGCTTCAGCCAGTAAATCCAAACCTCGTTTGGCTGTAACCCTACACCCTACCCTGTTGATGGGGCAAATCTCTACCCAGGTACAAGTTCAGTAGGTCAGGTGGTGATAAACACAACATCCTGACATTCACTCAACACCTGCCTGGATTCTTTAAATATGATCATGTGAGATTAACAAATAATCACAAGTTGTGGTCGGCTTATAATAAAGTAAATCCTGAAAGCTGCTTCTATTAATATAAGGAGTTAAACCCTGGGGTTTGTGTGGTCACATTGGAAGTGATTCACTCTATATGACTCTTAGAAGGACACAGCTCTACAGCTCTATTATAAGCTGTAGTGGCCTAACAATCAGACCAGATAACAGCAGACCAGTACTCCCAGATGGCTGTGGCCTCCTTCAGACACACTGCACAAACTCTTCTGGAATAGTTTGAGGAACCTGAGAAGAGTTCAAGGTTTTTATTTCAGTGGACAATATCAGGGAGGTTTTAATGTTGTGGAGTCTACCGTCACAGATGTCATCTGATCACGTCTTGTGTCAGAGCGATGAGTCACTTGGCTGCTTCGGCTGCTTTTAGCAGCTCGCTGGTATAACCTTAACAGGAACTGCAGTCTGAGTTCATGTCCACTGTCCTGAAAACATGGCTGGTTCATCCCATATTACCCTGGTTCAGTCCATGTTACCCTAGTACAGTCCATATTAACCTGGTACAGTCCATATTACCCTGGTTCAGCCCATGTTACCCTAGTACAGTCCATATTAACCTGGTACAGTCCATATTACCCTGGTTCAGCCCATGTTACCCTGGTTCATCCCATGTTACCCTGGTTCAGCCCATGTTACCCTGGTTCAGTCCATATTACCCGGGTTCAGCCCATATTAGCCTGGTCCAATCCATGTTACTCTGGTTCATCCCATATTACCCTGGTTCAGTCCATGTTAAACTGGTTCAGTCCATGTTACCCTGGTTCATCCCATATTAACCTGGTTCAGCCCATGTTAACCTGGTTCATCCCATATTACCCTGGTTCAGTCCATATTAACCTGGTTCAGCCCATGTTAACCTGGTTCATCCCATATTACCCTGGTTCAGCCCATATTACCCTGGTTCAGCCCATATTACCCTGGTTCAGTTCATATTAACCTGGTTCATCCCATATTACCCTGGTTCAGCCCATATTACACTGGTTCAGCCCATATTACACTGGTTCAGCCCATATTACCCTGGTTCAGCCCATATTACCCTGGTTCATCCTATATTACCCTGGTTCATCCCATATTAACCTGGTTCATCCCATGTTACCCTGGTTCATCCCATATTAACCTGGTTCATCCCATGTTACCCTGGTTCATCCCATATTAACCTGGTTCATCCCATGTTACCCTGGTTCATCCCATATTAACCTGGTTCATCCCATGTTACCCTGGTTCATCACATATTAACCTGGTTCAGTCCATGTTACCCTAGTTCAGTCCATATTACCCTGGTTCATCCTATTTTCCCTGGTTCAGCCCATGTTACCCTGGTTCAGCCCATGTTACCCAGGTTCAGTCCATATTACCCTGGTTCAGCCCATATTAACCTGGTCCGGCCTATGTTACCCTGGTTCAGCTCAGCTCATCCCGGAGCTATCTGGTTTCAGTTCATATTCAGCCGTGGAAAACACACATTCATATCATTCCAGTGCTTGTAGGGTGATAGTAATTAATGAATTGACAGGTATTGGTGTTTGAAGGAATTGATAAAGATATTTCAACACTTTAACATCATTGAAAACTTGATTTCTCATTTTCACAAGAGAGTGATTCATTTTGCTAAAAGCCAGTTTTGATTGGTGCATGTACAGTTTTACTGGAGTAATACTCCAGTTGCATATTGATGGTGTAGCTCCTGTCTGCAGCAGAGTAGAGAGGACGCCTTGTTCCACTTTCTGAGAGCGAAGCAGGGACGCAAGGACAGGACAGAGGAGACATTTCTAGGCTGAGGAGAGATAGATGATAGTCCAGCCAAAGGAAGAGGGGACAATCTTCAGCCAAAGAAACACTAGAGGCCTCTGGGTATAGGAGAGGAGGATATGTTATGAGGTCACTGATATGCATCACTTTCCATTCTCCTGCTACGTGCCATACAAACTACTGCGCTGCCTTTAAAGAGCCGATCATCCAGAACTCTAAGTCATGACACATCACTGGAGCCAAATCACGAGTCTAAGACAGTGGGTCAAGAACGTGAAGACATGATTCATCAGAGAGGAGCGAAAAGTCAGAATCTGTCCAGAACTGACTGAGAAGAATATTAGTGGGGTTAAGTGATGCATCTACTTGCATAATGACAGAGTGGAAGGAACAGCTGAGAATGCTGAGTGTCAGGTGTGGGTTTCACAGGGAGGGGGTGTTTATCGCTGTATTTACACCAGGCTCTGGAGGTCTCTGCTAGGATTCTGCTGATGAGAACTCATCATACTGCTGCTCATTATTATAAAGAACTGCTGCTCATTATTATAAAGAACTGCTGCTCATTATTATAAAGAACTGCTGCTCATTATTATAAAGAACTGCTGCTCATTATTATAAAGAACTGTTTGATGCCTTCTCAACTCACCATTTGTGTTTTTTGCTAGTTATAAGTATTACTTCAGTAATTCTGCTGTTGTTTAATTCAAATGCAGCAAAACAGCTGCCAACAATGAACTCAGTCACTTTTGTACTTACTGTCAACACCACAGTTACTGTGTCCCATAAAATAATAAAAAAAAAACATTTTTAAATGTGCTAAACAATAGGACAGTTGTCCTTCTTCTGCACTCTGTACAAAACATGTAGTCAAAAAAAGGTCAATATTATAGCTGGCTTTATTCAAGAAGGCCTTTAAAAAACAATTGAATTGAAGCATTGAAATGTAAATAGGCAGCAGGAACCAGTTGATGGAAATAAATGAGTGGTTGAAAAGCAGCAGGAGTGTGAAATAAGCCCAAAAGGTTAGTAAATGTGTCCCTAACTACGTATCTTTTATTACTGGGTGCAGGATGACCAAGTGGTTCTGCAGTGCACTGCCTCCGTCCTGAAGGAGCAGCAGATTAAACTCTGTCTGTCCTGTGAAGGCTTCGGGAACCGTCTCTGTTTCCTCGAGACCACGTCCAATGCCCAGGTAAGACTCTGTTTAACCTTATTTGAATCAATATGGACTCATCCACATGCATGAGCTAGCTATTTCTGTTAGGTGTGGGGATTAATTCAGGTCCCTGTCTACCTGTACTCTGCAGAATGTGCCCCCGGACCTGGCCATATGCTCCTTCATTCTGGAGCAGTCGCTGTCGGTCCGAGCTCTGCAGGAGATGCTGGCCAACAGAGTGGATATGACTGAGGTAGGACTCACAAACACATAAAGAAAGAGGATATATGTGGAAATGTGGACTTCATGCTTTTCCTTTCTTCCTTTTTTTTAAACTGTGAAATATTGCTTTGGTACTTTAGTGAAATATGGAATGGCAAATAGTAGAGAAAGAGACTTTGGTAGGGAGACTTCCTCTTTACTTTCTGATCTAATTAATCTAATCTAATATAATCTATCTAATCTAATCTAGTCTATCTAATCTAATGTAATCTGTCTATCTAATCTTATCTAATCAAATCTATTTTAATATAATATAATCTATCTAATCTAACCTAATCTAATCTAAACTAATATATCTAATCTAATGTAATCTATTGCAATCTAATCTAATCTAATTCAATCTAATCTGTCTAAACTAGTCTAATCTAATGTAATCTAAACTAATCTAATCTAATGCAATCTAATCTAATATATCTAATCTAATCTAATCTAATCTGATGCAATGTAATCTAATATATCTAATCTAATCTAATATATTGCAATCTAATCTAATATATCTAATCTAATCTAATATATTGCAATCTAATCTAATATATCTAATCTAATCTAATCTAATCTAATCTAATGCAATGTAATCTAATATATCTAATCTAATTTAATCTAATATATTGCAATCTAATCTAATATATCTAATCTAATCTAATCTATTGCAATCGAATCTAATAGATCTAATCTAATCTAATATAATCTAATGCTCCCATCCCATCACAGGGAAGTGTTCACTATCATTTTAGATTGATGTTTGTGAACAGATTTGATTTAGATGTTCTAATTTCCTCAATACCTCTTAGTGAAATTAACACTAGGAGTATGGTTCCTTATTCCAAGTTACAAAGAAAATGAACAGCAATCTAATCAGATTCCAGTATGTTACTAAGAGGTGTTTAGCCTAGTTTAACAGACTGAAATATGGAGGAATTATTTGCCTTCCAACTATTTCGAATTCCATTTTTACATGCTGTATCCCATGTAATATTCAACATGCATTGCAATAACATGTTAAATCTGACCTGCTGGACACGTTGAAGCTGTGAGTGGCAGCAGCAGCTGATTGGACAGCCCTGTCCTCATTGTAGATCGGTAGATGTGAAGTTATTTGAAGACGGTTATTTGCAGTTTGCGTTAGATCTTCTTATCTGACATTTAAATGCAACCAAGCTAATTTCCAAAAATGTCACAGATAATTTTTCTTCTGTCAGACACTGCTTACCAAAGCCCATATTTACAGTGCAGGAATTATTTTTTCCTTTTTCATCATATTACATAATTACCTGTAGATAAATTGAAGATGTTGCTTTACAGGTGATGAATAAGGTTTCTATATGTTTTCCACTGAATGTAGTGAATTACCAGTTTAACAATAGTCCAGGTTGTACAAGATCTCTTAATTGTCTTGGATTTTATATAAGGTTATATGTGGTTGTCATGTGTTTTTTTTTTTTTTTTTTTTACATATGGATCACATTAGTTGAACCTTTTTAACATTCATGCAAATACTGCTGTTTAGCTTGAATTTCACCACACACCATTGTACATTATGATCCTTCAGTCTTTGTGAGCACCATTGAAGGACTTATTCTTTGCTTCTTATTTTTTTTTAACTTGTTATCTGACACCCCTCCCCTCCCTTCTTGCTCTCTGCCTAGCAGGCAGTCGATTTGGACAAATGGGTATGTCTGTTAACACGTCTTATTTCCTGTAACGTGTGTCCTAACTAACGTGGAAACTGTCCTCGTTCCTGTCCTGTTTCCCACTGGTTGTCCTATTGATGGAAATTGTTCAGAATCATTCTCACATCATCGTTCAGCTGGAAATCACACTTCAGCACCCTTCATGTGTTCTTTTAGCCAGTAACTTATGGTGCTGACTAAATGAGTCTATTGTCTTTTGATTAATCTTTTATGCCTGAACTGCTCATCATCTACAAACTGATAGCAGTAAAATTAAATTAAGCTTTACCGAAACATTAAATTACTTGACTAAAATTGTATGAATTTGCAGTTTGAAAGCTTGTGTAAAAGCTGTAGTCATTCATGTTTTTTTTGTACATTATTTTTTAGAATTGACATATATTACTTTCCAATACCAGATCTATCAAGGTGCCCCAATGCATCAGTCATTTGCATTTCATGCATAAATATCACCAGCACCTTGCCTTATTATTACCTGCCCTGCTTGATGTTGTTCCTTATGTTTCAACACATTCTTTTTTCTTAATCTTTGATCATGTCGACCTGATTTCCGTTCATGTACAACAAAGATTGTAAAAACAGATCAGACTGATATAAATTGAATACATTTTAAATAAATAAAAATGTGTATATTGCTACTCTAATCCACCTCTAGGTTCAGTCTAACAGACAATACAACCGGATATTATACAACCAATAAATACTACATACTGTCATACTGAACCCTAACCATACATCATCAGGGGGGGGATGTACAATCACAGACACTAAACCCCAGTTTCATATTTCAGCTTTGTTTGAGAGATAGATGAATAGAAGAATCCCTCTCACACTGGGGCTAATATAACCTAAGCTAGCTTGAAGAGCATTTTTATTAGTTGCATCATCATGGTTATGGATTAGTAAAACCCTCAGAGGAGCTGGAAGATGTGGATGAGTCAGGTCTTTCTAATACAGGATGAGAATAGCATGGCATGCAGCCCACCTCACACACACACACACACACACACCTACACACACACACACACACACACACACACACACACACACACACACACACATGCGCCACAACCACCTGTCCTAGCTGACTTTAGCGCTGTTAATGCTAACAGCCACTTGACACACCTGCCCTGACTCATACCAACAGGCTTATGGGTGCTTATAAAACAGCTAAGTGTTATATCCTGTTGAATAAATGGTTGTTTTAGCTCATCTATCCTTCACCGCTGCTGTTATTGCATTTTCTTGTTGCATCCTTGCTGAATGTTGAGAAAAGGTAGGATGGTTTAATGTCGTGTTTGTGGACTGGAATACAAGTTAAGATCCCCTCCAGACATTTAAGACATTACATACAAACACTCAGCTTGGAGTCATATTGTGTGTCTGATTTTTTTTTTTTTTTTACATGTGAATGTCATCTACTCCTTCTCATCTCATTACAAAGTTCAGAATCTTTAAATGGAAATTGAAATGTGATTATTTCACAGAAGATGTCTCCTGCTTCACTGTTGAGTACATTTGTATTGTTTGGGCCCTGGGGTCTTCAAGTTCCCACATGAGACTGGAATTGGCTCTATACTATTTGTGATGTCACAAATCATGCTCGGAGGTCTGAGTTTCACTGAGCTCAGAGGAACGTTCTACTTTCAGCAGTAAACAACTTTCTCATGTCAATATACGTATCTCTGCATCATTCTGCACAGTGAAAAATCCAATTGGAGGAAGTAGAAGCTATTTTTGAGTAGAGGGGACTTTGTTTGTTTTGTGGTGTCAGACTTCATCACATCACTGTAATACCCTCTCTGAGGATTAGGATTTATGGCATAATGTCTTAGTTTGAGCAAAATCTCTACACATCTTTGTTATTTGTATTTTATGTGGTTGTTAATAGTCCCAAACTGTTGTGTGTTTTGGGAAAAGTCATTGTTCAGTGTTGTTTTAATAATTACTGGGAAATAATAATGTTATTTATTCTTTTCAGGAAAATGGTGGCTGACGGGCAAAGAGCTGCAAACACAGAAATGATGCAAAACCAAAAACACACAAACAAAACAATTGCAGCAAAATATGCTGTAGGAAAAAACACTGCAATCACAGAATCACAGAAATAAAGCAGAAACAAAGACTTACAAATCCAGGAAACAAATCCGCTAAAGAGAAACACTTCAAAGTTGTTGAAAACATGACGCTCTGCTTCGGACCCCAGTGAAAACAAACATATTAATTCCAAAAGGCTTAAAAAAGTGTAAGCGATCATTTAAAATACAATGTGTTGCAGATGAGATGTGAAACTGGTCACTTTTGTTTAATTTTTAAGCTTTACAGTGAACATTAACACATCTGTTGCAGGGCGCACCAAGAGCAGAGTGTCACGTTTCCTAGTGAATGAAGATGGATCCAGACTTTGCAGCATTTCTCTCTTGCAGTTGTTTTGAGTGTTTCTATGTCTTTGTTTCTGCTTCATTCTGTACAGCATTTTTTTCCTGCAGCCTTTTTGTTGCGTTTATTTATTAAGTTTGTGTGTTTTTGGTTTTGCAGCATTTTGCTGTTTGTGGCATTTTTGCTTCTGTCGCCACCTTACAGGAATGTATTTTAATACAAAGATAAACCTTCAACACAGTCAACTTGGAATTAAAATATGATTGTTTTCTTACACTTAACCTCACTGTTATATTCCTTCTGTCATTCTAAACTTTCTCCTAAGATCAAATGAGAAACATTTACAGTTTTATTGGTGTAAAAAGGTGTGAACAACTTATACTTTCACTAAAAAAGCAGCATATACAGTATGTTAACATACAGTAATGTTAGATTTAACCAGAAATACTACACATAGCACACAATTATAAAGTGTCAACAAACTAAATTGTGCCAGCAGTTGATGATTTTATGTTGTGATGATGTGTTTTTTGAACTCTGGCCCTTCTATAATAGTCTATGGTCTTCCTCCCTGTCTGTATATTTGAAGTTTGCTGTCAGTAATTTAAAGGCTGAATTCCTGAATATCTCTTTATCTTCCTCCTTTGCAGTCATCTCAGGGTGGAGGTCATCGCACCTTACTGTACGGCCACGCCATCCTTCTGAGACACAACCACTCAGCCATGGTGAGACTGGCTCTATACTTAACATCAAGGATAAATGTCATTTCATATCAAGTTGCTGTAGAGGGATGGTATAATTCCAGTTTGTTTGCTGCACTTTATAGTTCAGCATTTTTGGCTGCACTTTCTGATAAAATCAATCAAGTTTAGTTTAAAAAAACCCACAATTATTCAGTCACAATCACAGTGAAATTTAACAGTGATAAAACCTTCCCTCTAGTACCTGAGCTGCTTGACGACGTCACGGTCACTCACAGACAAGCTGGCCTTCGACGTGGGCTTACAAGAAGATTCCACTGGTAAAACCAAACTTCATTTTAAACCTCTCTCCCCTACATTTCATCTGATGACTGGAACTAATTTTTTGTTATTTTTTGTTTTGTGAATCAATGGTTTTAAACAGGTTTGTTTTTATATTATCATCATTACTGGAGTCAGTAGTACAAGTCTTCTACTGCAGTTTGTAGTTTACATGAGAAACATAGGTATAGGTAATGTATTACAGCAGTATGTTGTAAATGAACAGAAGAAGGTTCTGTGTTTTTGTTAATGATCATTTTGTGACATTTAGGTAGTTATTTTTTAATTCTTCTACTTAGGTGAGGCATGTTGGTGGACCATTCATCCAGCCTCCAAGCAAAGGTCAGAAGGTGAAAAGGTCAGGGTGGGTGATGACCTGATCCTTGTCAGCGTGTCGTCCGAGAGATACCTGGTAAAAAAACATTTTACTGTTATATGATGGAGGATTTATATATGTGTATATATATATATATATATATATATATATATATATATATATATATATATATATATATATATATATATATATATATATATATATATATATATATATATATATATATATATATATATATGCTGTGCTAAACTCCATTTTTTCTTGTCCTTTGTTCTCAGCACCTGTCCTACGCCAGTGGAGATCTGCTGGTGGACGCCTCCTTCATGCAGACTCTGTGGAATATGAACCCAATCATGTCTGGATGTGAACTAGCTGAGGGTACAAAGCTTTATTTAATCAACCATTCACAAAACAGACAGTTCATACACACACATGCACGTACACATCTACATGTTGATCAACATGAATTTTGAGAGTGGTATCAAGTCAAGCCCCAATGAGATTCACAGTTTATACAACAGCAACACAACATCCCCTGTCCTTAGACCCTCACATCACACAAGGAAAAACTAAAAAAAAAACACTTTAGCAGGGAAAAAAGAGGAAGAAACTTTAGGAAGAGAAACAGGCTGCAGTAAATGAAGTGTGCATAGGATGGAAACAATACATTCAAACAGGAAAAGTTAACATTAAATAGAATATCAGAATTAAATTGTGGTGTATGTGGAGGAGGAGGAGAAATATCAGGAATCAGGTGGTGTATGTGTAGAAAAATAGAGACTTTATTGTCATTGCACATAAAAATATAGAAAAACTTTATTCATTGGCTGTCCTATGTATCAGCAAACAACACCAAATGATATTGATATTAAATACTTGATAATTGATAATTACATAATATATATTATTATAACATAATTATGTTATAATATATTTGATATGTTATAATCATATAATGGTATATGTTAATAATAATAGATAGTTTTAATAACGAAAAGTAGACAAACAGTGTAGTGCATGTCCCCCAGGCTCCACTGAATAGCTCTGATGACCGGCTACATTTCTCTCCTCCTGTCTGTGTCATTGAGAGCAGCAGACAGTACCTTATATCATTAAACTATCGCTAAACAAATATACACTACATCATTACATTATCTCTATACAAATATACACGACATCATTACACTATCTCTATACAAATATACATGACATCATTACATTATCTCTATACAAATATACACTACATCATTACATTATCTCTATACAAATATACACGACATCATTACACTATCTCTATACAAATATACACTACATCATTACATTATCTCTATACAAATATACACAACATCATTACACTATCTCTATACAAATATACACTACATCATTACATTATCTCTATACAAATATACACAACATCATTACACTATCTCTATACAAATATACACTACATCATTACATTATCTCTATACAAATATACATGACATCATTACATTATCTCTATACAATTATACACTACATCATTACATTATCTCTATACAAATATACATGACATCATTACATTATCTTTATACAAATATACACTACATCATTACACTATCTCTATACAAATATACACTACATCATTACATTATCTCTATACAAATATACATGACATCATTACATTATCTCTATATAAATATACACTACATCATTACACTATCTCTATACAAATATACACTACATCATTACATTATCTCTATACAAATATACACAACATCATTACATTATCTCTATATAAATATACACTACATCATTACATTATCTCTATACAAATATACATGACATCATTACATTATCTCTATACAAATATACACTACATCATTACATTATCTCTATATAAATATACACTACATCATTGCATTATCTCTATACAAATATACATGACATCATTACACTATCTCTATACAAATATACATGACATCATTACACTATCTCTATACAAATATACATGACATCATTACACTATCTCTATACAAATATACATGACATCATTACACTATCTCTATACAAATATACATGACATCATTACACTATCTCTATATAAATATACACTACATCATTACACTATCTCTATATAAATATGCACTACATCATTACATTATCTCTATACAAATATACACTACATCATTACACTATCTCTATATAAATATACACTACATCATTGCATTATCTCTATACAAATATACATGACATCATTACATTATCTCTATACAAATATACACTATATCATTACATTATCTCTATATAAATATACACTACATCATTACATTATCTCTATACAAATATACACTACATCATTACATTATCTCTATACAAATATACACTACATCATTACATTATCTCTATACAAATATACACTACATCATTACACTATCTCTATACAAATATACACTACATCATTACATTATCTCTATATAAATATACACTACATCATTACATTATCTCTATACAAATATACACTACATCATTACATTATCTCTATACAAATATACACTACATCATTACACTATCTCTATATAAATATACACTACATCATTACATTATCTCTATATAAATATACACTACATCATTACATTATCTCTATATAAATATACACAACATCATTGCATTATCTCTATACAAATATACACTACATCATTACATTATCTCTATACAAATATACACAACATCATTACATTATCTCTATACAATTATACACTACATCATTACATTATCTCTATACAAATATACACTACATCATTACACTATCTCTATACAAATATACACTACATCATTACATTATCTCTATACAAATATACACAACATCATTACACTATCTCTATACAAATATACACTACATCATTACATTATCTCTATACAAATATACATGACATCATTACATTATCTCTATACAATTATACACTACATCATTACATTATCTCTATACAAATATACATGACATCATTACATTATCTCTATACAAATATACACTACATCATTACACTATCTCTATACAAATATACACTACATCATTACATTATCTCTATACAAATATACATGACATCATTACATTATCTCTATATAAATATACACTACATCATTACACTATCTCTATACAAATATACACTACATCATTACATTATCTCTATACAAATATACACAACATCATTACATTATCTCTATATAAATATACACTACATCATTACATTATCTCTATACAAATATACATGACATCATTACATTATCTCTATACAAATATACACTACATCATTACATTATCTCTATATAAATATACACTACATCATTGCATTATCTCTATACAAATATACATGACATCATTACACTATCTCTATACAAATATACATGACATCATTACACTATCTCTATACAAATATACATGACATCATTACACTATCTCTATACAAATATACATGACATCATTACACTATCTCTATACAAATATACATGACATCATTACACTATCTCTATATAAATATACACTACATCATTACACTATCTCTATATAAATATGCACTACATCATTACATTATCTCTATACAAATATACACTACATCATTACACTATCTCTATATAAATATACACTACATCATTGCATTATCTCTATACAAATATACATGACATCATTACATTATCTCTATACAAATATACACTATATCATTACATTATCTCTATATAAATATACACTACATCATTACATTATCTCTATACAAATATACACTACATCATTACATTATCTCTATACAAATATACACTACATCATTACACTATCTCTATACAAATATACACTACATCATTACATTATCTCTATATAAATATACACTACATCATTACATTATCTCTATACAAATATACACTACATCATTACATTATCTCTATACAAATATACACTACATCATTACACTATCTCTATATAAATATACACTACATCATTACATTATCTCTATATAAATATACACTACATCATTACATTATCTCTATATAAATATACACAACATCATTGCATTATCTCTATACAAATATACACTACATCATTACATTATCTCTATACAAATATACACAACATCATTACATTATCTCTATACAATTATACACTACATCATTACATTATCTCTATACAAATATACACTACATCATTACACTATCTCTATACAAATATACACTACATCATTACATTATCTCTATATAAATATACACTACATCATTACATTATCTCTATACAAATATACACTACATCATTACATTATCTCTATACAAATATACACTACATCATTACATTATCTCTATACAAATATACATGACATCATTACATTATCTCTATACAAATATACACTACATCATTACATTATCTCTATATAAATATACACTACATCATTACATTATCTCTATACAAATATACATGACATCATTACATTATCTCTATATAAATATACACTACATCATTACATTATCTCTATACAAATATACATGACATCATTACATTATCTCTATACAAATATACACTACATCATTACATTATCTCTATATAAATATACACTACATCATTACATTATCTCTATATAAATATACACTACATCATTACATTATCTCTATACAAATATACACTACATCATTACATTATCTCTATATAAATATACACTACATCATTACATTATCTCTATACAAATATACATGACATCATTACATTATCTTTATACATCAGCTCATCATCTGTCTAAACACACCTCTACACAGCATTACCACTCATCTTGCTGTTCCTGCTCTCCAGGGTTTCTGACCGGAGGTCACGTTCTCAGGCTGTTTCATGGCCACATGGACGAGTGTTTGACCATCGCTACACCAGAGGAAGGAGAGGAAAAACGCAGGTAAGCAGATGAGGAGAGAGAGATGTTCTGAGCAGCATGATGATGGGTATCCTAAAGAACTAAATGACAACCTATGTTTCTGGTCTGATTTACAGGATGGCTCACTATGAAGGAGGTGCTGTGTGCAGCCAGGCCCGGTCCCTGTGGAGGCTGGAGCCTCTGAGGATCAGGTGATTAAAAACAGCAGAAAACAACCAGGAGGAAAACATTTGGTGATTAGATTTTAGCCTTTAGCTTCCTGATCTGAGAGCAGCTGAAAAAACCTAAAACCTACGTCTCCAGCCTGGCTTTTGATTGAGAATTTTTATAGGGGTCAGTGACAAGATGAGAAAGTCAGAACAATTTTAAAATACAGTTTTATTCAGTATTCATCTGGTCTCTATAAATGTACATTGTGTGTTCATGTTGGTTTCTTGTTATTTAAAAGTCCATTTGTACCTTTTTTTTTCAATTATGATTTTATGTTTTTTTGACACAAAATGTCAATAAGTGTAACCATTGTATGGTGAAGAAGAATGATAAATGTTAAATATATAATCCACCTAGAAGAAAACTTGATGATAGCATGTGTTTTATTTAAATTACATTAATTATTAATTGTAAATACTAATTTTAAAGCATTTTTAAGAGAGTTCAACTCTCTGGTGGCAGGTTAGAGTTACACCACATCCCTCTTATCCATTTTATTTGTCTTTCATTTGTCTTGTAATCTGTTTTATCTAACTTGTGATGACTCCAAAATCTGAATAATTGATAATGATAAATTACTTTGTAATCACCTGTTTTCCTTCTTTCCTGCAGTTGGAGTGGTAGCCACATGAAATGGGGACAATCTTTCCGTATCCGCCACATCACGACAGGCCGGTACCTGTGTCAGGACGAGGAGAAGGGTCTGTTGGTGGTCGACCCAGAGAAGGCCAACACCAAACTGTCTGCTTTCTGCTTCCGTGCATCAAAGGCAACAATTCATTTATCAAACTTAACATTATGTTTTCATTATTTTGATTTTTAGACAGTGCAGACAGGATGATAAACAGGTTATAACATAAAATAATAACATTTTGACTTTCCTTAGACTCTATCTGTTATTATGCTGTGATTTATTCATTCATTCACCTCTGTTATTCTTTCCAACTTCTTTGTTCCTCCTGGTTCTCCTGAGCAGGAGAAGGTGGATGTGGTCCATAAGCGTGATGTGGAAGGGATGGGCATTCCAGAGATAAAGTATGGAGAGTCCATGTGCTTTGTCCAGCATGTTTCCACAGGTCTGTGGCTCACCTACGCTGCCCTAGATGCCAAAGCTGCTCGACTGGGAATGATGAAGAGAAAGGTAAGGATCTCCACCTGGACTTCAAAATAAGATAATGTCTTAAAACATTAGTTTTAGCTAAGTCAATGCAGATATAAAATGGCATTATGGTATTCATATAAGAAGTGACTTCTTATTTAATTAAAAAAATGTAAAAATCAGGAGAAAACAAATAGATTGCTACCAGTGCTACAGTACCACTTTGTTACCATAAGAATTTAGATAAAACTGTATTTGCCCATTAGGGCTGTATTTGCCCATTAGGGCTGTGTGGTTTAATAATATGGTGAAAACATAAATAATGTTGATTCATTAATAATGAGACAATAATCAGTTTTCTTAAACCTCATATTTCTAACATCTTTCAGCCATCAGAAACAGAACATTTGGGGAATCTACAGTAATTCTGTCCTATTCCAGGTCATTCTGCATCAGGAGGGTCATATGGACGATGCACTAACAGTGTCCCGCTCCCAGACTGAAGAATCCCAGGCTGCTCGTATGATTTACAGCACGACAGGCCTCTTCAGGCAGTTCATAAAGTAAGTATAGATATATGTATCTGAAGTGGCTCTAAAACAGTACCACCAGTGAGTATTTACTTTAAAGTTACCTGTGCCATAGCTTCTAAACACTTTGTGCGATTATGACCACATTGGTTGGACATATGTAGACATGATACAATGACTCATGAGGTGCCACTTGACCACCATTATCTATCTAGAAGGGAAGGATTCTCTGTCTATATGTAGGACATATATTCACATAGCTTGAGAACCGTTCATGTGACTTCAGGCTTGACTTCAGGTTTTGCTGAGGATCCATAGGGTCCAGTGTTGAGTGTGAAGTTGATCATATCAGCACTTGTTGAGAAAGATGCTAGCAGCCGTACTGCTATGGTCCTCGTCAACATTTCAGGGTGATACACCTTCATCCTGGCACTGCTCTAATCATTGAATTTAATTCAAACACGCCCTGTTTCCTTCCCTGGGATATTTAGTCTTTGCTGGTACCTACAGAGTCTCTAGTCTCCAGTCCCCAGACCCCAAACCCAGATCTTCTCCAGTCTCCAATCTCATCCCTCCTCATACAGGATTCACAGCCCTAACCCTAACCCCTAACCCTAACCCCTAACCCCTAACCCTAACCCCTAACCCTACCCTAACCCCTAACGACCCTAACCCCTAATCCTACAGTCTGTCAGTTTTAAAGACATTTTAATAGGTTTGTTTGGTTTCAGGGGTTTGGATTCTCTGAGTGGGAAGAGTAAGGCTCCAGTAGCTCTGTCCCTTCCTCTGGAGGGAGTCATCCTCTCTCTCCAGGATCTCATCTTCTACTTCCGTCCTCCTGAGGAGGAGCTGGAGCACGAGGAGAAACAGACCAAGCTCCGCTCCCTCCGCAACCGTCAGAACCTCTTCCAAGAGGAGGTGATCTGCCTTTCACATTTATTGATCTTCTTTTTTATATCTGGTCCTATTTTTTATGTCTGTGGATGAGAACAGTTTTGACATTTGAATATTTTCTCTAGAATAAAGTATGCAGGAGTTGAAAAGGTCCAAAAAACTCACAGAATGATAATAAGAAATATGCAGAATCACAGAGTGAGGACTGCATTCAGTGTGAAAGACTTAGAGAGATGGAAGCATCATCTTCTGTGACATATTACAGCCCCAAACACTTCATTAAGTCACTGGGAATCCATCAGGGGGAGTTGATTTTAGTGACCATCTGAACTAAATCTCTCTCAAACTAGTTATTTGGTGAGTGCTATATTGAACTTAGACAAATCTTCTTCTGAGGGATAATTATTATTGAAATCAGAAGTGACTCTGTCCCACTTTACAGTTTATATACAAGTTTAGAAGATAGCAGTAGTGTCAGAGCTGTATCACACTGATGATAACAACTATTTGTAATATATTTTCTTTCTCAGGGGATGATCACCATTGTGCTGGACTGCATCGACCGCCTCAACGTCTACAACACGGCTGCCCACTTCTCAGAATTTGCCGGGGAGGAAGCTGCAGAGTCCTGGAAGGAGATAGTCAACCTCCTTTATGAACTCCTGGGTAGAAGAATCACTTTGAACCAAATACAACACTAATTAGATGCTGTCTGCATAGACTACAGTAACACTGCTTCTCTCTGTCTCCACTGAACAGCTTCTCTCATCAGGGGAAACCGCTCAAATTGCGCCTTGTTCTGTGATAACCTGGACTGGCTGGTCAGCAAACTGGACCGTCTGGAGGCCTCCTCAGGTACCAGATGTGCAATAGAATTATTACTCCTCATTAGTAATGATTACTAATGAGGAGTAATAATTAAAATAAAAATAGGTTACATTTAAAAAAAGATTATTTCTTGTCTCTTCTATATATTCAGGCACAAATGTATAGGATGAAAACCATTTTGAGATTTGATTTGATGCGGTTCTTTTTCAACATTCAGATTCAGATGTATGCAGTTACCTTCAGCATTATGTTCTTCTCTTTCTCTTCTCTACGCATTCAGGTATTCTTGAGGTGCTGCACTGTGTGCTGATTGAAAGTCCTGAGGTCCTAAACATCATCCAGGAGAATCACATTAAATCCATCATCTCTCTCCTGGACAAGCATGGAAGGAACCACAAGGTTTGTCTTTTTTCTTTTAGTCAGAACGTGCTGGGGAAGTAACGTAAATCAGTAGTTACGAGGAGAGAGAGAGAGAAAAAGTTGTCATAATCTGACATAATCTCAGGATAGTTTAATGCTATGTTGCTATTCCATATTTGCATATAGTTGCCATGTGGCAACAAATGTTTTTTAGCATATTAGTAAAAAAAATAATAATATCAAAATTGAATAAATGTAAAAAAAAACCAATAGTTAATTATTTAAGTTAATTAAGTTAAAAACAAGTTTACTTGCCCTTGAAAATGAATTAAATATTTTATTCAGTGAAAATTTCCCATGTGGATGGGAAAAAGGGAAACAGGATATCGTGGTCATGTGACCTCATGAATCGTATGTCCTTCCAAAATAAAAGCCCCCTTTTCACACCTAACTGTAAAAACATAGATTTTCTATCACAGGTTTTTTATAAAATTAAGATAAAGTACCTGTTGAGGGTCAGACAGTGATGTGATGGTGGTGGATAATGTCCTGTCCTTCAGGTCCTGGATGTCCTGCGGTCTCTATGTGTCTGTAATGGAGTCGCTGTCAGGTCCAACCAGAACCTCATCACTGAAAACCTGCTGCCGGGTCGGGACCTCCTGCTGCAGACCAACATTGTAAATTATGTGACCAGGTACTTCCAACAGTTTATTTGCACTCAAACTGTTCTAAAGTTTATGGTCATATATTTTCAGATGTTATTCGACTCCATTGAGGAACAGCAGTTTCCTTGAATACTGGTCGTTGATTTCTTTTCTTCGTTCAGTGTCCGGCCCAACATCTTCCTGGGGACATGTGAGGGCTCCACCCAGTTTAAGAAGTGGTACTATGAGCTGATGGTGGACTTCGTGGAACCCTTTGTGACGGCGGAGGCGTCTCACCTGCGTGTTGGCTGGGCCATGACGGAGGGCTACAGCCCCTACCCCGGAGGAGGAGAAGGCTGGGGGGGCAACGGGGTGGGAGACGACCTGTACTCCTACGGGTTTGATGGACTGCACCTGTGGTCAGGTGAGATGATCCTCCTAAACCAGGGGTTAGAAATGTTAGAGACATATTGGACCAAAAAAACAAAAAAAAAACCCAAATCTGTCTGATTTATCCCCCATATATATAAAAATATATCTCCCCATCATTTTACATTTTCATACATTTTAGAAGACGGTCCAGAGAGACACTATGGGGGCGCTAGAGAGCTGCAGGTTGATATATTGGGGGTGGGACGTTAACGTGTTAATTATGATGAATTAATTGCAAACACATTTTATGACAGTTTATGTTTGTCAGTCAGCATGTGTTGGTTCAGTTTTACTGATGCACTGCTGCTGCTACAACAATGAAAGCTGCTGAATTTCTGAGTTTATTCTTTAACGTCATTTACAGTTAGGATGGAGGAGCTGAAGAAAAACAAGGTGACACATTCAGACCACATCTGAGCATGTGTGATTCACTCATCCCTTACCATCCCTGCAGAAAAATTAATAAGAAATTTATATTTGCAGCGCAGGGGAAGGCACAGAACACGTATTCTCATGTATTCTAAAAATAAATAGACCAAAACCTGCTCTTGCCCACGCAGCTTTCTGTCTGAATGCAACCAAGCAGTGTTAGAGGTCAGAGGTCATGGCTTCTTCCTTGATTTTTTAAAATTCAATTACACTCTATGTTTATTTGGAACCAGGTGTATATTTGACCTTATTTGTCAAAATAAATACCTGCACCCAGAGTTTAAAGAGGGCCCTGCTGTTATTGAAACCCTGTGTTTATTTGGTATTTTACGATAAGTGAACACAGTGAAACTGATGAATTTCCCAGGACTGTCGACCATTATCAGTGGTTGAAGACCAGGGTTTAGAGAATATGCTCTAGATAGCGACTAAAACTCTTTTACATAAAATAAATGTTGTTTTTGGGGCAAATGTTGTTATGCGATTAATTAAAATTAATGAATTAATCAATGAAGTAATTGCAGACTAGTAATTAATTCTTGTTTTTAACCCAGTCCCACCCCTAGTATTTATTCCAGTGTTGGTTAGATACTGTACAGCCTGACTCTTCTCCATCCTGGGTGTTTTAGGGACCGTTCCTCGTCAGGTGGCTTCGCCCAGCGCCCACTCCCTGGCTGCTGATGATGTTATCAGCTGCTGCCTGGACCTCAGCGTTCCCAGCATCTCCTTCCGTATCAATGGCCACCCGGTTCAGGGCATGTTTGAAAACTTCAATGTGGATGGCCTGTTCTTCCCAGTACTCAGTTTCTCTGCTGGTGTCAAGTAAGTTTATTTAAAAAATAAATAGGTTTGTTCATGGGGCGACATGGTGGAGCAGTGGTTAGAGCTGGTGCCTCACATCAGAAGGTCCAGGTTCCAGTCCTGTTCCAGGTTCCAGCCCTGGTCCAGGTTCTAGTCCTGGTACAGGTTCTAATCCTGGTCCAGGTTCCAGTCCTGGGTCTTGGACCTTTCTGTGTAGAGTTTCATGCTCTCTCTGTGTCTGGTGGGTTTTCTCCAGTCACCTGTAATGTGCTGTGATTGGCTGCAGCAGACCCTAATGAGCATGTGACCCTAATGAGGAATAAGCTCGTATAGAAGATGAATGAATAAGTTTGTTTATTCAAAATTTGTCCTTGTTCTCTGTGAATTAATTTTCTTAAATCACAGGTTAATTTCTTTATTTATCTGTTATAAATTATTGTAGCAAATTATCATTAAAGATTTCACACATATAATTATGGGTCAGTGACATGTTTAGTAAGATGAGAAAGCTAAAACCTTTTAAAATACACTTTTAATCAGCATTCATCAGGTCTCTGTAAATGTATATTGTGTGTTTATATTGGTTTCTTGTTTTTTTAAGAGTCCATTTGTATTATTTTTTTCCTTTACAAAAATCATGATTTTGTTTGATGTTTTGACACGAACTGTCAAATGATGGAACTGAAAAATCCCATGTACAAAATTCTTTATATATATATATATATATATATATATATATATATATATATATATATATATATATGGCAGGGTTGGAAATCTTCATAATCATTTGTCTAGGTTGTCATGTCAATAGAAAACAGATAAAGCTGGCCTGTGTTTCTGTCTCCAGAGCCCGGTTCCTCCTCGGCGGCCGTCATGGAGAGTTTAAGTTCATGCCGCCACCCGGCTACGCTCCATGTTATGAGGCCCTGCTGCCCAGAGAGAGGATGAGGATCGAACCCATCAAGGAGTACAAACACGACTTCAACGGGGTCCGCAGCCTGCTGGGTCCCACCTGGTCCCTCACACACACCTCCTTCACCCCCTGCCCTGTGGACACTGTCCAGGTCCGCTGAAAATAACCCAGAAAAATTAAAGCAGGCTTTAGTTATGTAGAAAAAATAATGTGCTCTATAATTCGTTGTCTGCTCTCTGTATAGATTGTGTTGCCGCCTCATTTAGAGCGAATCCGAGAGAAGCTGGCGGAGAATATTCACGAGCTGTGGGCTATCACCCGGATCGAGCAGGGCTGGACGTACGGGAATGTGAGTATGGACTCAACACTGCAATACAGCAGCATAAATATGCAGGAGTATCGACTTCACACCTTCATATTCATCACATATGTAAGATTTGGAGCCTGTTATTTCATTTAGTTTAACTGCATAAAGACTGTGGTGGCATCTGCTGCTGTGGTAGTTCTGCAGGTTAAAACAGGGCTGGATGCTGGATGAAGGGTTGGGGTTAGGTGGGTATTAAACCGTCTCTCAGGCAGCACATCAATGCTCATAGCTCAGAAACAGCTGTGACAATTCATAGTTAAACATAATAACAACAGCTTTACTACCGGAAACGTCTGGATGAAAAGTCTAGATGAAACATCTGGATGAAACGTCTGGATGAAACATCTGGATGAAACGTCTGGAAATGTCACAATGTCACAAATATACAGCCAAAGACAGATGGAGGAGGTTTTTTTTATAATCAATTAATATAATAGCAATAAAAAGCCAGATGCTGCTGTGATTTAATGAAATGAAGGAGAATAGTTTCATACATTGTGGAATCACCCACATTCATTTATAGAAGTCAGACTTTCCTGCTATAACCCCATTAAATCTTGTTCTCTGTGCAGATTTTTTCTGGAGAGTGGTTAATTGAAACAATGCATTTATATTTTAAGAAAAGTGTTAAGATTAGAATATTTGTGTTAACAGTAAAGATATTTGTGATTTTCTGTAACCTACAATAATCCTACTCCACAGTTCAGAGATGACAACAAAAAGCTGCATCCCTGCTTAGTGGACTTCCAGAGTCTCCCTGAACCAGAGAGGAACTATAACCTGCAGATGTCTGGAGAGACTCTCAAGTGAGTTTGTGATGGAAGTGGTGAACACAGGCTTCAGTTCAAAGGTAAAAAAATGTCCTGAACACTGGTAAAGATGCCTGCTCCTCTGTGTCCTGCAGGACTCTCCTGGCTCTGGGTTGCCATGTCGGTATGGGTGACGAGAAAGCAGAAGAGAACCTCAAGAAGATCAAGCTGCCCAAGACGTATGGTGACAGATATTAATTTTGGGAGTTTAAAGCAACTTTCTACAATGCTCTCTGAATATGGATTTGTCTCCTCTGCAGCTATGTGATGACCAATGGGTACAAGCCGGCTCCTCTGGACCTGACCCACGTCAAACTGACCCCCAACCAGAACCAGCTGGTGGAAAAACTGGCAGAAAACGGACATAACGTTTGGGCAAGAGACCGAGTCCGGCAAGGATGGACGTACAGTATCGTGCAGGTAACCTTCACTACTCTGGATACTTAACTTTACTAATCAATTTATTTTTCATTTTTTTATTTTTGATAAATCTGGTGAGTTTACTTCATTTATGTCTTTCTCTCACATGTCTTAACTCTCTATTGAATGAAATATTACCTAGACATGGTAAAACATGTTTTTATTACTTTAAATGGTGTAAGTAATCAAGTTTACTTAGCCCAGATAGTGAGTTAAATTTTTTATTTGATGAAAATTTCCCATGAGCAAAAGGAACTGGTAAACAGGATATCCTGGTCATGTGATCTACTGTATCATGTGATAAATTGCATGTCCTTCAAAATAAAAGCGCCCTTTTCACACAGATTCACAGATTGTTAGAAAAATGTTGATAAAGTAATTCTTGCCATACAGCAACACTATGCACACATTTAACTTTTTAACATTTAGATATATTCTGTTCCCTCTCAGGACATCATGAATAAGAGAAACCCTCGTCTGGTACCTTACAACCTGCTGGATGAGAGAACTAAGAAAACCAACCGAGACAGCGTCAACAACGCTGTCCGCACCCTCATCGGCTACGGCTACAACATCGAACCTCCGGATCAGGAGGGCAGTAAGTCTGCCTACATCACGTCACTCAATATTATCTCCTCGATATTCAGGGAAGAATCATCTTCATGATGTTTCTAACCAGGACATCGCCATATCTCCTT
Organism: Lepturacanthus savala; assembly: GCA_030544235.1. Lineage (NCBI taxonomy): Eukaryota > Metazoa > Chordata > Actinopteri > Scombriformes > Trichiuridae > Lepturacanthus > Lepturacanthus savala. The sequence goes on from CM060468.1 coordinate 25,395,833, forward strand.
CATCTTCCTGAATATCATCTGTCGTCTTTTTCCTCTCCACCTCCAGCTGGCCATGGCCTTGAGAGCACTAAAGGTGACAAGGTTCGTATCTTCAGGGCAGAGAAGTCGTACGCCGTCACCCAGGGCCGGTGGTACTTTGAGTTCGAGGCGGTGACTACGGGGGAGATGAGGGTGGGTTGGGCCCGTCCCAGCGTCCGATCAGACACTGAACTGGGTGCAGATGAACTGGCCTACGTCTTCAACGGCAATAAGGTCAGTCGACATGATACATGACGATCACCTTAGTTCACCAATTCAGGAAAGTTAGAAGGTTAATCCAGTGTTTATAAAGGTTTAAAGGTTCCTAGTTTAATTATCCAGATATAATCCTTTCAGGCTCAAAGATGGCATATCGGCAACGATCCGTTCGGTCGCCAGTGGCAGTCTGGTGATGTCGTCGGTTGCATGATCGACTTGACTGAGATGCACATCATGTTCACTCTGAATGGAGAGATGTTGATCAGCGACTCAGGCTCAGAGATGGCCTTCAAAGACATCGAAATTGGGGAAGGTAAGAGTTACAGGAGGTGTCTGTGGACTTTTTGTTTGTTTGGCATAAATCCTCAGTCTGAAGTGTATATGAAATAGCAAGAGAATTAAAGAGAAGTTTCGGTTTCTCCTCAGGTTTTATCCCAGTGTGTGCCCTGGGTCTGTCTCAGACAGGAAGGATTAATCTGGGTCAGAATGTCAGCAGCCTGCGATACTTTGCCATCTGTGGCCTGCAAGAAGGATTCGAACCATTCGCCATCAACATGAAGAGAGACATTACCATGTGGTTCAGTAAAAGTTTACCCCAGTTCCTGCCTGTTCCCCCCGACCACAGCCATATAGAGGTGACTATTCATTGGCAATCATTTATTAAAGTAGCAGTAGCAGCACCAATATGTACATGTAACACACCTAAATGTCAACAAGAAACTCAGCTACAAGTCTATATCAAACATTATTAGATTAACAAAACATCATTTCAACCCCAAGCAATAATATGAGAATATAGTGGAAATATAAATCTGTAGGTTTCTACATTTTTGTGATAATGAAATGTACCAAAATCATCTCTCCCTGGACATACCTGTACTAAAACATCTCTCAAACTGCTAAAACAACCTGAATACATGGGGGGTTGGGTGGAGTTATTTTTTTCACTTTTGCTTTATTCTAGTTGGATGTACTTCAACACTGTACATTTTAAATTGATTCTGGCACTGATACAACTATCTCACAGGTGTTAGCTTTATTTAAACCCAAGATCATTCAGAAAATCCCTGTAGTTGTGGAGATATAGTGCAATAAGTCATTTTAGAGAGGTAGGTGATAAATAGACCTAGAGTGGAACAGGTTAAATGGAGCTAGAACTAACTAGAAAAGAAGATAATTTATTTACCTCTGTAAATTTTCTCTCTCAGGTATCCCGAGTGGATGGGACTGTGGACAGTGCCCCCTGTCTGAAGCTGACCCATAAGACCTTTGGGTCTCAGAACGCCAACACAGACATGCTGTTCCTCAGACTCAGCATGCCAGTCCAGTTCCATGAGATCTTCAAGATCCCAGCAGGCACCACCCCGCTCACCCGGGCCCTCACCATCCCAGAGGAGGAGGTGATCGTGGTGGAGCCTGACTCCGAGTTTGAAGTTCTGAAGAAGTCTGCCAGCCGCAAGGAGCAGGAGGAGGAGAAGAAGGAGCCGTCGGTACTGAAGGAGATCTCTCTGGAAAACGAGAAGGACACTGTCTCAGAGAAGGGAAAGAAAAAAGGGTGAGTTTGGCAGCTCATTTAAATCCAGCCATCTACTCAGAGTTATTCAAAACATCAGTCAAAGAAAACACATCCCATCCTCACTGGTTAGGAACCTGCAGAGTCAGTTGTGGTTATAATTTATCCTGCTGAGAGTGAAATATAAACTGTCTCCATTTAGCAACAGCCAGGCATTTCGCAACAATATACATTTCCTATTTTGTCTATTGTTTTCCTTTCCTTTGCTTATATGCAAATATGTGATTAAATATGATTATATATGTTATACATAAATATAATATGTGATATATGTGATTAACATGTTTATATAAATTCCACAGTTAAATTTCAGTGGTTTACAGGAAGGATTTGGAATTGCGAAGGAGTAAGGGTTGATTTCTTAAAATAGAACATTGCCAGTTTTTAAATATGACTCCTCTACTCCAGATTTTTCTCCAAGGCCAAGAAGGTTGCCATGACGCCTCTGGCCCCGCCCCCCCCACCAGCGGTGCCACGATTGCCGGAAGACGTGGTCCCGGATGACAGAGACGACCCCGAGATTATCCTGAACACCACCACTGTAAGTTTATTGTCATCCATGAATTACACTGGAGTGATTTCCTGACCCTGTTTATTGGGCCTTTACATTGATTTTCAACATAGTAATGAGGTTAATATACTGTACCACCAATGAATAATCCAATATTACTGCTCTTAGATTTCATGCTGTATCAGTGATATTTTTCCCCTCTGTTTCCAGTATTATTATTCTGTGAGGATCTTTGCTGGCCAGGAGCCCTCTGGTGTGTGGGTGGGCTGGGTCACACCTGATTTTCATCAGTACGATCAGACCTTTGACATCTCCAAAGTGCACTGTGTCACTGTTACTGTGGGAGATGATAAAGGCAACATACATGACAGGTTAGTCTTGTAACTGGTACTTAACTCCTGAACACCCATCAAACCATTTCCATTCCCCCTGCAGCAGAGATAGCATATACATTCTTCCCCCAATGCTGGTTTGTTAAAGTGAGTTTCAAAAGAAGAAACATGGAGGTCCAGCTAAGGCTATTCCAACACAGGAGGTGATTCAGATGCTGTGGGTCACTGGTCAGTGGTTGAAAGTGGTTGAAAGTGGTTGAAAGTGTCATTTACAGCAATGCTGTAAATGCTGTAAATGACCAAAATGTAAAGGCCAGACTGTCTTCAAATGCTCAAAGTGCAAAGTTCATCTGAGCCTCAACAAGAACCACAACTGATGAATGAATTCCACCAGTAAGAACCAAAGGGTCCAATTCACTGGATGACTTTACAAAGAGAAAACAAAGAAGTGGACACAGACTGTTTGATTGATCCCTGTTCTAGTTGGTCTCTACTTATAGTATAGTAGTTAGTATATAGTTATAGTTACTAGTTATAGTATAGTAGTTAGTATATACTTATAGATACTAGTTATAGTATAGTAGTTAGTATATAGTTATAGTAACTAGTTATAGTATAGTAGTTAGTATATAGTTATAGTTACTAGTTATAGTATAGTAGTTAGTATATAGTTATAGTAACTAGTTATAGTATAGTAGTTAGTATATAGTTATAGTTACTAGTTATAGTATAGTAGTTAGTATATAGTTATAGTAACTAGTTATAGTATAGTAGTTAGTATATAGTTATAGTTACTAGTTATAGTATAGTAGTTAGTATATAGTTATAGTAACTAGTTATAGTATAGTAGTTAGTATATAGTTATAGTAACTTAGTTATAGAAGAGTAGTTAGCATATAGCTATAGTTACTAGTTATAGTATTGTAGTTAGTATATAGTTATAGTTACTAGCTATAGTATCGTAGTTAGTATATAGTTATAGTTACTAAGTTATAGTATAGTAGTTAGTATATAGTTATAGTTACTAGTTATAGTATAGTAGTTAGTATATAGTTATAGTTACTAGTTATAGTGTAGTAGTTAGTATATAGTTATAGTTACTTAGTTATAGTATAGTAGTTAGTATATAGTTATAGATACTAGTTATAGTATAGTAGTTAGTATATAGTTATAGTTACTTAGTTATAGTATAGTAGTTAGTATATAGTTATAGTTACTAGTTATAGTAGTAGTTAGTATATAGTTATAGTTACTAGTTATAGTATAGTAGTTAGTATATAGTTATAGTTACTAGTTATAGTACAGTAGTTAGTATATAGTTATAGTAACTAGTTATAGTATAGTAGTTAGTATATAGTTATAGTTACTAGTTATAGTATAGTAGTTAGTATATAGTTATAGTAACTAGTTATAGTATAGTAGTTAGTATATAGCTATAGTTACTAGTTATAGTATTGTAGTTAGTATATAGTTATAGTTACTAGTTATAGTATAGTAGTTAGTATATAGTTATAGTAACTAGTTATACTATAGTAGTTAGTATATAGTTATAGTTACTTAGTTCAAATACAAATAACAGTGTATAATAATTTGTATCTTCAATAATACATTTCCCACTCATTACCATTAATATTTTATGTGGTTTAGACAAATTAACAATCTCACTTAATTTAGCCTAAATTACCCATAGGTGTGAGTGTGTGAGTGAATGGTGTGTGTGCCCCATGATTGGCTGGCGACCATCTGGGGTGTATCACTGCCTCTCGCCATAATGCGCTGGGATAAGCAGGTATAGAAAATGACTGACTGACTTAATTTAGCATCAGATTGAAAGCAAAAACACAAATAATTATTTTTTTTATGCAATTGTAAATATATTTAGGCATCAAAGGGTTAATCCAATGACCAAATGCCAATTGTTTACTGTATTTATTATAAGTGTTTTAAATCGTAAGAAGGACTATTTAATCTTTATTGACACACTGGTGTAAGGACACAGAATAAGAAAAGTCAATGAATTGTTTTAATGATACATATCTGTACCACAGAGAAAAGGAGAACATTTCTTATTTACACTATGTTGTTAACCGAGGATCAATAAAGAGCCTGCTACCACATGACTATCAAACTAAGTAAGAGTTTATATGGTTGAGTAGCTATTACCTAAAGTTATGGCTGAGGGGGTCCTAATACTAACCAAAAGATACCTACCGAATCAGCCCCTAAGAAAAAACAATCTTGCACAAAACCTTTTGAGTAAACCAGTTTAATGAGTAAAAACTCCTGTTTGTCTGCAGCATGAAGCACAGTAATTGTTATATGGTGTGGGGCGGGGACCTGGTCAGCAATCAGCAGACCCGATTCAGCCAGGAGGACATCGTGGTTGGCTGCCTGGTTGACCTGGCTACGGGTCTCATGACTTTTACAGCCAATGGAAAGGAGATTAACACCTTCTACCAGGTAAGGACAGGCTACAGGATGTAGACTGTATTAGGCTGCATGTGTCTGTTTTCCAGACACCACTTTCAGTTGTTCTGGATGAGTTATATGTTGTTATAGTAGAAGTGAAAGCAGAAGTGTTCTGTTTCAGGTGGAGCCCAACACCAAGCTGTTCCCCGCTGTCTTCATTCAGCCCACCAATCAGAACATGGTACAGCTGGAGCTCGGCAAGCTTAAGGTCAGAAATTAATTCTGCTCAAATACTGCACTGTGTTTCCAGAGTTCAGTCAGAAGAGAATATTTCTCATATATGAGACAAACAGAACAATCAATTGATTATTGTGCTCAATAAAATATTGATTGATTGGTAGAGTTCATTGCTTTTCAGTTACCATCAAGGTTTATCACTACAGATCATTATTTGTAAGCCTAGGACTGATTATCATTGCTATGCAGATGACAACCTGCTCTAAGTAGCTGTCTATCTGGATGACCTGAGTCCACTCTAAAGATCAAATGATTACTAAAATATAACAGAGATCAGCTCTGTTAGGTTCATTTCATATCCATATACTATAACCATAATCTAACATAAATGGAAGCGCAAAGAAGACGCTAAACCCTGTTAGAGTTAAGTTAGAGATGCATAGAATTAATGTATCATAAATTATAGAAGATAAATAAAAGAGAAAGCAGCCTCTTAGTTGCGTAATGTAATCCTGTAATATGGTTGCTTCTGTGTCTATTTCAACATAACCTTTGACACAAATCTTATATGAATATGAATAAATTCATAGGATAAACGTGAAACTGCAGGATGATCCACTCCACACCAGCATCACTGTATGAAAGGGATATCAGGGTCATGCTTTTATTTTTGGTGCTTGTTTAGTTGTGTGGTTTAGTCAGCTCTACCACCCATTACTCCTTTGTTTTAATTCTCATTGTCTACTTGCTTTTTTCCTTCCTGTGATTGTCTAAACCTCCTCCTCACTGTCTTCCTCTCTCGTATCAGAACATCATGCCCATCTCGGCAGCTATGTTCCGCTGTGAGCGTAATAACCCAGTCCCCCAATGCCCTCCCAGGCTGGACGTCCAGATGCTGACCCCAGTCATCTGGAGTCGTATGCCCAACGACTTCCTGGACCCGGAGGTGGGCAAAGTGAGCGATAGGCTGGGCTGGATGGTAGAATGTACTGAACCTCTCATCATGATGGCCCTGCACATCCCAGAGGAGAACAGGTCAGTTCCCTGGACCACAACTTCTACTATTACAGGTCTGTTTGTAATTTATAAAGTCTGATGTTTAAAGGCCTAAAAGGTCATTTTTTCCAGATAATGTATTTTAACATCTTGTTTTTTTTATTGCTGCGTGTTTCATGTTCATTAATGTGGTGTTTCCAGTCAAATTTGACCGTTCCATTAAGACTCATCATAAAAACTGTAATAATACAAATATTATCAAATATTATTTGTATTAGTTTTTTTTTAATCAACATAACTTCTTGTGATCATTACAAGATTTGAACTTCTATTTGTTATTTATGGCCTGTATGTCAATATTGCAAATGTTCCTTTGGTGGTTGCCAGTTTTCTTGCAACCCAAGGTCTGTGTGTGTGTCTGTGTGTGTGTGTGTGTGTCTGTGTGTGTGTGTGTGTGCGTGTGCGTATGTGTGTGCATGTGTGTGTCCATCTGACAAATAGCTGTAAGTTCAATTTCTTGCATTAATTCTGGTCTCCCTCAAAACTTAAATGAAACACACAGAATTGTATGTCGATTAATACAATTTATTTTGTGCTGAAATCCTCTTTGTGGACAAAGTCATGGAATCTCAGGTGAATCTGATCAAATTAACCTTGTTTTTGAGACAAAAACTTTGAAACAATCAGATTTAACCAAATACATGAGGGTTAACTATCTTCAACTGGATCAAGATTATAAGCATCAGACATGTGGATCTTGTGTTTTATAAGACTTCTATAAGATCTATAAGATCTGTAAGAGTTCTATAAAGTCCATAAGAGTTCTATAAGATCTTATGTTTAATCAGAGCAACAAGCTGAGCAAACCTAAGTATGAGTTTGTGTAGCACAGAGAACCTTCAGAGAACCCGATTTTTTAACCTGAAACTGCTTTATTGAGTGTTTTAATCAGGTGGTCTGTTTGACATCTGCAGGTATTTTCTTTCCCTTCATGAGTGTGTTTTTAATCCTCAGGTGTATCGACATCCTGGAGCTGTCAGAGCGCCAGGACCTGATGAAGTTCCACTACCACACCCTCATGCTGTACTGTGCTGTGTGTGCTCTGGGTAACAACCGCGTGGCCCACGCCCTGTGCAGCCACGTGGATGAATCGCAGCTGTTTTACGCCATAGAGAACACCTACCTGCCCGGACCGCTCCGCAGCGGCTACTTTGACCTGCTCATCAGCATCCACCTGGAGTCGGCCAAGCGGGCTAGGCTGGGCACCAACAGGGAGTTCATCGTACCCATGACGGAGGAGACGCTCAGCATCAAGCTCTATCCTGACTCTAAGAAGGCCCATTCCCTGCCCGGCGTGGGTCTCACCACCTGTTTACGACCTAAACTGCATTTCTCATCCATCAACTTTGTCGGCACCGACCCTGACCTGTACACACTCAGTCCAGTCTTCCCTCTACAGGTGAGGAGCAGAAGGCTTTGGTGCACATATAATCAGTGTTGATTAAAATAAAAGGACCTTATGTGGTCATTGAGTCCCTTGTAATGTGATTGAGTAGCACACACACACTAACTGTATATATACCTCTAAACATGCACATTTACACACAAATATATATAAAGAAACATACTGTAGAGCAGTGTTGGGCACATACTTCAAAACTGAAATGCTTATTATATATATATGTATATATATATATATATATATATATATATATATATATATATATATATATATATATATATATATATATATATATATATATATATATATATATATATATATATATATTCAATGCTGATCTAATAAAAATATTATATATATATATATATATATATATATATATATATATATATATATATATATATATATATATATATATATATATATATATATATATATATAAAATATTACCTATTTTTTTTCTTGTAATGCCTTACATTACAGTAATGTATTACTTTTGTTACTCCCAGCACTGCATATAATGATATTTCAGTTGCTGTTTGCTGATTTTTTGTTTCTTCCCTCCTCAGGAGCTGAAGACCAAGGCGATCAGCATGCTGACGGAGGCTGTGCTGGATGGGAGTCAGGCTATGAGGGATCCGGTGGGAGGCAGCGTAGAATTCCACTTTGTCCCCATCCTGAAGCTGATCAGCACACTGCTCATCATGGGCATCTTCAACGACGAGGACACCAAGCACATCCTCAAGATGATTGATCCCAACGTCTTCAGCGGAAAAGAAGAGGAGGAAGAGGAGGAGGTCGCCGAGGAGAAAGGCGAGGAGGACAAGGAGGAGGACGAGGACTTTGAGGATGACGAAGGGGTTGGCGATGAGGATGAGGAGGAGCTGAAAGATCTAGAGAAAGAGGAGGGCAAGGAGGCCGAAGGGGCTAAGGCTAAGGAGGAAGGAGAAGAGGAGAAGGAGGAGGCGGAGGCCAAGGTGGATGGAGAAAAGACAGAGGAGGAGAAGGAGTCAGAAATGGTGGAAGCAGAATTAAAAGATGAAGAGGAGGGTCTGGAGGAGGGATTACTGCAAATGAAGCTGCCAGAGTCTGTCAAACTGCAGGTGAGTCTGTCCTCATGGAGATATCTGCATTATATTCATATACAGAACATTTATATATTATAATAACGTTGTTCCACTCTTATCTCCTCCTTGTCTCAGATGTGCACCCTCCTGCAGTATTTCTGTGACTGTGAGCTCAGGCACAGGGTGGAAGGTATCGTGGCCTATTCAGACAACTTCGTCAATAATATTCAGTCGAACCAGCAGGTCCGATACAACCAGATCATGAGAGCCTTCACCATGTCGGCAGCTGAGACCGCACGCAAGACCCGAGAGTTCCGATCCCCCCCACAGGACCAGGTCCTCACTTTTCTCTCATAGAAACCATAAAAAATATGAGCTATTTAGAGAATATCACTACAGTTATATGTTAACTTCTTATCAGATATCTTCTAACCTTCTGTAATTGTTAATGATGTAGCATGAGGTCCAGGAAGAAGGACTATTAGTTAGAAATAAAAACGGGACAATAACACCTTTTAGATCGGCTTTGAGTCTGAAAACTCACATCTTTGGAAGTTTTCTTGGTTGTTTTTCTTTGTCCTCTATTTATTATTTATATCAGCAGCATGAGAAATGTAAGTCTGGATAATTAAAGCCACAGACACTGGACTAAACATAAGTGATAAAACCAAATGATTTTAGGTTCAGCATCTGCTGGAGTAGCAGTAGCTTTTGTTGTAATAATAGATTTGTTTTAAAGAGATTAGATCCAAATCTTATATTTTATGTTGAGTCTGTCATAAACATCACAAGACAAACTGGATTTTTTGTGAAAGATATAATTATAAAAATGCCTCATGCAAAATAAAAATACACTGATAAGCTTTTTGTTCTTCAAGGTTCTGTTGCTGACCAACTTTAAGCACTGTCCAGAGGACGATGACTGTCCCGTTCCTGAGGAGGTGAGGGATTCTCTGGCCGAGTTTCACAACGACCTTCTGCTCCACTGTGGTAAGGTCTCCTCCAAACATCTGGGGTAGTGTCTACTTTGCAGGTGTGGATGACTTTCAATGTGAATTGTTTTATGCTCCTAAAATATATTGTGAATTCCTACTCAACACGTAGGCATACATATTGAAGAGGAGGCCGAGGAGGAGGAGGTGGACACCTCTCTGAAGGGCAGACTCCTCAGTCTGGTCGACAAAGTAAAGAACCTACGAGCCAAGAAGGAGCCGGAGCCAGAGGTGGAGGAAGACCCCAAACCCAGTAAGATGTTTAGATGTGGTCAGAAATAATGGTACATTCATGTTTGGTTTTTATTTTACCTCTTTGAGTTCTGGGCTAGAATTCTCTGTTTCTGATTACTTTTTATTTTACCTTAATATTTCACCACTGTCTCTGTATCTTTCCAAAACTCCCACAACTTTACTTTTTTCCAACAACCAAATTCTGTGTTTAGAAGTAGGATTTTTGATGTAATGATATGGTGTTTTTCTGCCAATAGGAAAACTGTTCATTAGTGTGGTTTCTTAATTTTTTTTTCTAATTCTTCTTATCTCGACCTCCAGCATCTATGTCTATTTCTCGTCTCTTTTTTTCGTCTCTACCTGCAGTGAATGTGTACAGAACATGAAGTAAATCATTTATCATAACTCTGGATTTAAAAACTGGTTTATAGTTTGAGGAAGTGAAACCCAACATCTGCTTCATCTGAGTCGTCCTTCATCTCTTGAGGGTTAAAGATCATAATTTAATTGATTAACATATTAATAATACTGGGTCCAGTCCAACAAACCAAAGTACCATAACCAGTTCATACCAGTCCACAGCAGAGGTACCTGCAGTAACCAAACTGCTCCTCTGGTTCCTCCTCACCAGGCACCCTGCAGGAACTCATCTCCCACACCATGATCCACTGGGCCCAGGAGTCCTTCATCCAGAACCCGGAGCTGGTTCGGCTGATGTTCAGTCTGCTCCATAGACAGTACGACGGGTTGGGCGAGCTGATCCGAGCGCTGCCTAAAGCCTACGCCATCAATGCCGTGTCCTACCAGGACACCATGGACCTGCTGGAGTGTTTGGGACAGATCCGCTCACTGCTCATCGTCCAGATGGGTCCAGAGGAGGAAAGGCTGATGATCCAGAGCATCGGGTCAGTGATTGATCTGTAGCAGAGATAATGTTGGGATACTGATTATGTCTGTATTATATTTTTTAATTGTACATCCACTGTTGATCACCAGTTTGGTAATCAGGGGTTCCCAACCTTTTCCAGCTCAGGGACGACTTGGAAATTTCCTAAATGTTTGCAGCCCACCTCTGACCCAATAAATAATACAGAAGCAATGCATTTGAATGCATTTTTAGACCACTTTTAGACATTATTTTACTGTAAAAAATGTAACATTTAGCACTGATTTGAATTAATATGAAAAGGCAGGAAAATCACAACAGGGCATTTTTATCATTTTGCTGTGGAAATTCAACATTTAGGCCGAAGACTAATTATGGAATATATCATTTTAGAGCCTAGTTTAACTTCTGCATACATAGCTAAGGCATCGATGTAGACACCTACACTGTAGGCTGACGTCACCTCCAAAAAATCGTGACTGTGTTGATGTAGACCACAAGGGCTGTGATGGGTCAGTTCAGCTCCTCCAGGGCGGTGATGGGTCAGTTCAGCTCCTCCAGGGCTGTGATTGGTCAGTTCAGCTCCTCCAGGGCTGTGATTGGTCAGTTCAGCTTCTCCAGGGCTGTGATTGGTCAGTTCAGTCATGGTGGTCTACAGTCGCCTCAGTAAACAGCTTCTCTGTTGTTTCTGCTTCAACACTTGCAATAAAATAATTTTCTCTTTGATATCGTTACACTCCTAACACACCATCCTGCATCCCGGTACAAGAACGAAAGAAAAAAAACGGCAAAAGAAAAAAAAAAGTCTAGTACAAACAGTCTGGAATATCTGTTTTTTAGGTGTTTTTTGTCTGTTTTTATGTTTTGTGCTGGACTTTCTTTTTATTTTTTTCCTGCCGTTCGGTTTTCACTGTGAAGCGGAAGCATTAATTTCGCATACCAACACGTTCCCTCTACGCAGAACTAACAATCTACAAGGTTTGCGTCACGTCAACGGCATAGCTACGTATGTAGAACTATAAAATAGTCTTTAGCGTTTTGTCCTCACCATGACAACAACCGAGCTGTTATCCCGACTTTGCCGTTCTATCAACAGCCAATAACAACCAAGCTCACCTTTTGCTTTGAAAGATATACTCTGAAAGACATACTCAGTAATATATACAATTCAGGGTAGAACATTTTTTATTTTTGGGCACATAGGCACACATAACTATGATATGTAGATTTTTAGAAAAGGATTTCGCGGCCCACCTGCAATACCTCTACAGCCCACTAGAGGGCTGCGGCCCATAGGTTGAAAATCACTGATATATATTTTTTATATTTCCAGGAATATCATGAACAACAAGGTGTTCTACCAACACCCCAACTTGATGAGAGCTCTTGGTATGCATGAGACTGTCATGGAGGTGATGGTCAACGTGTTGGGAGGTGGAGGAGACTCCAAGGTAACGTGATGTTCATCACCATCTGTGTCTGAATTATTTTATTCATTCTAACCAGTGGAGTTTGATGCTGGTTGGTGCAGCATTGTAATACATCCCATAATCTACAGCATGTGTTTCTTTTTTTCTCTCCAGGAGATTCGATTTCCCCAGATGGTGACCAACTGCTGCCGTTTCCTGTGCTACTTCTGTCGTATCAGCAGACAGAACCAGCGCTCCATGTTCGACCACCTGACCTACCTGCTACAGAACAGCGGCATCGGCCTGGGTCAGTGTCACTTATCACTGGTTGCTGTTCATATTTAGTTCAAACAGCATATTTTACTGAACATTTGAAAACACAGGTAGAGGTACAAGATGTGAAGGTCATGTTATAATGTGAGTGGTGGGAAGATCCTGCTGTGAAATGATTCCTCTCACAGCATAAATCTCAATACATTCTGTTATCTATCACTCATCTATTCCCTTTCATTTTCTTTCTTGTCATCAAATATTGATAAAAATCTAGATGTATTATATCTACTTCCTGTATATATCCCATATGGGTCAGTGACAAATCATTTTTGGCCAGATGAGAAAGTCAAAAACTTAAAAAACCTTAAAAAAGGATCCTTCATCAGGTCTATAAACGTACATAGTGCATTCATGAGGGTTTCCTGTTATTTAAAAATCCATTTGAATCATTTTTTTTTTTTGGAAAAATCATGATTTTGTGCTATTTTTTGACACGAAATGTCAAATGGCATCACCTATAAAGAATGATAAATATATATAATCCACCAAGAATATAAAACAAGTTGATAGCATGTGTTTTTAATGTTTTAAAACCTTTTTAAGAGAGTTAAACTATGTGGTACCAAGTTGTTATGGTTACACCACACCATATCTCTGTATTATTATATTATGATGAATGAACATATAGAGACTGTGTGTTATTTTGTGGTTTTCAGGCATGCGGGGGTCCACTCCTCTGGATGTGGCTGCTGCCTCCTGCATCGACAACAACGAGCTGGCTTTGGCTCTGCAGGAGCAGGATCTGGAAATGGTTCGAGAAAATTAACAAAGAAAGAAAAACACAAGAAAGTTTAAAATGGACTTGTCATCTTCTAAGTTGTTGTCTCTCCTCCTGTCTGCTGGTGTAGGTGGTGACATACCTGGCCGGCTGTGGACTGCAGATGTGTCCCATGCTGCTGTCTAAGGGATACCCCGACATCGGCTGGAACCCCTGTGGAGGAGAGAGATACTTGGATTTCCTTCGCTTCGCGGTGTTTGTCAACGGTCAGCAGCATCATATCAGTTATATCAGAGGTTGGAGTTAAAGTGACTGTTACTGACATCATGATGTCTACTCAGGAGAGAGCGTGGAGGAGAACGCCAACGTGGTGGTCCGGCTGCTGATCCGCAGGCCCGAGTGTTTCGGCCCGGCTCTGAGAGGAGAGGGAGGCAACGGGCTGCTGGCCGCCATGGAGGAGGCCATCAAGATCTCTGAGGACCCGGCCAGGGATGGACCCACGGTCAAAAAAGACCGACGCTTCATGTAAGTTTGACCACAATAGGTACCAAGATTTTATCTGTGGTTTGTTTTAGTGTTTGTATGTCATGTTTCATATGTAAGATATGTAAGATGTATGTAACATATTCAGACTCACTGGCATGTATAGAAGAATATGTCTGAACCTCACAATAATACTAAAATACTAAAATTGAAATAACTGGAACGGAAACATACATTATGATTGATTGATTGATTGATTGAATGACTGATTTATTGATATACTGATGTACTTTTTGGAATCTCATGTTTGAGCCTTTTCTGTCCCTCTTTTCTGATTGTATAAATTTATAATTTGTTATTTTAATAACATGATTCTAGAAATGACAATTCTAACTTTATCAATACTTTATCCCAAAATACAATTAATCAATCATTAATCAATGTTAATCAAAATAGTCACATTTATGATCATTTCTCATAGAAAATCTTCCACTGTTCCTTCTTGCCCTGCAGGTTTGGTGGTGAGGAGCAGCATGAGGAGAACCGGGTCCATCTAGGAAACGCCATCATGTCCTTCTACTCAGCCCTTATCGACCTGCTGGGCCGCTGTGCTCCTGAGATGCATGTGAGGAGACACATGTTTCACACCACTGGTTTGGTGATGTTTGTTGGTCAAATGCAGTAATTCCTATGTTCATATCTCCAGCTGATTCAAGCAGGAAAAGGTGAAGCTCTGAGGATCAGGGCCATCCTAAGGTCCCTGGTTCCCATAGAGGACCTGGTAGGAGTCATCAGTCTGGCTGTGCAGATTCCTTCCTTCGGCAAAGGTTTGATGCAAAGTTTGAATCTGCTCTGAATGTGAAAATGTAAAATATTTGCAGATATTTTATTACTGCATATATAACCTTTTCTGTCTGACATCAGACGGTCAGATTATTGAGCCCAAGATGTCTGCCAGTTTTGTGCCGGACCACAAGGCCTCCATGGTGCTGTTCCTGGACAGAGTGTACGGCATCGATAACCAGGACTTCCTGCTGCACGTCCTGGAGGTCGGCTTCCTGCCGGACATGAGAGCTTCAGCTTCTCTGGACACTGTGAGTAGGGAAGGACTCAACGTGAGTAGAAGTAATAATAATAGAGAAACTTCCCTGAGGCTAAGTGGTTTCTCTGTTCTTCCTCTGTGGTTCTAGTCTGCCTTCAGCACCACTGAAATGGCCTTGGCTCTGAACCGCTACCTGTGCTCGGCCGTCCTGCCGCTGCTCACTAAGTGCGCCCCCCTGTTTGCTGGAACGGACCACCGGGCCATCATGATCGACTCCATGCTGCACACCATCTATCGCCTGTCCCGAGGCCGAGCCCTCACCAAAGCCCAGCGGGACGTCATCGAAGAGTGTCTCATGTCGCTCTGCAAGTCAGTCCTGAGCTATCAGCTGGAACCAGAATAGAATTTAACACTATTCACATTTTATTATTATTTTATCATATGTTTCAACTAGGTTATTGGCAAAATGGCCAAATTCTTAACACAAGGACAGAGTTGTTGCATAATAAATAACAACATAATAATTGCAGCATTCCTACATATTATCTTGTCTTAAGCTTATGTAAAAAAGCGAAAACATGGTGGACTTAAAGTACTCCCCTATATTGGGAACCTCGTAGAAAACTCTTGGAAAATGATCTATATAATGTTTCTCTGAGTTTTCAAGCCATTTATGACATTTTGCATAATAAAACAGCTGAAAGACATGAAATAAAAAAAAATATTCTTTTATTTAAGAAAGTTCCATTCCTCATGAGACATTTTGGTAATTCACAGGTACCTGCTGCCCTCCATGCTGCAGCACCTGCTGAGGAGGCTGGTGTTTGACGTGCCCATCCTCAATGAATATGCTAAGATGCCTCTCAAGGTTTGGCTGCTGTCATTGTCAGTCATTGTCTTTGTTTGGTTTCGGTTAATTTAGACTAAATAGAATGAAATATAACATAATTTACAGGATAACAGTGTATTTGGGCTGTGTTGTTGGTGAAGAGTCTGCAGTACTGTGTTTATCTGCATGATCCAATGGTTTCAGCTGTTGACCAATCACTACGAGCGTTGTTGGAAGTATTACTGCCTCCCTAATGGCTGGGCCAACTTCGGTGTGACCTCAGAGGAGGAGCTGCATCTTTCTCGTAAACTTTTCTGGGGAATCTTTGAGTCTTTGGCACACAAGGTGAGCTCTGACCCTGCTGCTGTTCCTGCTGTATGTTACACTGGGTTTACGCTCATGTTTTCATAACTTCTGATGTCATCTGAACTCTAGAAATTTGAGGCGGAGCTCTTTAAGATCGCCATGCCGTGCCTGTGTGCTATAGCAGGAGCCATCCCTCCAGACTACGTGGACGCCAGCTACTCCCACATGGAGAAGAAGGCCTCTGTAGATGCTGAAGGGAACTTTGATCCCAAACCAGTGGAGACCACCAAGTGAGACGGAAAAACATCAGAACAGGAAAATAGTTCACAGTAGCCTACAGAAATACTGGACTGTTAAAGGCTTGAGAAGTCTAAAAATGATTTGACCTACAGTATGTGAAATATTTATTTTAGTTGTTGAATTTTATCATCAAACCAAAATGTTCCAGACAATTTTCAAATTTAGAGAAATTCACAATTTTAATGGAATGATGGTTTAAGGGTGTTAATTTGACTTATACATACAACAGCAAAACATGAATGCAAACATTTAATTTAAAGTATTACATATAATGATTGTCAAAAATAACTATTTGTAATTAGATTTTTTTTAAAGCATGAGCTGTATAGAAGACTCGACAATGTAATGTCTGTGTATTCAGTGTTATTACCAGCTAATAAAGGCATTTTAAAGCTAAGTATAATATGTAGCTTGTACATTAAATGTGAGTTATTTGTCTTCATAGCACAATCATCCCTGAGAGGCTGGATGCCTTCATCAATAAATATGCTGAACACACTCATGACAAGTGGGCTTTTGAAAAGGTGAGCTGTGAATAATTAAAACCACCAGTTATGAATAAAGTCTATGTTTGTTTAAAGTTGTAATAACTGTTTCATCACATTTTCAGATTCAGAACAACTGGACTTATGGAGAGGTGTTAGATGAAAACGCTAAAACTCACCCCATGCTGCGGCCATACAAAACCTTCTCTGAAAAGGTAATAATGTCTCTACTAAACCAGTATTCAATGAGGTGTTCACAGACTCTAGAAATGTGTAATTTACAGGCTTGATGTTCATTTCCTTATCTCCTCATCTCAGGACAAGGAGATCTACCGCTGGCCCATCAAAGAATCCATGAAGGCCATGCTGGCATGGGAGTGGGCCCTGGAGAAAGCCAGAGATGGGGAGGTAGATCTGGAGAAGAAGGTGGCTACCAGGAAAATCTCCCAAACTGCTCAGGTGCACATCAGAGGACTGAAAAAGTGATGAGTATTCTGCAGAATGTGTTGATGCTGTGTGGATCTGGAGGTACTCAGTATTTATTTAGTTCCTTTAGCAAGGTAAAAACTAGGGTGAGACCTACAGAACCTGTAGCTCAGCTGTTAATAGCAGCATTCCTACATATTATCCATTTAAGATGATATAAATAAGTGGAAACATGTTGAACTTAAACCTATACCTACTCTCCTATATTGTAAACCCCTTGGAAAGTCTTGAAACCTCCCATGAAGAGTCACTGCTCTATATAAAGCTTCTCTGTGTTTCCAGGCCACCTATGATCCCAGCCATGGCTACAGCCCTCAGCCAATAGACATCTCAGGAATGACCCTGTCCAGAGAGCTGCAGGTTTGTCTGCTTCCATCAGTCCTTCTCAGAGTTACCGACCTAACCTAACGGATGAATTCCTGTCTCCATGCAGTCCATGGCTGAGCAGCTGGCTGAAAACTATCACAACACCTGGGGCAGGAAGAAGAAGTTGGAGCTACAGGCCAAAGGTGAAATCCATTTCTATCACACATAGTGGCAGTATTTGTTGCAGCCTTTTGATTCTAATAAAGCCTGTTGATGTGTTGAGGTGGAGGGACTCATCCTCTGCTGGTGCCTTATGATACTCTGACGGCTAAGGAGAAGGCCAGGGACAGGGAGAAGGCCCAGGACCTGCTCAAGTTCCTCCAGCTGAATGGATATGCTGTGACCAGGTGAGTAGAACGTTCATTAGTGTTTCTTCTGATAGTTCTACTTCTGTCAAACAGGGCATCACTTACCCTGGTAGAAATAGACATTATGTGTTTTATTTCCTTTTTACTCCCTCTTTTCTCCATGTGCAGGGGTCTGAAAGACATGGAGCAGGACATCTCCTCCATCGAGAAGCGTTTTGCCTACGGCTTCCTCCAGAAGCTTCTCAAATGGATGGACATCGCCCAGGAGTTCATTGCTCATCTCGGTACTATAATTTAATATTTCATATAATTTAATATTTAATATAATTAAATCCAAGACAAAGTCCAAGACAAAGGGCTTCCCCATCCTGTAGAACATAGTCTGAAGTTTCCTGTTTCTCCATTTCAAACATGTACCTTTTGATTAAAGAACATTTTTAAAATGTTTTTTTTTTTTTTGTTTTCAACAGAGGCCGTGGTTAGCAGTGGTAGAGTAGAGAAATCACCACATGAACAAGAGATCAAATTCTTTGCCAAGGTGAGAAAACTCATTTAATCTTTTCTGCTGTCGATGAGCAGATGAAGACAGGACCTGTGTAATAACATGGTTGTGTGTTATTTAGGAAGGTTATATTTTCTGTAATTAATATTTATTTAATCTTTGGATCTTTTTGTACAGATTCTCTTGCCTCTTGTGAACCAGTACTTTAAGAACCACTGCCTCTACTTCCTCTCCACTCCTGCTAAAGTCCTGGGAAGTGGAGGCCATTCCTCTAATAAGGAAAAGGAAATGATTGCGAGGTAAGTTCAGGAAAAAAAGGCTGATTTGCTGTCTGAATTACTTGAACTCTGCCTTTTCTTTAGATCTTTTTGTATTTCTCTCCTGTTGTAAATATCATTTACTCCCTTGACCTCCCTTTTGCTTTCTGTGTCACTTCAAACATCTTTTCTGCCTTATTTCCCCTCATCGTCCTCCCTCCTTCTTCCTCCTTTTTTCTATATTCTTCTCCCACCTCAGTATCTTCTGTAAGTTGGCTGCTCTGGTGAGGCACAGGGTCTCTCTCTTTGGTAAGAAATCTGCATGGTGGCGTTCCACCCTGTCACCTTATCTGTCCTCCTGTCTAATCTCATTCACTTCTCCTCCATCAAAATTTCATATATCTTCATACTAATCAGCCACGCTCTCATTTCCTCCTTCCTGCAGCTCTTTGTCCTGATGTCTCTCTCTCTTTCTCTCTCTCTCATCTTCTGCTTGGCTTTAGTGTTTTCTGCAGCTTTGGTGTTATTAAACTCATCGTTTCTGCCTTTAAGTCCAGGAGCCTCAGTCTGAGAGTGATTTCAGCATGAATATGTGTTGCAGCCGCAGGTTTAACTAGTGTGATGCAGCTGTGATGTGTCTCATCCTGCTGATATGAGGCAGAATGCTCCATCCTCCTCCTCATTGGGTGGTTTTATCTGGAGAATTTATGACCTGCAGCTGTCAGCTGATCTGTCATCATCAAGGATCGGCCAGTCACGTATCGTAGAAAGTAGAAAATAAAACAAGCTGTTAGGACTTCTGTGAAGTTGTGATGTCACAACTACACTCCACCATCTACCCTGAATTCACAACCAATCACATCAGTCAATCAGAGGAGAGGCTGATCAATATTAACGAGACACACAGAACGACATTTACCTTCTAAGAGATGTCAATGAGAGATATTGAGATGATTTTGTTACTTGATTTTGAAATGAACCTGCTTTTCCTATAATGAATCGATCTATCCTTCACATCAAATTAAAAGCTCTTGTGGATTTTTACCACTCTGACAAACTGTTTTCTATTTTTAGGAACGGATGCCAGTGCGGTGGTGAACTGTCTGCACATCTTATCCAGATCCCTGGATGCCAGGTGACTGCTCACATCCCCCCTCAGCCCTCTATGGAAGGAGAGACAAGCTAATGTGATTATTTCCTTTTTAATAAGGACTGTGATGAAGTCTGGTCCTGAGATCGTGAAGGCCGGCCTGCGTCAGTTCTTTGAGAGCGCTGCTGATGACATAGAGAAGATGGTGGAGAACCTCAAACTGGGCAAAGTGTCCAGTAGAAACCAGGTCAGATACGAGAGCACCACACACCACACATCGTTTTTAACCCTCCTTCCATTTCCCTTGTGAGCTGATATCTGTGTATTGGGTCCTCTAGGTTAAAGGTGTGGCCCAGAACATCAACTACACCACCACAGCTCTTCTACCCGTCCTCACGTCACTGTTTGATCACATCGCACAGCACCAGTTTGGAGACGACGTCATGTGTGAGTGAATCGATGCTGTTTGCTGCTTCTGTCTCATTTAATGTGTGATTTCATGATGAATGTCTCTTCTCTTCCTGAATCCTCAGTGGACGACCTGCAGATCTCTTGCTATCGTACAATGTGTAGTATCTACTCTCTGGGAACTGTGAAGACTCCACATGTAGAGAAGTAGGTTCACACCTGTGTCCAGCTAGGAGTCTGAAGTCTGGACTACTATATAAAGAGAATGAATGAATGAATAATGAATGAATGAAGTTTATTTAGTCATAACAGCACAAAAACAGCACAACAGCAGAAAAAACATTGTGCAGCATTGACATTTGACACCAAACCAATAATCATGTGTTGAACAGTGACTGAAAAGGCAGCAGCAGCAAACTGCTGATAAAAGTCTGTCCTGAATTATTTTACAACTTTTATGGTTATAAATTTCCAGAAAAGCAAAGAAACAACAAAGAGCAAAAAACAACATGAAAAAATCAAGAGAACAACAGAATGAAACGTTAACAGATAATCAGTCTCACTTATATAAAAATATCTTTACAAACCATTTTCTTCCAAAGCAAGAGAATGACATGATTTTAAATTCATGTTGGCCTCATTCCAGAATTTAACTCCAATGATGGAGACACGTCTCCTTTTAATACCTGTTTTAGCTTTTTGTTCAGTAAATTTACAGTAAAATACCTCTGAGATTATACAGAGTCTCCTAAACTGAAAAGAACCTCTGGATTGAGTCTAGAAGCATTTGGCATGATTTTATAATAAAACAAATCATAAAATTTCATAATATGAGAATTTAAAGAGGTCTGTGGTAGCATAGTAATCAGATTATTGATGATACTATGGCTGTTTTTTTTTTTTACAGTTTTATTATTGAATCTAAGGTGATTTTAAAGGTTGATCCACACACTCAGATAAATATGGAACAGTTAAGTTTTTGCAGTTGATTGTTTGCAGGTTTATAGATTCAGTCAATAATATGCAAATAAACATTATTTAACATTATTTAATGAATTATTTAACTGCCACATTTAGCACTAGACCAATACAGGTTTCTTCATAATTTTTATGGGATTAAATTGCAGATGTCATTGATAAATCTGTAAATGAAACGTCTATACAGGTTACCCAGGACGGATTCTGACTAGTGTTGTTTTTTTCCTGCAGACAGAGACCAGCTCTGGGAGAGTGTTTAGCTCATTTAGCAGCTGCCATGCCGGTAGCTTTCCTGGAGCCCACGCTGAACGAGTACAACTCGTTTTCCGTTTACACCACTAAGACCCCCAGAGAGAGATCCAGTGGGTTTTACTGTTTATGTATTATTTATGCCTCCTTCTTCAAATTATTGAAATGAATGTGGATGATGATATGTTTCTTTATCTTTTATTTCACCCGTCTGGTCTTTCTTCTCTCAGTTCTGGGTCTTCCCAACAAAGTGGAGGAGCTGTGTCCTGACATCCCAGAGCTGGAGATCCTGATGAAGGAGATCCATGACCTGGCTGAGTCTGGGGCTCGTTATACAGAGATGCCCCATGTGATAGAGATCACGCTGCCCATGCTGTGTAACTACCTGCCCCGCTGGTGGGAGAGAGGTCCAGAGAACTTCCCTGAGCAGGAGGGCCAGATCTGCACCGCCGTGACCTCTGAACAGCTCAACCAACTCCTGGGAAGCATCATGAAGATCGTGGTCAACAACCTGGGAATAGATGAAGCCTCCTGGATGAAGAGACTGGCAGGTCAGTAAGAACAGGTTCCGCAATGAGTCGGCTGATTTATAGAGAGCCTTTAGTCAAACCTGGAATTTAATACCACACAATACCTGACCTGTTTTACTAATGATCTCAAATCTCTGATACTGGGAGAACAAGACTGTAGAACATTTAACATCCCAGCACTCTGCATTTAATCACCTTCTGATTGTTTATAATTATTTTATTTTCTAATGCTCTAATCCTTGTGTTGTTAATGATCTTATTTTTTTATCTTTTCTTTTATTTTCTTGATTCTCATGTTGGTGACATCAACCTGCCAGTGGGGACTAATGATGGGAATCAGCCATTTGCTAGAATCTTATATATTTATTAATATATGTTCATTAATCTGCATTGTCCCTGTTTTAAATAAATAAAGTCCAACACATCCTCTGGCAGCCTAATGACAGTTCTCCATTAGACCTCAATTCTCTTCAGTTTTCATAGTTTACTGTTATTTTTTATGTTTTAGGAAAAAAAAGTGTCCTTATAATCCTGTAATATATTGATTTGTGAATGATAGATGTCAGTCGGATAATTCTTGTGGTTGCATTCTACTAGAATGTGCTTTTACATGTGTAGTGAATTCCTGTTTATAGACGACATTCTTACATCTCTGGCTGATAACTGCTGGTTCATTTTAACCCACCAGTATTCGCCCAGCCCATCGTCAGCAGGGCCAAACCAGAGATGCTGAAATCCCACTTCATCCCCACCATGGAGAAGCTGAAGAAGCGTTCAGGGAAGGTGGTGACTGAGGAGGAACATCTGCGTATGGAGGGAAAGACGGAGGTGGACAGCGAGAACGGGACCATCAGAGATGAGTTTGCTGTTCTGTGCAGGGATCTGTACGCTCTATACCCGCTGCTCATCCGCTACGTAGACAACAACAGGTAAGAAATACTGTTATTACTAGGATTCACCATATTTCTTCTTAAAAACACTTTAAAAAACACACTTTTACTGTATTTGATGCCAATTCTAAACCGAAACCTTTTCTACTGTAAATAAGTTTCACGCCCTGAAAAGAACCTGGTCAGTGATATATAAAAGTGATATTTCTGATACATGTTCAAATAAATATGTGATAATGGATAATGGTCTATAAAACAATATAGTATATTTAGTTATGTTCTCTTCAGCCTTATTTTAAAAGAATGGAGAGTTTCTGTGTATTTGTTCCAGATGTGTGTAGGGAACATGATGAATTACAGAGTAAAATAAGTCAAATGAAGTTCAGACTCACATCAGAGCAGTCAAAGAAACCTAATTAAAAATAAATCAACAAAACAACTGGAAAAAAATATAGCATCATTTCAATATATTGACAGTCATCATTCATCATTTCACATCCCACATCATTATAATCTCAATACAGATCAAACATGAAGCAGGAGAAGCTGAAGCTCATTGAGTCCTGACCCCATTTTAAACAGGGTTTTTCATTTTCTTTCTTCATGTAACAAGTTATATTTTTGTTAATTGACTAAAGGGTTTATGATCAGTTCATCTTCAGACAGTTAATAGATCCCTCAGGTCCATTCTTCTTCATAAGTGGTGGTCCTGGTGTGTTTAATCCTTGATGTGGTGAGTTTAGTTTTGATGCTCATATCATCCTCTCAGCCAATCAGACACCACCTCTTTACTGGCTGAGTCTTCTATCTATAGATAGTATTGACTGGTTGTTGTTTGTTGATGTTGTTTGTGAAACCAGATGATCCAGTGATGGTGTCTGACATCTGGAAAAGATGAAATAATGTATTGAAGGAGTGGAGTTGATGTGTGTTCTTCAGGGCCAGGTGGCTGACCTGTCCAGACCCTGATGCCGAGGAGCTCTTCAGGATGGTGGGAGAGGTGTTCATCTTCTGGTCTAAATCCCACGTGAGTCCCTGTCCTCATCACTCTGACATTTTCTGTTTTTTCTCATTTTGTTTTTTACCACTGTCGTGTGTTTTTGGCAGAATTTCAAAAGAGAGGAGCAGAACTTTGTGGTGATGAATGAAATCAACAACATGTCCTTCCTCACTGCCGACAGTAAGAGCAAGATGAGCAAGGTGAGACCAGCAGGAACAGCTGAATAAAAGTGATTAGGAGGTTTTATCATTTACTTCATAAATGGGCTGTGGCCCATCAAGGAACTAAACTCTAATAAATAATACTTCACTAACTACTTCCATTTTAAGCAGGGAACAATTTAAAAGAAAAACTCTAGATCTGTTATCAGCTGTTATTTCCTTTCTCTGGATCAGAAGGTCAGTATTCATGCTTATTCTATAGATATAGAAATGTAAGAATATTATAGTGTTTCACCTGACTAATAACCTCCTATTCCAGGACATGATAAGTGTTTAAACAGCAGCAGGAGTGTTGCTAACTGTGTTTTCTCCTCATATCCTGTGGCCGGTTGGACGCGGGTCTCTAGGCCGGAGATGGAGAGGTTAGACTGTGCACGAGCGCTGATCGCATGGAAACCTGAGTTTGGAAAGACATTTCATCAAGCTCTACCATGGACTTCTACACTTTTACACACACACACACTCTGATATTCACACACATCTAGACACACTAACTGAGTTAGAAAGCCTAAGTCCTTCCCTTTCAGTGGACCCTGGAGGAAAAACATGTATAGATGATACTGAACAACCAGAGACAAGTGGTTTACGTTTTTCTGTTTTTATCCAGTTTGAAATGTGCCATGATTTAAGATGTTTGTCAATATCACTACAAAAAGGTTTGGGAAATTAGAAATTAGAAATAGTGACTAAGTAGTTCTGTAGTAGTTTCAAGAACCGAAAGAACAGGCTGTTGTACAGAATATTAGCTTCAAAGCTCTGAGTTAACTTTAGCTTCAAAGCTCTGAGTTAACGTTAGCTACAAAGCTCTGAGTTAACGTTAGCTACAAAGCTCTGAGTTAACGTTAGCTACAAAGATCTCAGTCAACGTTAGCTTTCACAACTCTGAGTCAACGTTAACTTTCAGAACTGTGAGTTAACGTTAACTTTCAGAACTGTGAGTTAACGTTAGCTTTAACACATGTGCTTAGCTTAGAGATAGAAAGCTATGTAGTGTAGTCTTTATAATTAGATATTTTCATAGTGTTATGCTATACTATAAGGTCTTATACTACACTTTTTACACACTACAAATTATCTTTTAAATTGAAAAACATCATTGAAAACCGATTGTGTTGATGGCTACCATATATATTTATTCTGAAATAAGGCTCCATAGGGTCCAGTGAAAGGGTAAATACGTAGGCTCTGAACAAATAGATATTAACTCATTAGTCATTTAGTGATAGAAATGTTATAATAAAGAACATCTATAGGTGACAGTGGTAAATGTAGTAAGACATGTTTCTGTGTTATAGAGTGTGACTATGAGTGTGTTAGTGTGTGTGTGTGTGTGTGGTGTGTATGCTGTGTGTGTGTGTGTGTGTGTTTGTATGCGTATGCTTTCTATCTTTATAGCACCACAGCAGATGCCACAGAGAAAAAAACAAATGAACACAGTGTTCAGCAGAATAGACACACAGCAGCAGTGTTATATACTGTACATCAATAACAAGATACAGCATCACAGAGGATACTCTCTCTCTCTCTCTCACACACACACACACACACACAGCACATGCACACACAAGCATTTATATTTCTTTAATTATTTATGTGAAATAGAGCAACCTCGGCTGAAAGTCATCACTTAACACGGTCACTTTTTAAACTGAAACACCAGCGTTGGTCGTCCATTCTTTATCACGTCCTGTTTTCCTTGGAAGTCCAGCTTTGAGAAACTTTTGAGTTGACCTTTCCCTTCCTCTATTGCTGCTGTGAATCAGAACCAACAACACACAACTTTAGCTGCTACTGACGACATAAAAGAAGCAACCGCCAAACCAGAATAACTGAGATGACCTCTGACCTCTACACTGAGGCAGAGCTACTGCTGCATCACCACATGTCTTTATGGATAAATCTTTATTGTTATTATTTACATTCAATACATCTCATGATGGCTGGATGATGACAGGTGAGGCTCTGTCTCACCTGTCATCATCCTGTCATCATCCTCACCTGCCGCTGAGTGCACGTCTCTGGTGTGTGTGAGTATATGGTGTGTGTGTGTGTGTGTGTGTTAGTGTGTGTGTGTGAGTAGGGTCTGGAGCAGCTTGATGGAAGCTCTTTCCTGTAGATGGTAGTAGATGATAGTAGATGGTAGTAACCTGACAGGTTTCATGCTGCCCAGCTGTGAGTTGTTCTCCAGGTTTTTAGCGTTGACTCCTGCAGCCGAGCAGCATCACCACCATCTGTCTGGTTATTGATCGGTTTGATCGGCCCTGTAGGATCCAGCCATGGTTCTATGTCTCTGTGCCATTGTGATGTTTAAAACTTGTTGTCGCTTGGATTTCTTTCAGCTTTATGGTAAAATATTCCTGTTTCTGGGCGACTCTTCTCCTTCAGTATCGTATACAATATTATTGGCTTTTTGTTCACTTCCTGTTTACACCAAAAAGCCAATAGCATCTGTTGCTGTCAACATCAGATCCATCATCAGTAGCATAGCTAGCTAGCTGGGTTTGTCTGGGGGGGTTGAAGCTAGCTTGACATCACCAGGTAGCTCTCATTATATTTACTAACTGGACTCCATGTCTAATTCATTGACGCCATTAAAATGTTAAATCATTGAATATCTCACCACTTTTCCATTATTTCATGGCTGCTGTCAGACAAATAAAAAACCTCCTCTCCTCAGGGTCTGATGAGCATTACTGCAGCTAGCATCTGTTAGCTGGTCAGTAGTCCTCTCTCTGCCCAACACCACTTTTTACCCACATTAACAGGTCATAGGTCAGTCTGAGGCAGAGAGGAGGCTGTGGACCAGACAACAGTCAGTAATGAGCATCAGTAGCTTCAGGACAGGAGAGTTAGAGAAGAGCTCCAGGGCCTCAGAGTTTTATGCTCCTGTGTTTCTTCTACTAACAGTGAAGCTGCATCGTGTGAGACTGAAACAACTGAAACCACCAGGACTTGTTGCTGTTATAGCTGTAGTCGGTTTGACTTGAAAACTGATGATTAACTCCTTTCAGTTTCTTTTTCTTTCTATTTTTCAGCATGCTGTGCAGATTATTTCTCAGTAGTCACCATCTCATATTAATAATGTCCTGTAACATTTGGTGCAAGAAATACTTCTTCTCTCACTCTGGTGGATGTTCTCAAGAGCTTTTTAAAAAACTAAAATATCTCTGATATTGATTTGTGTGACGTGATGGATCAGCTTCATCATGTCTTCTGTCTGTAGTCTGGAGGATCAGAGCAGGAACGGACCAAGAAGAAGCGTCGAGGCGACCGCTACTCGGTGCAGACGTCTCTTATCGTAGCAGCGTTAAAGAAGATGCTGCCCATCGGACTCAACATGTGTTCTCCTGCCGACCAGGAGCTCATCAACCTGGCCAAGATCAGATACTCACTGGTACTGGGATGGGCTGAACATTGATTTACAATTTCATACACTACCGTTCAAAAGTTGAGTCACTTAGAACATAACTTTAAACTAATCAGAAATACATTCTATACATTACTAATGTGGCAAATGTTTTGGTGCATCAATATCTACAAAGGTGTATAGAGGCCCATTTCCAGCAACTATCACTGCAGTGTTCTAATGGATCAGTGTGTTTGATTATTGATTAGAAGGATGATTAGAAAACCCTTGATGCTATCATGTTAGCACAGCTGGAAACGGTTGAGCTGCTTAGAGAAGATAGAAAACTGAGCTTCCTTTGAGCAGGGTGCTGGAGCATCACATTTGTGAGGTCACAAATCATTATTTCTAACCTTGTCAATGTCTTGACTATATTTTTTATTCATTCTACAACTCATGGTGGTAAATGAAAGTGAGATTTTCATGGAAAACACTAAATTGTCTGGGTGACTCCACACTTTTGAAGGTAGTGTATATTATACTTTTCTCAGTTAGATTATTTTAGAACATTTCAGTTTCCATTATGAATTTGCTTACAGCATGTCAGCATTTTGTTCTTGACTAAACTTTAGGATATTTGTGGTTGTCTCAGATGATCAAATAAATGCTAAATATCCACTGCATCGTGGATTTTTTCCCTTGTAGAAAGACACAGATGAAGAGGTGAGGGAGTTCCTGCAAAATAATCTGCATCTGCAAGGCAAAGTGAGTGAACCTTTCAATAGTATTACACATTAAAGAAGAAAATAAATATTCCTTGTAAATATACATCTGTTCATTCCTATTTATTCCAGGTGGAGGACCCAGCTATGCGGTGGCAGATGTCTCTTTATAAGGAAATGTCTGGAAAGGCTGAAGATGCCGAGGACCCTGAGAAGGTGGTGAAGAGGGTCCAAGAGGTGTCAGCTGTCCTTTACCACATAGAGGTGGTGAGTACATTAAAGATGATTATATATTATCTTACATGCAAGGTGCAGACATTATTTTAACTCTGTTAAATCAGAGGAGTTAAACCCAGTTTCATCCTGGGTCACATCAGCGTTCTGGTTTCTCTCAAAGGGCCAATTATAAAGATCATATATATGTATCTACATAGTATTATTATTATTATTATTATTATTATTATATAAGATAATTGCCTCTCCACTCATAATAGTGCTGGTGACAATTTGCTAAGATTTTTAAACAGAATTTAAAATATGCAGAAATAATGTTATATAGTTGTTAGCGTCTAATTATTAAAATGCTGCAGCAAAACATGTAAAATCATCACAGATATTTAGAGACTCATACAAGAATATGCTGATAACCACTATTAACTATTTGATTTATTTCATGGATGTTTCAAAGATTGGAATCTATGGTTTTGTGTTGCTATGCTAAATATTAAAGAATAGAAAGAACAACAAAGTAATGACAGATGTACTTCAACAAACAGAAACTTTCCTGTTTTTAAACATCCCTTGTGACCGGTTGAGAAAAGATTTTGGAGGTAAAGTCATACAAAGACATCTCTCAATAAATCACACAAGTCTGTGAAGCTCTTGAGGGGCCACAGAAAATGAGGTGGCGGCCCAGATTTGGGCCCCGGGCCTTGGGTTGGACAGCCTATCTGTTAAAGCATGTGAGTTAAAGCTCATTGAGTTGAATCCAGCAGTTTAACAAATGATGACAAATTGAAAAGAAACTTGTTGTTTTGCAGCATCAGCCCTGAGTGAAACTACAGCTGCAGCTAACCTTAACTAACCCAGTTAGAGCTGACTCCTCATAGATTACAGTCGTACCGATTAGAGTATTGTACTAGTATAGATAGAAGACATGTCCCTGGAACATAAAATAGGGAAACCTACTTATAAGGATTTGTTGATGAGGTGTTTTTCTGGCTTCAGACGGAGCATCCCTTCAAGTCAAAGAAGATGGTGTGGCACAAGCTGCTGTCCAAGCAGCGGCGTCGGGCTGTGGTGGCGTGTTTCAGGATGACCCCCCTCTACAACATCCCCACGTAATTATACACTTTATACATTATAAGAATAAAACAACATCTATGAAGACATCACATTTAAATGAACTCTGATTTATGTGACCTCCTCTTACAGGCACAGGGCTACCAACATGTTCCTGGATGCATACAAGCGTAACTGGTTAGAGACTGAAGGCTACTCGTTTGAGGACAATATGATTGACGACTTATCAGTGAGTTATCCTCCCATTAAATCTGACATGTATGTTCGTGTATGCATTGGTTATTTTCCTGATTGGTGTTATGTGAACTACTAATCTAGAAAGCCTTGGAGGAAGAGGAGGAAGAGGAAGAGGAGACGGAGACAAAGCCCGACCCCCTTCATCAGCTGATTCTTCATTTCAGCCGCACGGCGCTCACAGAGAAGACGTAAGGATGTCTGAGCTGCAGCTTCAGACCATCACTGACCCTCAGCTCATCCTCATTCTGTTTGTGTCATTACAGCAAACTAGACGTTGACCATCTCTATATGTCATATGCTGATATTATGGCAAAGGTGAGATATCCAGACACTCATACTCATCAGATCTGGTGTCATGAACACAGTTTTCCTTCTGTGTACATGGAAAATTATATAAAAAAATTAAATATACAGCTCTGAAAAAAGACCATTGCATCATTTATTCCTGAAATCAGCATCTCTACATGTATTTCAGCCTTCACATCAACACATGAACACCTCATTCTACTTAAAGAGGAACTGATTAGATGAAACCTGAACCAAGAACAATGGTAAAGACTAAAGCTGGGATTAAGAATAAGGGTTAATGCCCCAAATATCATTTTTTTTTTGTTATTTTGACCGTTTGCAATTTGCTGCAAATAAATGGTGTAAATGATCATATATTATTTGGAATTTGAAGGAAATGCTGTCAGTAGTTGATAGACTCAAACTAAAATACACCTATAAGTAGTGAAATCAGAAAAAGTGATAATTTTCCTGTGGTCTCTTATTTTTTCCAGAGCTGTGTATTCTTATAGATCTCATACATTGGTATTTTTGGTGTTTTTGACTTGCTGTGGTCTCCCTGCAGAGCTGCCACATTGGTGAGGAGGACGAAGGGGGAGAGCAGGAGGGGGAGGAGCCATCCTTTGAGGTGCGACAGACAGAGATGGTATGGGGGGGCCAGGGGAAGGGAGACAGGGGAGTCAGCGGAGGAGCAACTCCCCACAAGTGATCAACCACATCTCACACTCGGCACACCCCCCCACCACCACCTGACTACAGCCTTATTTTATTTCTCTTCCTGTCTTTTCTCTCATTCACTCACACCACCTGCCTTTACTCCTGCTGTGGTGGACTGACCTGTGCATGCCTTTGCTGGACTCTGTCCACCAATCGGATAAATGTTAAAGACTCAATTGTTTTACTTCTGTTCCTTTGCATGACTTAAGTACAGAGAGATGGTGCAGCTAAAGACAACAAAATGAAACCCAGATTGAGATAAAACACTGAGTCTTTGCAACGGATTCATTTGAGAATCACAATTTCCAAGCCTGATTTTTTTAAACATTATTTTTAAGGGTTAATTTAAGTCAAATTAAGTGAAATCACTAAAACAAAATTACAAATCCCAGCAAGGTTCAGTAGATCTACTGTAGCTTATGTAAATAACTAAAGCTGCTGATAAGTGCATGTAAATGCACTACCACCTGCATCAAAACTACAAAGCCCAAAAAATGCTGCAAATCCTTCAAATGTATATACAGTATAAGAGAAGAAATATCAATGAAAAAAAATCAATCTGGGAAGAATTTTGTTGAATCCTAAAGGATTTTAAATATGTAATAATATACTATATATGTATATATGTATATATACATATATAACATATATATATATTTCAAACGATTATATATATATTACATTACATTATATATATATATATATATATATATATATATATATATATATATATATATATATATATATATATATATATATATATATATATATATATATATATATATATATATATATATATATATATATAAAACCTGATTTTGTGTTTCATTTGCCAGGCTATTTTTAAATAATTAAAGAAATGAAATAAATACATCATTATTGGCAGCTAAAAAAAAGTCCTTAATAAATCAGAGTAAATCAACCCTTTAGTGTGACATAGAAATTTGAATGAATTGATATTTCATTGATTTGACTTAAAGCCAGGTTTGGACACTGTGATGTAGTGATAGATACAGTAGCTGAGAAGGGTCAGAACACATGCAAACACCACAACATGTGCAAACTCAGAAACACATGCAAACTCTGAAAGACACCTGGACCTGCAAATTCAGAAAACACCTGCAATTATTATTTAACAGATTTCAAGTCAGTCAGCACTTCACCTGATAACACCTTTGGGCTGATGTAAACAGGATGTGTGTCCGCCACTGATGATGGTCCCTGGAAACATTTCTCTTTTGTTTTCTGAGTTTGCATGTGTTTTTCGAAGTGTGCATGTGTTTTCTGAGTTTGCAGGTCTTGTGGCATGTTTTATGACCCTTCTCGACCACCGTAGATAGAGATTGATTTGCACTGCAAATTCCTTAGTAAAGTGTAAGGATCTCTCTCTTCAATGAGTTTAATGTTGATTTTCATCAATTGAACATCATTATCTGCCTCCTCTTGTTGTAGCACGTGATATGTGTTCAGAAATGTGATGTTATCATTCAGGCCTTTATTGAACAGCTAGTGTCCTATAATGCAACAGGTTTTCTAACAGTAGAACCAACTCGCTCCTACTGATCTGTGGTTATGGTTAGTCCAGTCTCTCCTGGACTACACCACCTTTTCCTGACTCACATATCCTGTACTCACCTGCTATGTGGATTGTGTTTACCCAGATAGATTCACCTGATAACTGTAGTTTGAAATCTAACAACTCCCCAGTAATCCTTTGATTTTGTTTGTCTTTACTTTGAATCGCACAAAGTCGACCTCTCTGTGCTCATAAAGACTACAGAAGACTATAAAACTACAGTAAAAGCCTGCACAGTCAGCTGGACACACACCGTCCCAGACCCACACACACACACTCATGCAAGCATACAAAACACACACACACACACACACACACACACACACACACACACACACACACACACACACACACACACACACACACACACACACACACACACACACACACACAATGTTTTTCACTTAGCATAAAGAATGACAGCCACACTGATGAACTTCTGTAACTAGTGAAGTAAATCTCTCTATATTTTAATACATGTTGAGGGTTATGGGGGGTAGCTACTGTGGGTGGGCTGTATGCATGGTGACTCTGGCTGGGTCAAGTCTAACCTCTTTTGTCAACAGGATGTTTTATAGCAGTAATCTATACAGTAACGCATACACAGTAAACTCTCCAGTGTTAATATGACATTTAAAGAGTTAATTTTATCACCACTAGTGTTAACTAGTAACTAAATGAACTCTTTACGTGAACACTGGTGATTTTACTGTGTAGAGTGGTATAATATGGTGTTGTACAGTTTAGATCTGCAAACACATGCAATTCAACATTATTAATATCTTTTTATTTGGTTTAAATAGCCCAAACTGTCATATAGAAGGTAGAGCAACCCTTATTTTACTGTTAGAAGCAGGGATGGCATGCTGTAATGTTACTGACTATCAGACGACGAGTGTTTGAAGCGTGTGTTCTGAGAAACGTTTGCTAACGAACTCCATCACTAACACATATTGTTCCAATGGAAGAGAATATATGTGTGTATGTGTGTATGTGTGTGTGTGTGTGTGTGTGTGTTTATACTTTTTTGGATTTGTTTTTTTCTTGAATAAGGAGTTAATTAGTTTCTTTCAGATATAGTTCCATATTTGGGTAAATTCACTTATTATTGTGATTAAAACTATTACAAATGTAATTCTATTCTATTCTAATAATATATAATATTCTAATATATGTGTAAATAATTCTATATAAAATTAAATTGTATTTTATGTTATAGGTATTTTCTTGGCAACCCTGATTTAAAAATTTTAAAAAATATTTAAATTTATATAGCAAATTTTGATATTTTGAAATATTTATATATATATTTATCAAACATTTTCCCAAATCTATTGTTTAATAAACCGTGTCTTGTTTATTTAATTTAAGTATAATTTAATATTTAAGAATTGATCTTGAACAATCATGTAGTACATGACTCAAGGTGAGCAATATTGAAGGGTATTTTCATTTAATTTAACCTGTAATTAACCAGGTAATAAACCCATTTAGATCCAGGGTGACCTGGTCCAGAGGTCACAGCACACATCACTAAACCTGATAAAATAAACTACTACATTCATTTAAATACCAAAATAAAACTAAAGTGCAGCAGAACATTTAACAACATTTAAACATTTAAAAGGTAGTAATAAAAAATATATTATGTTAAAATGCAAGGGTGCAGTTATTAACAATAAAACATGTAAAAATATATTTAATATATATTAAATACTAAAACAAAAACATGGTAGCAGTAAAATAGGATGTTTAAAAAGCAAAGAGCAGCAGGTGATAAAATTTAAAACACAGACGCCGTCTGATTTACTCTTTTTGTCTGTTCAATAAAATGAAGCAGAAAGTTTTCATCTATGTTGAGTTGTAGTTGTAACGTGTTCCATGCAGCAGCAGAGACAATAAAAACTCAGTTCTGACTCTAGGAACATGGAGATGTCCTAGGAGGGAAGCTGCTGGATAGAAAGCAGCAGAGATATGAAGGTTACACGACATTTGAGGTCTGAAAGAAAATATTCCAATTAACAAAAAAGGAAATGACTTGTGTACTAGTGCTAATGAGGATTATAAGTCCAGGCTGGATGTGTGTTTAGTGGAGTGAGTGCGGGGGGCAGTGCAGTCTGAGTTAGCAGGGTTACAGCTGGTCTCCTCCTGCTCTGCTCCACAGGAAAAGGAGATGGAGAAACAGAGACTCCTGTACCAGCAGTCCAGGCTACACAACCGAGGGGCTGCAGAGATGGTGCTGCAGATGATCAGCGCCTGTAAAGGTGCCTGCTGCACCCTCCATGATGCTATTTCAACACAACTCTCCATCTCAGCTTTCATGTTCTCTGGTTAAAACTCGTCCTGCACCACTGATATCCTCCTTGTTTCAGGTGAACCTGGAGCTATGGTTTCTTCCACACTCAAACTGGGAATCTCCATCCTCAATGGAGGCAACTGTGATGTACAGCAGGTAAATGGAGTCTGGAAGAATTCCTCATAGATTTTAGACAAGTATGTTTTAATTGATTGCTAGTCTAGAAAGCATTAGTGCTATACATAAAATAATGAGAGAATGATTCTCAACCATTTCAAATATATTCAGCATTTTGATTGGTTTGATTGTAAAAAACAACAACAAAATTCCACTTCTATTTTATTTAATGTCTGGCTAGAATAACTCTTTAATAAACAACATTATTGCCCATCATCTTATCATGTTTATTGCTGTTGCCATGAAAATGTCTTGTTTGTCTTTTTTCCTGTGTACAGAAAATGCTGGACTACCTGAAGGATAAAAAGGATGTGGGATTCTTCCTGAGTGTTCAGGCTCTGATGCAGACCTGCAGGTCAGTGACATGTCACATGTTAACCCTCTATGGTATAGCATTAACAATTACTTTGGCTCAATATTAGTAAAAAGTAGTTATATAAAATCCATGTTTTACCCTTTAGTTGTAAAAATCGTGTCTTTTACTTTGAAGGAAAAAACAACAAAATCACATCACATGACAGGAAATTCTGTTTTCATCCTTTTTACATGGACTGATACAAATCTTTTGAACCTCAAGGGCTCATTTATTGCAGCACACCCAAACACTGCAATGTATCCTGGGCCAAAACTAAAAAGAGCCATATATGCAGGAATTTATGTTGCTGCCATATGACACTATGCAATACAGGGTTGACTGTTCTTATTGTTTATTGTTGAGGATTTTTTTAAGACATGTACTCTGAATGATGTTTTTTTAAACAGGCTAACGGGCTAATGGCTAATAGACTAACACGCTAACGTGCTAACTGTAATTCATTGAGTATTTGATGTTTGACAGTGTTTTGGACCTGAATGCTTTTGAGAGACAGAACAAGGCAGAGGGACTGGGGATGGTTTCAGAGGAAGGCACAAGTGAGTATTGTCTGCAGCATCGAATCTGTGACATCACAAACACACACTGCCACATGACATATTTGTGGTTCAGGTGTATAGACTATGGTTCTATGCATATGTGTGTGGGTGTTTGTTGTGTCATCATGTCAGTGTGTGAGTGTTGGATCTAAGTGTTCACCCAGTGACAGCCATGAGATATCTGGACTCACTGCGTCTCTCTTTGTCTTTCTCTCTCCTACATCACGTTCATTCTGCCCACTACAACCCTTTACCCCTCATACCCGTGTCTTTCCCACCTGTCCGTTCATATTTCTCAGATAAGAAGCTAGAACGTGGTAAATGAATCTTTGCTCTCCTATATTCTACCTTTTCTTTCTCTCTGTCCTCTCTGTCTCTTTTAGCTCTTTACCTGACTAGTCTTTTCCTTGCCGTGAACTTAATATGCATTTCATTTCACACTCAAGGAAACAGTGAAATTAAGCTATACAATTACTTACTCACTGTTATAATATAATGAAATCACACAATGATACAAATGCCTCTATAGCTGTCCACTGTTTCTCTGCCTTTTTTTCCTTTTTGAAGTGATTGTAAAGTTACACTTTCATCCTTGGGTGTTTTAACACAGATCTACTGCAACTCCACCACTGTCAGTCCTGTTTAACAGAGGCACTAACCTCATTCTTCCTGCTCAGTTCTCTTAAGTAGATCATGGAGAACTGCACTGACCTGGTGTCCTAGAAACTCTGAAATGAATTGCAGCAGCAGCAGCAGGGAGTGTCTAAACCCTGGACTGTACCTCCATCTATTCCCATCATTCAGTATCAGTTGGTCCATCCCTCATGTGGTGATTGGCTTCACCCACTCCTCTAAATCATGTGTAAAACCACTGCAGATAAATCCACGTGTTCCTTTAAATGTCCTCTGACTCAACATCATTCTAGATTTTACCTGATTTATTGCTACAGTGTATGAGGATTTATTTATTTATTGATTATCAGGTGTGACCTTATTGTTTAAGGAATAATTCAATGAGACAATATTCTAAGTAACATGTGAATTAAATGAGGAGTTTGGCTAATGTTTGTCCATGTGGACGACAGCTGGACCTCTCTCCTCAGTCAACTACAGGACAATTACACAACGAGACACTGACCTCCTGATTCAATACTATCATGATACTTGTTTATAAGTAAACCATTTTTGTTTACTTATAAAACAATAGATCACCAGAAAAAAGACGTTTTAGTCAGTCAGTCATTTTCTATACCTGCTTATTCCTCATTAGGGTCGCAGGGGTCTGCTGGAGCCTATCCCAGCGCGTTACGGCGAGAGGCAGGGATACACCCCAGATGGTCACCAGCCAATCGTGGGGCACACACACCATTCACTCACACACTCACACCTACGGCCAATTTAGAGTCACCAATTAACCTCAGCATGTTTTTGGACTGTGGGAGGAAGCCGGAGTACCTGGTGAAAACCCACACAGACACGGGGAGAACATGCAAACTCCACACAGAAAGGTCCCAGACCCAGGACCAAGGAGGTCTTGAACCTGCGACCTTCTTGCTGTGAGGCAATAGCGCTAACCCCTGCGCCACCATGAAAAGACGTTTTATTTAATTTTAATTTTATTTAGTTTTATTTTAGTCTTTTAAAAACTGCATGAGTAATGACATCACAGTTTACATTTAGAAGACATTTCTGTATGTATTCATCCCTGTTGACTGTTGTATGTGACTCTGCAGATATATTTATCTATCTGTTATAGTAAGTGATAAAACACTCACTTACTATAATGACCATTTCCCACTTTATAAATGCTGTTGTTGTGGGAACAAAACCTGAAACCCAACGTTTTGTTGTGTCTGTTCATGTACGTCACACTTCAATCTGAGCATGTTTCTGCATTTATAATGAAGAGTTAATAAAGAGAGAATACAGATTAAGATGTGTAATGGATGGGATTTAAAATGTAATGAGGTTCAGTTAAGTCCAAACTTAACTCCTGATTAATAACTCATCTTTCAGCATTAGATCCACTGGTTGTTGTTCTCCTGCAGTAATTTACTGGAGTTCAGTAGATCTGTCCTGCATGACTGTGTGAATTTATCATTATTTCTATGTTCAATGTCAACGTTTGTCTCACGAGTCATGATACTTCCTCAGTTGTGTGTGTGTATTATACCATATATACATGTGTGTATTATAGCATATATACGTGTGCATATTATAGCATAGATATATACGTGTGTATTAGTTCCTGTCATTTCCTGGTGTACTGTCCTCATTTATCTGCGTATTCCATTTCCCTGTGACGTGATCCGTGTTTGACCTGCTGTCCACCCAGTTTTCTGTAGCTTATATGAGGCTACAGCCACTAGACAGAGGTACTCAGCTCCTCTTCCTGCTGACAGATGGACGGGGATCTGAGGTCTTTTTGGTTTTCACTAACATGTTCTCATGAAATCAGGAGTATTTGAGGTGATGATGCTCATACCAACATGTGTACAGCAAACATCCAGGATGAGTTTTCCATGTCATCACACCTATGCTGTGCTTTAGCTGTCTAGCTAACGATAAAAACAACTGTTGATTCTAAAATACTTAAAAAGTCTAATCTGAGTATTATACAGTCACAGTACTACTACAATACAGTCAGTATTATACAGTCACAGTACTACAATACAGTCAGTATTATACAGTCACAGTACTACAATACAGTCAGTATTATACAGTGACAGTACTACTACAATACAGTCAGTATTATACAGTCACAGTACTACAATACAGTCAGTGTTATACAGTCACAGTACTACTACAATACAGTCAGTATTATACAGTCACAGTACTACTACAATACAGTCAGTATTATACAGTCACAGTACTACAATACAGTCAGTGTTATACAGTCACAGTACTACTACAATACAGTCAGTATTATACAGTCACAGTACTACTACAATACAGTCAGTATTATACAGTCACAGTACTACTACAATACAGTCAGTATTATACAGTCACAGTACTACAATACAGTCAGTGTTATACAGTCACAGTACTACAATACAGTCAGTGTTATACAGTCACAGTACTACAATACAGCCAGTGTTATACAGTCACAGTACTACTACAATACAGTCAGTGTTATACAGTCACAGTACTACAATACAGCCAGTGTTATACAGTCACAGTACTACTACAATACAGTCAGTATTATACAGTCACAGTACTACAATACAGCCAGTGTTATACAGTCACAGTACTACTACAATAAAGTCAGTATTATACAGTCACAGTACTACTACAATACAGTCAGTATTAGTGCTTAGTATAAGTATAAGTATAAGTGCTTTACATAAAACATTAAAAGCATCAAGATACAATTTAAGACAGTTGATTAAAATAAAAATAAAAATTAAGAATTAAAATTTAAAATTTTTAAATTAAAACAATACAATTTAAAACAGTTGATTAAAATAAAAAAATAAAATAAAAATAAGAATTAAGAAATTAAAACAAAGAACAAGTTACAGTGCAGTGTAGAGTAATTCAGAATGATATTAGCAGTAGGCAGCATTGAACAGAAAAGTCTTCAACTGTGATTTAAAAGCAGTGAGAGTTGCGGCAGACCTGCAGGTCTCTGGGAGTTTGACTATTGTAGACTATTGACTACTGACTATTGTAGAATGAATGTAGAAAATAATTCAAATGGCCTTATAGAAATGTAAAAGGCTATACATCAGTATAGTAAAGTAGAATTATTTAGTAATGTTTTATTTTGTCTTACATGACTTTATGAGGAGACTTTGCTTTGCTTGTTTGAGCGATGAAGGAAAATCTAAATGATGAATAGCTGTAACCTATATTTAAATCCTGTATTTCTATTAACTATTAATGAGTTTTCTAGTTGCTTCTGTCAGTTGTTCAGTGCATTCTAACAGAATAACACGTCTAAATAACTTCACATGGACTCGGTTAAACTTTCATTCATTTGCATTTTGTTTTGTTGGTCCAGATGAGAAAGTGATGGCTGATGATGAGTTTACATGTGACCTGTTCCGCTTCCTGCAGCTTCTCTGTGAGGGTCATAACAACGGTGAGTCCTACATGAACCAGACCTGATGTCAGGGTCAGGGTTAGGTTAACAACACATCAACAACGTGTTTGTGGTAGATTTACCTTCTATCTGGATAGTTTAAGCTAAACGTGTTGGGGTCTTATTTCTTTATTATCTAATTCTTGTTGTCCTTTATTCAGATTTCCAGAACTACCTGAGGACTCAGACAGGCAGCACCACCACCATCAACATCATCATCTGTACCGTGGACTATCTGCTGCGACTACAGGTTTTATAATGACTCACTCTGTTTCACTGGAAGCTTTAGTCATTTAAAGGTGTAGTAAGAAGTCTAGTTGTGATGTCACAACTATGTAGTCACTGGCCACACCCCCATTCAACTCAGCTAATCAGAGGAAGAGGAATGACCTGTTCTTTGTAGAGGATTCAGAGAGAAGATGTAAAACTGTATTCAGATGATTTTTGGTTCTTAAAACAACAAATATATGTATAATATGTATGTATAATATATGTATAATATATTTATTATTGAGATCTTCAAATAAAACCCAGTCATAAAGAATATCGCCCTAAAACTAAAATATTATGTCTTGCTGCACAGTTTTAATCATTTATTTCCAAAGCAAGTATTTAGTTTCTTATTTTGAGAGATATTTAGTTATGTTTATTTAACTCACTAACGGTGCTTTACTGTATGTTGTCGTACTACACTCCCAGAATACTGCTGCCAATCCAAAACCTGTTCACAATAGATAAAGTAGAAGCAAACCTCCATTATATAGCTGTGATATGAATCCTACATCGTTCTCCTCCCTGTTTGCAGGAGTCCATCAGTGACTTCTACTGGTACTACTCAGGAAAAGACATCATTGATGAGCCTGGCAAGAGGAATTTCTCCAAAGCAATGACTGTGGCCAAGCAGGTGTTCAACAGCCTGACTGAATACATCCAGGTAAGAAAAGCTGCTGATTCATAATTTAAAGTATGTTCTGTAGTATCCTGTATTATATATGTTATATTATAGATATTATGTAGTATATTATAGATATTATGTAGTATTAACTCAACATCACAAGGCAGGATTCGCCAGCTCTCTACATGACGTAGTTATCAAACAATAAACACCTTAGAGAGGAATAGACACTCTGAGATTACAGAATTCAAAAGAATTCATTGAATGCATTTCTTCATACACAGTATATGTTATGAAGGTTGAGGTTCCAGGTAGAGATCAGTGATTATCAACATGAGCATTGATAGAATGCAGCAGCCAGGACCTTCAATTCTTCTATAATGTTCATTGTTCCAGATCCAATAATTCAGCTATATCAAACAAAACAGGGACAAACACACATGGTGATGGATCAGGAAGACAAATAAAAACAATTAGAGCATAAGTCAAATTAAGCAAATGGTGTGAAGTGGTGTTCAAGATTAAATGTGCATCAAATAAACTGAAGTGTTTACCTGCAACGTGAT
Organism: Lepturacanthus savala; assembly: GCA_030544235.1. Lineage (NCBI taxonomy): Eukaryota > Metazoa > Chordata > Actinopteri > Scombriformes > Trichiuridae > Lepturacanthus > Lepturacanthus savala. The sequence continues at coordinate 25,437,077 of CM060468.1, forward strand.
CAGGGAAGAGAGAGTGGAAGGGAAGGCAGGTGTTAAACAGTGACAGGTGAATTCAATCAGCTAAACTCAACTAAGGAGGAGATGTGATGTGAGCCAATCAGTGCTGGGGAAAAGAAAAGGAAGGAAGTGATGTCAGTGAGGAACAGAAGTGTCAAAATAAATGAAAAAGGATGAATGTTTCCTCCAGTAGATGTTCTATTATGTTTGTGACAGGGTCCCTGCACAGGAAACCAGCAGAGTCTGGCTCACAGCAGGCTGTGGGACGCCGTGGTCGGGTTCCTGCACGTCTTCGCTCATATGATGATGAAACTGGCTCAGGTAAGAAACACCTTAATAAATACATCTATATAAATATATCAGTATTACTTAATAAATACATCTATATAAATATATCAGTATTACTTAATAAATACATCTATATAATATATCAGTATTACTTAATATATACATCAATAATTTACTATTCAGCCCTTTTCTAGCTGTTCTTCTCAGTATATTTCAGATAATGTCTGTAGAGAAATCTGAAAATCCAACACTTTGATGATGTCTAATAATCAGTGTTCATATCAGTGTTTGTTGTATTACACATGATCATAAAACAAGTCAAATCATTAAGAAAAGAACAATTAGAACTCATTTATTTTAATTCACTTGTCCATGTTTAGAATACTAATTTTGTAAACTGTCTCTCTCATGGTTCCTCCAGAGTAAAGTATGTATTTATTTGATTATTCTTTTCTTTAATGTTAATGAACCAGTTATCACTTAACGAGCCCCCCATCCCTGTCTGTGTCAGATTGTTTCTGCCTGTTTACTGAGAGGATGATAGGATGTTATAGATTATAGATAGTAATAGAATATTAATATTATAATATTACAAATTAATACAATATATCTCAGATATATCTCAGATATTACAGGATGTCTTTATGTTATAATCAAGTGTATTTCTACTCTAAAACAAATATCTTGATATATATATATATATATATATATATATATTGGTATTCATTTTTACCATATATATATATATATATATATATATATATATATATATATATATATATATATATATATATATATATATATATATATATATATATATATAGATTAATTGATATCTTTATATTTCTTTATTTTTTATTATTCTACCGTTGGACTGATCACTTCTCCTGATTCAACTTAAGATGGCAGAAACAATTTGAGGAATAAACCTCAAAACTTTCTTCAAATCTTTCTCTTACTCTTCTCTATCTCTTTCCATTTTCTGACTGTATATTTTAGTTATTTCTAATTGAATCTGTCCTTTTCATACTGACCAGTTGTTGAGTTATTTGCTTGTGCTTTGGACAAACGTGTGTTTGCTTTGGATGATTTGTTTCTGCAGTTTTTAACTTGTTTTAATTAACAATGAGCTGCAGTGTTTCCTACTCAGTCTAATTAAGTGTGACAGTGTTGATGTTGCTGTTTAAAATGCATTTTTGTATTTTCATATCTTGATTATGTCAATTATTATGTTAAGTTATTAGGTTTTGTTGAAAGAAAATAACAAAATAAAGTTATTTAAGGTTTTTAGAAATCGTGTGCAGGTGTTATCTATTTGTCATATCTCATGTTGTTATACGGGACAAGAAAGTAGATCATTTTACACTAAATTACAAAAAAACAGATTAACATTAGAATTAAATATATTTAGAAAAAAGAACAGTGAACATGCTTCTTTTTTCTTATGTAACAAAGTGGTGCTGATCATTTCTTCACAGAGCTATAAGCTCTGATGACAATGACAGTAAAATAATAATTTATTTAAATAATGTCCCCTCCTGTTAGAAGACTCTTTTAGAATGATATTAATTCATCCACAGCTGAACACGGCAATATAGAAAAAGAAAGTAGAACAATGAACCACGTATAGCAAATACAACACACACATACAACACTATGTTCACTATAAGACTGAAACCCTAACACCATAAAATGAGAAGTGCACAGTTCAGACAACAACAGTAATGATTTATGAAGCAGTTATTGCATCTTTTTGTAGATGTTCCTGGTTGCTGCAACAGCTCTGGAGCATCTGCCAGAGCCGATTTATTGAAATCATTAAAAAGGAGAAGTGTGGGGTCAGACACAATTTTCCATTGCACCAATTCAGTTTTACCACATATTAATGGAGGAAACAAAACACAACACTTCTTCCAGTGTGTTTGCAGGAGACTCACAACCAATAATACTACTTCAAAGATGAAAAGCTGTCTGTTTCCACTTTAAATGATTAGAATAAAAAGCTGTAGAATGATATGCAGGCTTAGGCAAATACAAAAATGTAGTAAAAATGTTTCTGGATAACATTTTTATTTCCATGTGTAATCCTGTTAGATGCACCCAGATCCTGGACAACGGAATGGCGTAAGAATCTGTGTCTGTCCACAAACAACATCTCATTTACAGGCTCTTCATGCTTCTTTGGAAATCTCATGCTTCATCACATTCTTTATTACACAGCTTAACGCCTGCATCATGTACATTTCATTCTCTGTGTGTTTTCTCTGCTGCAATTCATGTTTTTTCTTTCGAACAGGCCATCATACGTGATACATACATGTATATGTCCCTGAACATGGGGGGGGGGGGGGGCAACACTGGACAGGTGTCTGAACTAAATCTATACCATTTACACTACTGTTCAAAGGTTTGGGGTCACCCAGACAATGTAGGTTTTTCCATGAAAAGTCTCACTTTTATTTACCAAAAATAGATAAAATGTTAAATAAATATAAAATATAGTCAAAACATTGACCAGGTTAGAAATAATGATTTGTATTTGAAATAATGTTTTTCCTTCAGTTTTCTATCTCCTCTAAGCAGATAAACTGTTTCCAGCTGTGCTAACATGTTAGCATCAAGGGTTTTCTAATCATCCATTAACCTTCTGATCAATAATCAAACACATTGATCCATTCGAACACTGGAGTGATAGTTGCTGGAAATGGGCCTCTATACACCTATGTAGATATTGATGCACCAAAAACTAGACATTTACCACATTAGTAATGTATAGAGTGGATTTACGATTAGTTTAAAGTTATCTTCATTAAAAAAAAACAGTGCTTTTAATAATAAATAAGGAAATTTCTTAGTGATCACAAACTTTTGAACAGTAGTGTATAAATCACAGTTTAGCTGCATTTTGAGATCTTGTTCTATTCTTAAAGGTAAAACATATACTGTGATTACAACAAATATAAAATTTATTTACAGTTTTATTCCACCCAGTTCATTAGTATTCTGCTGTAAAGACAGAGCTGTGTATTTCAGATTTCCGTCTTTGCTTCAGATGCTGAGGTTTTCATGTGAGAAAATACTGTATTGACTGAAAAATCTTAGTAATTAACTACATTTAATTCATTTTGCCCCTAAAGCATCTAAACATCTTGCTTTGCTTCTGTTCATTTACATATTCTGTGTTTTTCTGATATCTGAAAGGTAATTATGGTGATTTCACTGGCAGTTGATGCTTCTCCATCCCTTTTCCTCCAGATCTCCACCAGCCTGACACCTACTATAGACCACTGGTTATTTGTGGTCCTGATATCATCTGGTGCAGGTCTTCAGGATTAGCTTAGATCAGTCTCTGCATATATTCTTCTTTGCTGCCATTGCTGCTGCCACTTTTTCAGATAAGGGGAAAGGCAGTGATGTCTGACAGACTTTTATCCCTCTTATCCCTGCCTGTGTTTCCAGTGTCTGTCTGGCTTTCCACCACATTGAGTGTACTATTTGTGATGTTAAAAAAACGCATGTTCTTTATTTAAAAATGCAAACCCAGGATCATTTTTGGAGTAGAGCCCACTCTGAGGTAGCGTCTCCCACCGTTTTATCTCTCATAATATGTTTAACAGCTGAATTCTACCAGAAAGGAGCACATATCTTCTCAGATTAAACTGACAACCTTTTCCAGCTATATTAAGAACAGTGTTTTCTCCACTGTTTGTTTCTGGCTGTGTGTTTGGGGTTTGTTTCAGGACTCCAGTCAGATCGGACTGTTGAAGGAGCTGCTGGATCTTCAGAAGGACATGGTAGTGATGCTTCTGTCCCTGCTTGAAGGTAACTCCTTCCCGGTCTGCTGATTTCATCTCTTTTCTATCACTCTCACTCTTTTCTATAACCTTCTACGTTTTCCTCCTCCCTCTGGTACCACTCTAGGCAACATAGTGAACGGCACCATCGCGAGACAGATGGTGGACATGCTGGTGGAGTCCTCCAGCAACGTGGAGATGATCCTTAAATTCTTCGATATGTTCCTCAAGCTCAAGGACATCGTGGCCTCCGATGCCTTCCGCGACTACGTATCTGATCCCCGTGGGCTGATCTCCAAGAAGGACTTCTCCAAGGCCATGGACAGCCAGAAGCAGTACTCTCCTTCAGAAATCCAGTTCCTCCTCTCCTGCTCAGAGGCAGACGAGAACGAGATGATCAATTTCGAGGAGTTTGCCGATCGTTTCCAGGAGCCAGCCAAAGACATCGGCTTTAACATTGCTGTCCTGCTGACAAACCTGTCGGAGCATGTGCCCCACGACACTCGTCTGCAGAACTTCCTGGAGCAGGCGGAGAGTGTGCTCAACTACTTCAGACCTTTCCTTGGCCGCATCGAGATCATGGGAGCCAGCAGGAAGATCGAGAGAATTTACTTTGAGATCAGCGAGGCGAACCGCAACCAGTGGGAGATGCCACAGGTCCGAGAGTCCAAACGCCAGTTCATCTTCGACGTGGTCAACGAGGGCGGCGAGAGCGAGAAGATGGAGCTCTTCGTGAACTTCTGCGAGGACACCATCTTTGAGATGAACATCGCTGCTTCCATCTCGGAGCCAGAAGGAGACGGCGCAGAAGAAGAAGACGACGAAGATGAGGAGGAGGGTGCTGGAGATGAGGGCGACTCTGGAGAAGGAGAGGAAGGCAACGGAGAGGCCGGAGCTCCAGAGTCCACTTCGGCCTTCGCTGACTTCATGACCAGTGTTGTTAACTTCTTCAACATGTTCACCTTCAGGAACCTGAGGCGTCGCTACCGTAAACTGAGAAAGATGACGGTGAAGGAGATGGTGGTCGGTCTGGCTACCTTCATCTACACCATCCTGATGGGCATCTTGATGTTCGTCTATAGTATCTGTAAAGGCTTCTTCACGCTAATATGGAAGGTGCTGTTTGGTGGAGGCCTAGTGGAGGGAGCTAAGAAGATGACAGTGACTGAGATCCTCGCTAGTATGCCGGATCCAACGCAGGATGAGGTCCACGATGACCTGCCACCTGAACCCGGGGCCAGGGAGGTGCAGGACACGGATGGAGTGACGGACCTCTTAGATGCAGTGGGAGGAGAGGAGGAGGAGGAGGATGGGGAGGACAGGGAAGGAGGACGTCTGCCTGGATTCAACGCACCTGGAGGACTCGGAGACTTTGGAGAGACAACCACAGAAGAACCTCCGACTCCAGAGGGCACGCCACTGCTGAAGAGAAAACTGGTGAGGTGTTTTTTTCTTTTGTGTAACATCTTCCCATGAATCTGTTAATTTATTGTCAACCAATCCAAATCAAACAGTTGACCGCTGCATCTGGAGTACAAGAAGGAGAAGGAGCAGCAGAAGGAGAAGTAGGAAAGGCTGAACCTGAAGAAGAAGCTCCTCAAGAGACTGAGAAAGCAGAGTAAGTCTGTGTCTGGATTATCTTCAAAATAATAATAGGTCCTCATGCTCATTATCAGCCTGAAATAATGTGAATATTACATTTTATTCCCCAAAACAAGGTGAAAATAGGCAGAATTTAAGATTTTTTTTCAACAATCTCTCTATCTACAAACCTTTGACTCTAATATATGAACATAATTTTTAATCTGGCTTGATCCAATGTTTAGATTTTTAAATTAGTAAATTCATGTAAAACATTTCAGAAAGGTTTTAAAACAAAAAAACTGTCTTGATGTAAGAAATCCACTGGGGTGTTTTCTAATAGCTAAAATGACCATATTCACCTGGAGAGTCTTAAACAGAGACATGCTTTCAGTCCCAAAAGGTAATTTTCTGTTTATTTCTGGCTCCTCTCCTCTCTCCAGCACTGAGAATGGTGAGAAAGCAGACAAGGCCGAGGCAGAAACTGAGGAGAAGGAGGAGGAACCCGAGGAGCAGGAGGAGAAGATGCTGAAGACCAAGGCAAAGAAGGAGAAGAAACATGTGGAGGAGGGCTTCGAGCTGTGGAACGAGCTGGAAGTTCAGAGGATTAAATTCATGGTGAGACCTTCACATTTATAGATTTATATTTAATGAGAGGCCATAGATACATAGGTATAAATCAACATGGTTAATGTGTTGTAATGGATGTAGAAACTAGAAATGAAACCTGATATGTTCCACTTTCTTAGAGATTTTGTTAGTTTTGGACTTGTTGGTTGTTTGGTATAAGGAACAACTATCATGTAGCTGCAGGACAGAAGTTATTAACAGTATGTCTCTGATGTAAAATGTCTCTTCAGTTCTCACTCCCTATTTATTCCCTCCTAGAATTATCTTTCTCGTAACTTCTACAACCTGCGATTCTTGGCTCTGTTCATCGCCTTCGCTCTCAACTTCATTCTGCTCTTCTACAAGGTCTGAACTCTTCTGACTAGTGTCACCTCTGACCTCATCCTGCATTTAACATTAATTTAATCAGTCATGTCCACTTGTGTCGGTCCTCTCCAGGTGTCTGACAGTCCTCCAGGTGAGGAGGACTTTGAGGGTTCTGGTCTGTTCGAGGGTTCTGGTCTGTTTGAAGGCTCTGGTGCTGAGGAGGAAGGATCTGGATTAGATGAAGGAGGAGAAGATGAAGATGATGAAGGTCCCCTGTACTTCTTCTTGGAGGAGAGTACAGGCTACATGGAACCTGCCTTAGCCTTCTTCAGCATCATCCACACCATCATCTCCTTCCTCTGCATCATCGGCTATAACTGCCTCAAGGTGTGTGTCCACTCATGTTTTCTACTTAAAGTTGACTTTATACTTCACTGCAGACAGAGCCATGCAGATATTCAGAGAACTGATTCATCTTCACAGTGACAGACAGACCAGGCTGACGCCGTGCAGTTAATTCAGTTTTAATTGTGATTTAAATGTGCATGTGAAACAATCTCCAAAATCATATAATCCAGTTGAAATCAACAAATGTGTCTCAATCTCAAACAACAGCACAGTCACTCATGTGGAACTAAAAAATAATCATTTGGCTAATTGTGATTTCAATATTGAACCAAATAATCATGATAATGTTTTCTATATATATAAAACACATATTCTCCTGTGTGTTGTACTGGACTTTTATTTGATTTTATTTGCCTGACCCTAAACACTCCTTTCTACAGTCAGGAGGAGTGTGTTCCATCTGAGCTCATTGATTTGGCTTTTACTGTAAATGTGTAGAATCTGACAGAGATCTGAGAAGCAGCAATCACATTGACCCTTATAAAGGAGGTTTGTATCCTGCTCCTCCAGATCCCTCTGGTTATATTCAAGAGAGAGAAGGAGCTGTCCAGGAAGTTGGAGTTTGACGGCATCTATGTCACAGAGCAGCCGGAGGACGACGACATCAAGGGTCAATGGGACCGACTGGTGCTCAACACTCCGTAAGACAAGAATTTCACTAACATTCTCCCAATTAATTCATAAATTAATTAACAAAAATCAGATCCTGACAAAGAGGTGAAAAGCTGTTCAATATAAAGTGAATTAACCTATTTCTATTCTCATTGAATAATCATCTAACACAGCCCAAGAGAGAGGAACTATCTTCAGCTGGCAGACACCACCTCTTGTCATCCATCCTGTGTTTGTGTTGACTCAAGGACAAAATCCTCACTATTCATTATATTAGCTTTTATCATTTCAATTTTAATCTTGAAAGAAATGCTTGTTAATAGATGTGTCGGGATCAAGGTGTTATGGTTCATCAGGGCATTTAGAAATCTAGAAAATGCTTTTCAATCCTGTACAAAAACACCTGCTCCTCTTTCTATTAATCTGATACAGATATGATGAAATAAAGTGTCATAAGATTCATTTCAGAGCAGCCTGCTGGTGTTAGTCTGACTTTTATTTTGAACACCAGACACACAGGAATATATTTTAATTATATCTTTGATTTTAACCGTTGCATATATCAGTTCACTGGAGGGTGAGTTAGTTCACATCACCTCTGAGGAACTTTATCAGAAAGACAACGACTCACCAGGGAGATAATGTTCCTGATGTTAGGAGTCTGCTTCTAGATGTAGATCATCTAGACCAGGGGTCTCCAGTCCTGGTCCTGGAGGTCATGTCTGGGTCCAGGTTTTAGTTCCAACCAGCAGTAACAACCTGATTCTATTAATAAAGACCTTTATTAATAGAATCAGGTTGTTACTGCTGGTTGGAACTAAAACCTGGACCCAGACCTCCAGGACCAGGACTGGACTGGACCTGGTCTAGAGTCTAGAGCCATAAATGTGGAGTCATAAATTAACAACAGCCTTTTTCAATGTTTTTTTCTGACCATTGAACCATGCGGGCCATGTGAAACAGCCCAGGCTGCCTCTAGAGCCATTGTTTGGATTGTTTGTTTATTTTGATATAATTTTCTACTAATTAAAAAAATACTTATGATTATTATTATTAAAAGTTGCAGGTTAAACAATGCATCTTTAATTCATTTTCCATCAGAACCTGATTCAAACCAGGAGTTTTCCTGTGAAAATATGTTGAATGCAGCTTGAATATGTTGAATTATAAACTGTCTCTATTTCATGTTGTTCTCTTTAAATGCAGCTCTTTCCCCAATAATTACTGGGACAAGTTTGTGAAAAGAAAGGTGGGTCAGCCGTCTCTTGTTCAAACAGTTTTTTCTTGAGTTGCATTGATAACATGAGTGTGTGATGTCCAGGTTTTGGATAAATACGGAGACATTTATGGCAGAGAGAGGATAGCAGAGCTGCTGGGGATGGACTTAGCTTCTCTGGACGTCAGCGCCATGACGCACGAAAAGAAACCTGAACCTGACACGTCCATGTTCAGCTGGTATGTACTGGACCATTAGCATTAACAGGTTTATAATATTAAAAAATAAAGAAATTACAGAACGTGTCTTTCTCTCTGTAGGATAACATCCATTGACATCAAGTACCAGATCTGGAAGTTTGGTGTTGTGTTCACTGACAACGTGAGTTCAGGAAACAGTTGATGGCAAATCTGGGCCGCCACCTCATTTTCTGTGGCCCCGCAAGAGCTTCACAGACTTGTGTGATTTATTGAGAGATGAGAAAGTGAATAAATGTTTGAACGGAGACACACTGGTCACATTGTCTTTGTACGACTTCATTAACTCCAAAATCTTTTCTCAATTGGCCACGAAGTTTGTTTAAAAACAAGAAAGTTTCCGTTTGTCCTTATTTTCCTTTGTTGAAGTACATCTGTCATTACTTTCTGGTACTTTCTATTATTTAATATTTAGCATAGCAACACAAAACCATAGATTCCAATCTTTGAAAAATCCATTAAATAAATCAAATAGTTAATAGTGGTTATCAGCATATTCTTGTATGAGTCTCTAGATATCTGTGATGATTTTACATGTTTTGCTGCAGCATTTTAATAATTAGACACTAACAACAATATAACATTATTTCTGCATCAGCAGATTTTTATGCAGCAAATTGTCACCAGCACTATTATGAGTGGAGAGACAATTATCTAATATAATAACATATATAATAATAATAATATGAAGATACATATATATGATCTTTATAACTGGCCCTTTGAGGGAAACCAGAACACTGATGTGATCTCCCCAGATGTGGAACAGCTTTGTTTATCTCCTGTTCTTCCAGACCTTCCTGTACCTGGTCTGGTACCTGATGATGTCTCTGCTCGGTCACTACAACAACTTCTTCTACGCCTGCCATCTCCTGGACATCGCCATGGGCGTCAAAACCCTCCGCACCATCCTGTCCTCCGTAACTCACAATGGCAAACAGGTCTGCACGTTTCCACGGTAACGAAGCTTTCTACACACCTGTCGTCCCTTTAAATGACGCACATGTCTGTCTGCAGCTGATGATGACTGTGGGTCTCCTGGCTGTGGTGGTGTACCTCTACACTGTCGTGGCCTTCAACTTCTTCCGCAAATTTTACAATAAGAGCGAAGATGAGGATGAACCAGACATGAAGTGTGATGACATGATGACTGTGAGTGGGCACTTATTATACAATTATTAAACATCATTTAGAAGAGGTCCCCTTTGCTTTCTGTTGATAGATCTGATATGTAGTAAATCAGGATGTTCCTCCTCCATCAGTGCTACCTGTTCCACATGTACGTGGGTGTTCGTGCTGGTGGAGGCATCGGAGATGAGATCGAGGACCCGGCTGGTGATGAATACGAGCTGTACCGAGTGGTCTTTGACATCACCTTCTTCTTCTTTGTCATTGTCATCCTGTTGGCTATCATTCAGGGTATGAACAGTCCCGTCTCCACCAGGATTGTTTTTATTGTTAAAGTATTTTTAGGTGGCATCCAGCAATCTTGCTGCACTCATATTGTGTAAAAAAACGCTTATAATATAATTTACTGGAATTGTTCTTTATGCTATAGTTTGGCCCAGTTGTGCTGTTTATATCCAAGGTCCCATATCACATCCAAACAAGATCTATTTGTTTTCAATACTAAAAATCAGTAAAGTTTCCCCAAAAAGAAAACTTAGGCTATTAGAATAACTTGATAAATTCCTTGACATTTTACACACAGTGACATGTTTTAGTTGATTTGTCCAAGATCTGAGAGAAACAATATGTTCTGAAAGTTTCCCTGAAAGTTTCCCTGAAGGTTTCCTGAACATTTGCCAAAAAGAAGAAAAATTCCCTCTTAACTGTCTTAATCTTTACTGAGAATCCGTCCATTCTTCAGACTAGTCAGAGATCCTGTGTCCATCGTTCTTTCAGGTCTGATCATTGATGCGTTTGGAGAGCTGAGAGACCAGCAGGAGCAGGTCAGGGAGGACATGGAGGTAAGATAACAACACATTTAACCGCTGCCTCCATTTAATCCACTTCAGTCCTCCTTTAGTTAATTCAACCTATCCTCTCTCCCTCTCAGACAAAGTGCTTCATCTGTGGAATCGGCAGCGACTACTTCGATACGACGCCTCATGGCTTTGAGACGCACACCTTAGAAGAACATAACTTAGCCAACTACATGTGAGTTATCTGTCACATGTCCTATTTCCACTGCTTAAACCTTGATGTTTTAGAACAGTTTAAACCTGTTGTTTTTGATGAGTGGATCTATTTTTATCTATATTTATCTTTCAGGTTCTTCCTGATGTATCTCATCAATAAAGATGAAACAGAACACACAGGACAGGTCAGTAAATGACAGAATGTTGAAAACGATCCGTTTTTCATCATTCAGTTTTATGCTGTGACATGTGTTCTTGTGTCTTTCAGGAGTCATACGTGTGGAAGATGTACTCGGAAAGATGCTGGGACTTCTTCCCCGCTGGAGACTGCTTCAGGAAGCAGTACGAGGACCAGCTGGGATAACGTGCTGCATCTGAGGAGAAACAACGGAGAGAGGAGGGGATTCAGCGGGAGGAGAGATTAGAAACTTAGAAAATCCAACATTTAACCCTTCGTCTGCATGTTTCTCTTCTGTTGAAGCTATGCTGCAGCAGAATGTTGACATCAGATCTGAGAAAAGCAGAATCATAATATCAGAGACAGAAACAGACACCAGAAGGAGCCAGGGCCTTTTTATTCCATGATAAACACTACATGGCCTTTTGTGTGTCTTATATACATAGATTGCCTTGCAACAGTCACTCCTGTTGTAAAACTACAGCTTTAGTCCCATTTTTCAGTCTAAAATGACCATTTGTTGCTGCCAAACGTCAGATGACCTACACTTCATTCTGTGCCTGAACGCATCCTGTGTAGACTCAGACAGGAAGTGAAGCAGCTGCTAACCTGCTTTAGCTGTGTAGACACTGTGTTCTAGAGTTAGAGCAGCTTCACTGCTGCAGACATCACAGACTTTAGAGATTTTAGTTTGGAAACTTTTATTTGATATTAGAATCAATGTGTTTTAGCTCCATTGTCAGTAGGTTTTTTGGCTGCTGCTGTCTGGTATTTAAGGTCTTTGAGGGAGCAGTGAATGTTTTTAAGGCTCTTCTCACTCCTTTTCTTCCTCTTTCAAGACTCAGAAACATGTCTTCAAAAGAGAAATGGTGTAAGGAAACCTGAAGTGACTTTTTACCAAGATAAAAAAAACACTTGTCTCCCAGTGTGAATCCGTACAAAACCAGTCTGCACTCTGAAGTCTTACCAAGCGTCCCTGGATGTATGTGTCCCCCTATCTCCACTGGTGTCTCTGTGCCATATAAGATAGTGATGATGTACACACACACACACACACACACACACACACACACACACACACACACACACACACACACACACACACACACACACACACACACACACACAGTATAGGAGGATGCCAAGGTTATTTATTTATTGTTTATATGCAGATCAAATCCTCTGAAGACGACCGTTTTAGCCCGTCTGTATTCTGGCCAACAGCCTGTTTTATGACACTTTATGCACAATAAGATTTTGCCAGTGCATTAAAATAAGTACTGAATGTATTTACTGTATACATTATGGCCACGGCGTCATCTGTATAACTGAGTTATAAGGACTAGGCTGCTGCTTAGAGGCCTTTTGATGAAAATACATATTTTACATGAAGCATTGATACATATATTTATTTTTCTTTAGGGCTTTGAAGACATTATAATAGTCCGTGCTTCTTTGTCTGATTGTAAACATCGATGAAGAGAATTTGTCTCGTTGAAATAAACGCCCAGTTTGCAGTCAGAAGAGTAAATGAGCTTTTTGGTTTTTGCTAGTTAGGTTTTTATGATAGCTATTTTTAGGAGCATATCAGTTATTTTCTCAATCAAGAAAGTTGTGTGTGATGTGCTGATCTCGGGCGGTTCTGGCTCACTATGGCTCTCAGAACACACACACACACACACACACACACACACACACACACACACACACACACACACACACACACACACAAACTCTCCATCCTGTATTTAACGCTATGAGCCACTGCATCAGAGCAGCATTTTATTTGCTGAAGACTCTGAGGTTTGCAGTGAGGCTGATGAGCTGATGGAGATCTCTACCTTCCACCTGACTGAACCTGTGTTTCAATACAGAATAAACAGATTATTTTAAGGACAACTGGAACATGTGTCTTCATTCCCAGATTTCTGTTTGTAGTCAGTGTGTGTGACTTATTAAAACATATGAACGTTTTGTGTCATTTTCATAGAATTAAGTTTATGCTTTACATTAATTTCTGCTTGATAATATTTGTAAGTTTATGCTCAGAAATTAGACTTAACTCATCTTTTAACCCTACTCTGCAGATGATGGAGTTAAACATTCACTCTCATTCAACAGTTTTGCAGTTTCATGGTCTCTTTGGAAAACCTTTATCTTATCAATTAGTAGACGTACATCACTAGTTTTATAGGAAACACCCATGTATCACAGCAACAGCCTTTGTTCTGATTCAGATGAAGTGTTAGGTGTAGAATGTTTGCTTTGTGAGTGACTTGCTGAACTAAGCTCCTTCTATGTATAATAAATTATACTGAAATGGTCTGAGTAGTAGATAAGGATCATTTGTGTTTGTCTTAGTGGGCAGGTTCACTGTTGAATTCATGACTGATAACAACACACCTTCCTACAATCTGCCTAATATCAGGAGAGTAAAGAATGATGCCTTTATGTGCTGAACCGACATCATGTCTCAACAGATTTCAATGGTAGAAATTCACTAATTTATTAAAATAATTTAACTTTTACTCCATAATAGTTATGTAAGTTGGATTGTTCATGTTTGCATGTTCCTTCTACTGCTGTTTTTATTACATTGTTGTTTTGGTACTTTTACTTCAGCAAAAGATTTTGGTACCACTTCCTACACACACACACACACACACACACACACACACACACACACACACACACACACACACACACACATGTACATACAGAAACACACACTTTCTGTCTATTGTCCAGGTACCACTCCTCTGAGGGGTCAAAGGTTAATGTGCATCTTGTGCCTTTAAAGTCAACATGGTGATGGAGGTGTGGGTTTGGTGCCTCCTCTGCTCCTCCTCTGCTCCTCCTGTATAAAACCAGTCATCCAGGTTCCTTCCAGCCCTCCTCAGCTCGTCTATCTCCTCACCTGCTGCCATGTTTGTTGCTCCTCCTGGCTACCAGCCCATCTATGGCCCCGTGAGTATCTGACTTCTGATGATTCATTTTAAGGCCTTGATGATAACCAACTAATGCAAAGTGATGAGGATTCAAACACAGTACAGGACACACCTTCTCATTCAATGTGTTTTCTTTATTTTCACGACTATTTACATTGTAGATTCTCACTGAAGGCATCAAAACTATGAATGAACACATGTTTATGGTGTTCTGTACTTAACAAAAAAAGGTGAAATAACTGAAAACATGTTTTATATTCTTATCAGGGTTAATTAGTGGAATATCTTGCTTTATCATATCTTATCATATCTTGCTTTTCAGAGCAAAGGGTGGCTATTTAGAAGAAACTAGAATATAAAACATGTTTCAGTTATTTATATTGATCATGTAATAGTTTGTTATATTGTATATATATATATATATATATATATATATATATATATATATATATATATATATATATATATATATATATATATATATATATATATATATATATATATATATATATATATATATATATATATATATATATATATATATATATGACTGACTGAACACAAGATATTTCAGTGAAGAATAAAATAAGATAAATTTTAGGCTAAAACCAAATGGATATTGAATCTTGATGTTGTATTGATTTACAATTGATAAGGTAAACTAAAATAAAAAAAACAACTAAAAACTACACAGAATAAACACTTTAATGGACCGTATAATTAATATTTATAGATGTGTCTTGCTGCAGGGTATCACAGTATAACTCAGTCATTTTTATTTTTTTCATATTCCAGACGATCCCGTACCTCGGGCCCATCCGTGGAGGCCTGAGAAACGGTACGTCCATCTACATCCAAGGAACTGTTTCTGAGGACATCACCAAGTGAGTTCAGAAATTTGTGTGTTCAGTCCATAGTTTAAACCTTTTGCCTCCATTTAATATCCCACTGGGTGAGGCACTATTCTGTTCTTTGTTGGCATCAAAGTAGTAAAATATTCAGCTGTGAGTTTCCAGGTTTACAGGCCATTAGCAGACAGAGTACACACTGAACATTCCTGACTTATCATGAGCTCTTTGCTTCTTTTGTGAGGAACCTTTTTTCTTCAGGTATTTAACACTTGGCCCCACCTGCACTGTTTGCATTTCCTCTGTTTTCTAACTCTACTTTAACTGATCAGTCACTTCAGGATTCAGTGATGTAATGTTTCTGGTTTTCCTGCTTTTTATTCTTCAGTTTCTTCGTCAACCTCCTGTGTGGAGAGTACGAGTCCAGCGACATCGCCCTCCACTTCAAACCTCGCTTCGACGGCTGGGACAAAGTTGTCTTCAACACTTTACAGAATGGAGCCTGGGACGAGGAGGAGAGGATCCGTGACATGCCCTTTAATAAAGGCCAGGGCTTTGAGCTGGTGATCATGGCCACGCCACAGGGCTACAAGGTCAGAGCAGGAGGAGGAAGTCTAGGAGTCTGGAGGACACACATCACCTCCCTAAAACAGCCTGAACATCATTATTTCTGACTGGATCAGTGTTTTACAGTAAACACCATGACACACTTTACCTTTAGGTCAAAGTGAATGGAAACGACTTCCACACCTTCCAACACCGTATCCCCATGGAGAGAGTGTGTGCGATGCAGATCGGAGGAGACGTGTCCATCCAGACCATCAACGTCATCGGGGTGAGACAAAAACTAATGGGTCATAGACAGCTGAAGGCTTTGTGTCAGGGTGCTGGAGGTGGATCAATAAATATCCTGGAGGAGCAGGACTGAGTCAAACAACATGTTATTACATTATATTTCATGTTTCCTTCATTTTGCTGCGTTTAAGTCTGTTTAAATTTGTTTTTTATTGCTTCACTGGAACGTCAGTACAATAGAAAATGAGTTGTCATCTTACAGGCGATTACTAATGGTTGCTGTGGTATTATTTATGGTTTCTAGTGTTTTATTAGGTGGTCAGAGGTTTTCTCATGTTACACCAGTGACCTCTGACCTGTGACCTGCATGTACAGATGTAATTATACATGCACATCATTGTTTAAAGTAGCTGTTCCACCTGTAAAAATACAAGGAAGCAGCAGCAGTTTAAACTCTTAACATTATGACTTTCTAACAAGGATTTATTGCTGATATAACCACAACATTTGTGTATTTATTACTGTATTAATCTGCCTGGAAGCAATTTTATGACAATAAATTAAGTTATTGTCACAACATTGTCCTGTCATTACAAGAAGTTATATTATTATTATTATTTTATATATTATAAGCTGTAATTCAAACTGATAAACTGTACATTTTTGGCTTTTTAGGGCGGAATGGGAGGAATGGGAGGAGGAATGGGAGGAGGAATGGGAGGAGGAATGGGAGGAGGAATGGGAGTAAGTATATTTCTTCATATCAGGTCACTAACTTCATTTTAAAATCTTAAACATTTACTTTGAGTTTACATAGAGTTGCACATTGTTTTATATGTTCATGTTTTCAATCAGGGTAGACAGAAAAATATTGTAAAAAGTATTTCTATAAACCCCATGATTTATGTGACTGATTTCCAGGGAGGAGGATACCCAGGAGGAATGGGAGGAGGAATGGGAGGAGGAATGGGAGGAGGAATGGGAGGAGGAATGGGAGTAAGTTTACTAAAGAAGCCTTTAATGTTGAACATGAATACAACATAATTCAGAGCATTAAACAGTAAATAACATGTTTTCCATATTTCAACAGGGAGGGTATCCAGGAGGAGGAATGGGGGTAAAGATAATTTCCATAACATCAGTCTATCACTCACATGTCTAAAATACAGAATAAAATGTTTAGCTAATGATTCAGAATAGCTCATCCTAATGTGTTTCCTGTCAGGGTCAGGGTGGTTATCCTGGAGGCATGGGAGGTGGTATGGGGGTAAGAACTACTATAAATAAATGATTTCACTCCTTATCTTTATTTAGAGTCCAGATCATGCTCATGTTCCTTTATTTTTATCTAATATATCATACGTATGTCTAAGAGAACAAGAAGGTAATAATTCATAAAACAAACTGATATTTGAACATTTGCCTCATCACAGGGTCAGGGTGGTTATCCTGGAGGCATGGGAGGTGGTATGGGGGTATGAACCCATATGTTTTATTTGATTGATTTATATTAAAATACACGTATTTATAACATGTGCATGTTAAGCATGTAATTAACAGACTATATACAGAACTTGGCACAAGTACTGTATATAGTCTCTAGTCTCTTTAAGTACTTTACTTACTCTTATTTTCTTCTGTCAGGGAGACTACCCAGGATCACAGCTGCCGGTGAGAACTGCATCTTTACACTCTAAAAGTCAACTTCCCCTCAAGATGGGAACATTTCATCCTATAGTAATTTAATCTGCTCATTTTATTCCAGGGAATGGGCGGGGAGCCAGTCTACAACCCTGTAAGTAAAATAAAACTTTCTGAAAGGAAACACTCACAGAAACTGATTATCATTCATCTGAAAGGCCAATTGTGTGTTTCCAGCAGAACATTTCATTAACTATTCCCTTAAAAGAGCGTCTCCGTTATTTTGACAGTTTTATTTTGAAAGTTTTCGCCGGAAATGTTATTAATAATGAATGTCTGCTGCCATCTAGTGGTCAAAGAACAGAACTGTAACAGGAAATGGAGCCACTAAATCAGACTGATGTTAATAATATTATTGATATATGAGATTCATGATCAGGTTCCTGATATATTGATCATGTTTCATATTTATTGATGACCTATTGGTGCCATCTGGCAGGCAAATTATGATTGCGTTTTTGTTTTATTCCTGTTTACCTCTGTTTTGAAATGGTAAACAATATTAATATCATTTAAAGTGGACATTGCAACTCGTTATTGAATCTTTAAGATAATATTTAATTGTTAGACATGATTCAAGAATAAATTAAAAGGATGATTTGGGCAGAAATCACTTCTTGCATATTGTCTCTATAGCAACATCATAGCATCACAGTTTCCATAGCAACATCAGATGATATTAATTATAGGTGTGTATGTATATACTGATGATGATGATCACATACACTACTCACTACTTACTATAGGGTATTATGAGACTCAGTGGATTTCCTACATTTTTGGGGTAATAAATATTACATTAATGAAAATTCATTACTCATTCATTATTAGTAATATCAAAGGAACATTTTACATATTTAATTAAAATATAAACTAAATAGGAACAGCACTAATGTGAATAACAATATCCTTAACTTACTGTGAGAGGGGTATATTCTCCAGTCGATTTCTGAGAATAATAACCTGACAGGATCCGCAGCTGCTGTTACTGGGACTTTATGTTTTTTATGATGTTTAATGTCATATTTTGTGTTTCTGTGCAATTTAAAGCCCATCCCCTACTCCAACATGATCCCAGGAGGGATGTTCCCTAAGAGGACCATCATCATCAGAGGGATGGTCCCCTATGGAGCCGACAGGTGTGTTAGTGAGGCTTCATGTATCTATCAGCTTCCCTTTAAAGTTCATATCACCAACAAACTGAAAGCTCGGCTTTCATTTTAGAAACAAGTCATGTTTTTCTCTTAAAGCTCACAAACCTCTAGTAGCAGCAGCATTTTACGTGACTATGGAAATGTTCTCCATACTGAACCCAGTACTACTGAGTATCTCTGAGGTTTGTTTCCTCCTCATTATTATGAACGTCATACTGAAGCTGAGTGGTCCACTCATTGGATGATCTTGTTTTACCAGGCTCTGATTGGCCTGTTACCTTCATATCTCTATATCTTCCCTCCTAGGACATCTCCATGTTCCTAGAGTCAGAACTGAGTTTTTATTGTTTCTGCTGCTGCATGGAACACGTTACAACTACAACTCAACATAGATGAAAACGTTCTGCTTCATTTTATTGAACAGACAAAAAGAGTCAATCAGACAGTGTCTGTTTATTAATTTTATTGTTAATAACAGCAACCTTGCATTTTAACATCATAGCTCTATTACTACCACACTTGTGTTTTTAATGTTAACACATATTTCACTTTAACATCAAAGTGTTTCTGCTGCACTTTAGTTTTATTTTGGTATTTAAATCAGGTTTAGGGACGTGTGCTGTGACCTCAATGGGTTTATTACCTGGTTAAATACAGGTTAAATAAATAGAAATCAGAGTGTGTGTCGTAACAGAGCATCCTGTTTGCTGCAGGATGTCCATCAACTTCTTGGTGAGCAGGTCCAGGGACATCGCCTTCCACATGAACCCCAGGGTGAGGGAGGGCATCGTGGTGAGGAACAGCATGATCGGAGGTAACTGGGGTCAGGAGGAACGGGAGCTGGGTATGAACCCCTTCATGGAGGGACAGTACTTTGATGTGAGTGCTACATCACTTTAATTCTCTACATTTTCTTCTAAATATTCACTTTGTGGGATTTATTTCTGCATCAATGTTCTCCATCTTTTTCCCCCAGATGTCGATTCGCTGTGGGAATCAGAGATTTAAGGTGTTTGTGAACGGGCAGCAATTGTTTGATTTCTTCCACCGCATGCAGTCCTTTAATGATATCGACATGTTGGAGATAGAAGGAGACGTTCAGATCTCCTACATTCACTTCTGAACCTGCTAAATATTCATCATCTGGACATTTAACCTTCATCTGCTGTTAGTTTGCTGTTTCCATCTCTTATGTTAATGGTTTGGTTTTGACCCATGCCCATGTTTCTCATCTCTTGCTGGCCTTGTTAGGTTCCTTAAACATGAACATATTGGTTTTAATATTTTTTGTTGTGGGTCTCTGGGTATTTTTTTGTTGGTTTACCCCTTGATTTCAGTTCAGTAAAATGGTAAAATAAAGCTCAATAGAATCATAAATAAAATGTTGTTGTGTGATCTGACTATTCCTGAGGGCTATTGGAACATCTCTGGAATAAACTAATTTCATTTATTTTTTCATTTTATTATTTTTATCTATATGGTGATACAGGTCAATATCAAACCATATATATTTACTTCAAATTAAAAAGAGAAGGGATTTTTCTAGCAGTGGAACTTTGATATAAAGACTAAATGAGTATTTTATTTGTATTAAAAAAAAATTAAATTGTAAAAAATCTTGATGCAAATAAAGAAATTTAAATGGTTGTTTTATGCATTTAACATCTAATACTGGTACCTAACACAAGAGGAAGGTTAGTTTCAGTCTTTCCTGTTCTCTTTAGGTGTTGTGTGATATTTCAGAGAATCTGTTGTTCATTATGGGTGACAAGGTGGAGCAGGGGTTAGTGCTGTTGCCTCACAGCAAGAAGGTTCTGCATCACAGGTTCAAGACCTCCTTGGTCCTGGGTCTGGGACCTTTCTGTGTGGAGTTTGCATGTTCTCCCTGTGTCTGCGTGGGTTTTCACCAGGTACTCCAGCTTCCTCCCACAGTCCAAAAACATGCTGAGGTTAATTGGAGACTCTAAATTGCCTGTAGGTGTGAGTGTGTGAGTGAATGGTGTGTGTGCCCCACGATTGGCTGGCGACCATCTGGGGTGTATCCCTGCCTCTCGCCGTAATGCACTGGGATAGGCTCCAGCAGACCCCTGCGACCCTAATGAGGAATAAGCAGGTATAGAAAATGACTGACTGACTGACTGTTGTTCATTATCTTCCTGCTGTGTGAAACCTGAAGTAATAAACATGTCATTAAAACATTTGGATGAGATTAATACTGATCTCACTAAAACTAAAGGAAAAAAAGCTCTTTCATGAATTAACACATTTATTTCTTATACAAAATACTATAGGTACTGTATAAAAATTTGTTTACAAATCATGACAGTGACAAAATAAAGGACAGTTCTACACTTCAACACACGAGGAGATTTACAATACACACAAATCTACTGTACTGTAAAAATACTGGCTCTCTGAAGGCACTTGGTGACGGTGTGAGATTCTGAGATTTAAACTGAGTGTAATCACAAAAATAAATCAGTTCATGCTGGAATCTGTTTGGAAGAACTATTATTTTTTCATTTTTGTTCAAAAACAGTAAAACCCAAAAGGTAAAAACACAGTATATAATACAGTAGACATATCTGCATTCAAATATTCATAGATCAAATTCAACCAGAACTCAGTCCCAGCACCACGTCACATGGTTCACTAACAATACACATACAGTACCAATGTGATGCAGGAAATATACACGTTATGTTACAGGTAAACACATCTGATACCAGTACCTTTCACAGAGAAAAACAACAAAAAACACTGCAGCTTTTACTTTTGTTCTCCCAAAATGTGTGTTGGAATATGGTCATTTCCATTCTGACAAAGTTATGAACTAAAGCAAATATATATATACTGTTTATATATGTATTATATATATGTATATAAATAAGTGCATGTATGATGCAGTAGAGTAAAGGACTGGATCATCTCCACCTGTTTCTGTTCTACTCTCCATCTCCTCATTAACTCTGCTGGTTACAGACTTTTATTTACAGAACCAAACCTTGAGAAAAAAAAACAACCTCAGAATAAAAGAGAGTCAGGATGACGTTGGGATGACGGAGGTTAGTCGTTATTTCTACCAGTCTGTTCATTTACTGACTAACTGATTTAAAGGTCCCATAATATTCATGATTTCTCTGCTTTGTTTTAACTTGTGAGATCAGTAAAAAGATATCTAGTTTTACATCAGGTTTCTCTCTGGAGCTTTAGGACAGGTTGATTCATATTAATGAGCCTCTGCTGTGATGAATGGGGGTGACTGTATCGTTGTGACAGCACAACTTCACAGAAGTTACTATTACTGGTTTTAACTGGTTGGAACATTATTAATAGAAAAACTAGACCTTATAATAATCAAAAAGTTATTAAAAATCAACTTTTCTATAATATGGGACCTTTAAACACTGCAGCAAAACTTCCACAGACAACAATCTGAGTTTTGTTGAACAGATTCCATGAAAGGCGTCTACAGACTGACTGAGAATGGACAGAAAGTCATAAAAAAAGCATGAAAGATACACAAACTATAGACAAACATATATTTATATAAAATCATTAGTGCAAAGTTGTAGGAATACAAAAAATCAGCATACAAAAAATTACAAAATGTGTAATAACACTGTGCTTGAGCCAAAAGCAAAGATGAGGAGCTCCTCCTGCCATTTGCTTTGGGTAAAGTCTGATTATTCCTGGATTTAAGCAGCCAGATCAGTTCCTGAGTTATGACAAACATGTTGAATCAGGACTCAGATGTTTCTCCTGGTGTGAAATGGTGTGGCTCATGGAGCTTAAAGCAGAACTAACAGTAGGAGCCGTGTTAGAGCTACATCAGGCTTTATACAGACTAAAAATAAGCAAAAAAAAACAAAAAAACAAGAGTCTCTGAAGCTGCAAAATTTTGGTTGTGTTTTAATCCTTTACTTGTATTTTATTAATTTGCCAACACTTAAAACTTCAGGTTATGACTTCAGCTCAACTCAATAAATCCAAAAAACAACAGTAACGTGAATTTAGCCTAAAAACAAACCTTCTTCCTTCATCAGCCTGTACCAATGCAGCCTTGTTGATTAGTTCATGATGCTGCTTCTGTTTTTTTTTTTTGTTTTTTTCACTAAACCTCCAGTAAATTATTCTAACATGAGGAGTGGAGGTTGGTTCATCACCAGAAACACAGCAGCTCTGCTCACTTCCTTCCTCTCTGGACGGTTTATTCTTGTTTGTTATATTCAGAGCAGCAGTGTCTGCTTTCATGGAGCCTGGAGCTTTTAAAACATGTTTTAGCTTAATCCCATGGAGGAGGTCACTGTGCTGCTTCCAGGTCAGAGGGGATGGTGTTGCTATGACGACTGTGGATGCATTTCTCTGATTGTGCTGCAGTTGGTGAGTGTTAAACCCACGGTACCAGGGTTCCTGTTCAGGACGATACAGCCAGCACATGTGGATGTGCTCATTTAGAAGAGAGGAGGGTTGACAAAAGGAAAAAACCCATCCTCTACTTCCTGGGAATGCCTTCAGGTGTGTGTGTGTGTGTGTATCTGTGCAAAGTTTGTTCATCAGTCTCCTCAGAGTCAGTGGGACCAGACCGGATCCGGTTCTAGATCCGGTTCTCTGACTGGGCTGAAAGGACGAACCCCGTCCCGTAGCCATCACTGCCAGGGCAGTTTCCTGGACATGTCCCTGTCCTCCAGCAGCTCTACAGTGGGGGTGGGGGCCGGCGTGGGGTTGGGGGTGGAGTGGCAGGACGGCTGCAGGGGCAGCGTGGCCGTGGAGGAGGACACCGGCATGTCCAGGCTCTCCAGGGACTCGGACAGGGCCCGGTTGGTCTCGTGCTGGGGACAGAGGACGTAGCGGTTGGGGTGGTGGACCTCCACCGTGGTCACCGAGTCCAGGCCCTTCAGGCAGAGAGGGGATGGCCCCCCGGCGGGGTCGCGACCCCCCACGGCCCCCAGCTCCATGGATGACTCATCCATGTTGACGTACAGGATCTCGTCGGGGTCCTGGGTGTCCGGCAGGTCCTCGAGGGCCTTCTCCAGCTCACAGCGCAGGGACTCAAAGGACGGCCGGTCCTTAGGGCTCAGCAGCCAGCAGGAGAACATCAGGGAGTAGCTGGAATTATAGATTATAGAATTATAATATTTAACCCATCAGGGCGTAGCTGGAGGGAGAAACAACACCTGATCAATTAGAGATTTAACAATATTTAACCTGTTTAAGCCCAGATTTATTTCAAAGATGTCATGCATATAATTATATCAGTTGCCCTAAGCCTAACTTTGCAGAAAATATCATTTTAATGTCTATTATAGTTGCTGTTTGCACAAATCTGCCCATAAACTAAAACCTATTTATCTCATCTAGAAATTTTTTGGGGGGGGATTATTCTAGGGACTTAGATGATTAAATAGATATGGTTGAAAATCATAATAATCTAAATAAAATGACTCTTTCTGGGAGGGTTTGTCTTCTCCATGTTCTCAGGAGGAAGTTGATGACATCATGTGACAGGAAGTCATTGGAAACTTAAATTATTTGTTTAAAACCTTTTGTCCAAGTTGTCTATCATCGTGTCATTAGAAAAGTAAATGAAATTCTTATTTAAGTTATGAGTTAAGTTTAAGTTATTGAGTATAAAATAAAAGCAAACAAATACAAATAAATAAACAAATAATAACAGTCATAGACTCAGTGCGGTGTAGAGGTACCTGAGAGTCCCACGAAAAATACAGAATAAATATTTTCACTATAATTTCACAATAACAGAATATAGGACAATTTGTATAAAGGACTGCCATCATTTATAATGAATAAATACATTTATTTAATTTAGTAGGATGTATTTCCTATTATTTGTGTATTATTTTCCTTCTGCTCATGAAGTTATTTAATTTCCAATTTAGTTTTCCATTTTATATATTGAGATGAAAATGAATGGGGTGAATGGATAAATAAATACATTAAAAGTTAATAAATACAATGAAAAATCCAATTAATGTGAAAATAATACACACAAATAATTTGATGAATTAATAAAGAGAAAATTGAATAAATATGGAAATAAACATTACACTTATGTAAATAAATATTTACTGGTATATATGTAGTGAGTCATTATTGATTTATGTATTTATTCTTGATTAGTCAGTTTCAGTCCTCCATACTTCTCCTGTATAACACTTTGTTTGGCCTGCTCTATAAAAAAATATAAATAAACGTGACATTGACATAATTTAGTCTTAGTTTTTTTAACATTTTCTTTCATAAAACAGCTTAAAGCTGAAATATAATGAGACAGGTCTGTGGTCTAGTTTCATGAGTTTAAGTTTCCTTGATGTGAAAAAGTCTGAGAACCACTGGTTTAAGCTTGTGAAAAACCAGTAAAACAGACAAAACATTATTTTGTAAAATTCATACTTTAAGATAACAACAAATGAATGAATGAAATTCACCTGTTTAGATTTGATTCAATGCGATCTAAGGTTTAAAGTGTCATATCAGCCTCTAATAAGCAGATTTGAGCTGTGATTGCTTTATAGACATTCGAGTTTTTTCTGCTCAGGTTGTGATTCGTCATTATTCTGTTCCATGGTGAACTCACATGCTGTCCAGACAGTCTGGAGGTTGTTTCAGACGGTTTCCCTGCCTCAAATAGTCATAAATCTCACTGTTTTCCACCCCAGGATACGGCGTCTGGCCTCGGGTGGCGATCTCCCACATGGTGACGCCAAATGACCACTGAAACACAGAGAGAAAGTTCAGGAATATTTCATTTTCAGCTTTTACCAACCTTGCCACACTCTACTCAAACATGAATCTGTGCTGCTCAAACACTGGAAATAAAACTGCTGTGTGTGTCTAAACTTTCTGAGAATCCACTTTTACCCACAAGTTACTAAAAATTGCACAACTTCTAAATTTTGTATTGTACTGAAGCTAAAAAACGTGGACTATCCCTTTAACATTGGTGAAATCCACTTTTACTTCACCCTGGAAGGTGCCAGTAAGAGGTTTGTGCTGTTCCTTCTTCATTAGAACAGAACTAATCTAACAACTGAAGCTCCGCAAAATTCCAGCAGCATCTTTTTATTCCTGCTTTGTGTCCATATGTGCAATAAATTGTGTTTAAAACACTAAACTACACATATGGTGCTATCACCCTTCATTAAACTCCTAAATCACAGAGGAGAAGTGGATAATGCTGCTGCAGTGATTTAAAGAGATTATTGGATTCCTTAGCTCGGGAACAATCTACTGACCGACCGGATATATATTTTATTACATATTCTAAAGTATTTTGATGATTGATGATGAACTCACCACATCACTCTTCGTGGTGTAGACGCGGTCGGCCAGACTTTCGATGGCGATCCATTTGACGGGCATCTTAGAGATCCTTCCCTGTCGGTAGTAGTCGCCGTTGTAGATCTTCTTGGAGAGGCCGAAGTCGGCCACACACACATTCATGTTCTCATTCAGCCTGAGGACAGAAACACTGGGAATCAGCTGGTTTTAGTAGATAAGAAGCTGTCAGGATGTGGTGAAAAGTACCAAAGTCCATTCTCTGAAGAGCTGAATGTATTTACAGGTACAACAGAACTAAAATATTATGGGATGTTTATTGAACACTGCATAGAATTCCCTAAAGGTTGTTTTAACATAAAACTTGTTCTGGGAGGTTATTTGAATATTCCAGGAAGTTTACTTGAATTTTTCATTTAATGTTCCCTTGATGTTAAAACAGCAACTTTTCCTGAAATAAAACCAGGAACACATCACCGTTCCATTCCCAGAACAACAACATGTTTCACAACGTGTGGGAAGGTTCATCCAAACCAATAAAAACTTTAATGGAAAGTTAGAAATATTAATCCCAAAAATGTCACTAGAATATTTTTATCAGGATGTTTTGTGAAAATTAAACTGAACAACAAGAACATTGTGGGAGCAACGACTAAAAACTTAACAGGTGAAAATATCTTGTTTTTGGTAGAATTAGTGAAATATGTAGCATTGTCTTATTAATCCTAAGAGCAGGTCATTTACCTCATTTCAAGTTGTTTTCTTGATTTAGTCTATTTTTTCTGTTCATAAAACAAGACAAAATTCTACCAAAAACAAGATATTTTCACCTGATAAGATGTCAGTTGTTGCACAGAAACATTCTGTAAATGTTTTGTGAACATTATGTGTTTCAGCTGAATACTTTGATATTAAAGGTTTAGGTGTAAAACATAATGATGATCTTATACAAATAAGGTTTTCTGTTATATGTTGTAAATTTGCCCTGTTACTGAGAGAATGAACCACATTAGCCTTTGATTCTGTTGAGCTTCCTCGCTATCAAATGTTGTTTTGAGCTGAGTCTCGTGGTCTTTAGACCTTTTTTTTTAAAGACCCTCAAGGAAGATAAAAAAGGAAAGAGTCAGACCAGCGAGAGCAGATGAGGGAAGTGAGAGCGATAAAAAGGAAGCAGAGACTGTTCCGTACATGCAGTTACGAGCAGCCAGGTCTCTGTGGATGAAGTTCTTGTTGCTGAGGTATTCCATCCCCCGGGCGATGTCCGTCATGAACTTCACCAGCATCTGAGACGGGAGGTACTGCAGGACAAGAAGAGAGTAGATCAGGTTAACCACCATCCACCATGACCAGCAGAGGGCAGTACAGAGCAGGTTGAATGAGCCGGAATCAATGTGAACTGAGTGCTCCAGATTTATCATTCTACTCCAGATTTATCATTCTACTCTAGAGTCATCATTCTACTCTAAATTCATCATTCTAGTTTTTTCTGAACACATGGACGTTTCACCATTTTCAGGGAATGTTGTTTTGATTAGACTTGAGTTTCTCAACCAGGTCTACAGGGACTCGCTGCGTAAAGCACTTCTCCCTTCCAGAAAACCACTTGATCCATTAATAAGTACAAACTGCAGATAGCAACAACATACACAGAGCTGGTGTTTTCATGATCTCAGAGTGTCAACGCTGCCAAAAAAAAGGTTTGGGCGAGTCCTCGCTGTAACAAACACTTACATCTATTGACCTTTGGACTCATTCTGCTGATAGGAGTTGGGGTGAACTGAGTAAACCCTGAAGCCTTAAGCTGTTAAATAGAGTGTGAATGTATGTTAACATCTTCTATTATTAGTAGTGACACTAACCACAGGACAGTCTCCCAGTCTGGAGTACAGCAGGTAGCTGTGGAGGTCTCCATGCTTCATGTAGGGCAGGATGACCACAGGAGAGGGGTAACCTTCACTTTCTACTGTCTGCAGACACACACCTGGAATCACACACATCTCACATTAATACTGGACACACACACCTGGAAATACACACACCTCACATTAATAATAGAAACACACACACCTGGAAAAAACACACACACCTCACATTAATACTGGACACACACGCTGGACATTCAGAAGTTTAACACAATTCTTCTCAATTCTCCAAAGAGAAGTTAAAAATCCAATCAGCATCAAATCTTCATGTTTATATAGCAATGTTTGTCTGTTCCAATAGTTTTGATTTTATTTCTCCAGGTTTCGATATAATCTTTCTCCAAGAGAGACAGATATATTAATATAATAATATTTAATGGCCAGTTTAACTGTGAACATTTACAATCAAAAGCCATTAGTCTTTCCAGAAATAATATCCCTCATAATAATAATAATAATCCCTATGACTCTGGATAATCTACAAACTTTTCTTTGGAATTATTTCTTTGGTAATTACAACGAAATCTGTTAATAGTGAAGTTCATGAGGTTCATGTTTATGACAAAAGACACATTTTGTGAATCTTATACTGTAGTTAGCACCACAAATTAAGTTTATTAATTGTATATTTTAAAACCTGGGCAGAGAAACCTAAGACTTCATCGTTGGCCTGGTTAGACCTGATGAGGTGAATAAAGTGTTTTTTTATCAGACTGAATCCTAACTCACCCAGAAGCCTCATGACGTTGGAGTGGTCGAACTCCTTCATGCAGGCGGCTTCACGGAGAAAATCTTCCATTTCTGAGCGAGTACAGATGGCGACTGGAGAGACAGAGAGGTTCATTTCACAGGTTTAGTGATACATGGGTGACAGGGTATAAAATAAGCTTTTATTTCAGTGGGTGCTTTGTCTTTTTATGGATTTATTACCTTCTATTAATTAATTCATACCAAGGGCACTTTTCACCACTTGGTTTGTTTTACCTTCTTTTCCTCGGTTTGAAACTTCACAGACGAGGGTGGTGCTGTGTTTTCACAAAATCCTACAAATATCCCAACGTTCTAAAAAATCATCTCCATCCTCCCTCAGTGTTTTATACAAGAGTCTTTACTTTGGCACTGTGATTTATGTGGGCTCAGATGATTCTCTTTTGACAATATTTCACATCAAAGACAAAATCTTTGTCTGTTTTCTGATCAAAATCTGAGATTTTCTCTCTTCAGAACCCTTAATTTCTGACCCTGGGGTCTTTTGTCAAATGGCCTCTGTGTTCCCCACATGAAGGGATTCATTGTCGTGCTGGAGAGTTTCAACTGAGCTTCAACTGAGCTTTAACTGAGCTTTAACTGAGCTTCAACTGAGCTTTAACTGAGCTTCAACTGAGCTTTAACTGAGCTTTAACTGAGCTTTAACTGAGCTTCAACTGAGCTTTAACTGAGCTTTAACTGAGCTTTAACTGAGCTTCAACTGAGCTTTAACTGAGCTTTAACTGAGCTTCAACTGAGCTTTAACTGAGCTTCAACTGAGCTTCAACTGAGCTTTAACTGAGCTTCAACTGAGCTTCAACTGAGCTTTAACTGAGCTTTAACTGAGCTTTAACTGAGCTTCAACTGAGCTTTAACTGAGCTTTAACTGAGCTTTAACTGAGCTTCAACTGAGCTTTAACTGAGCTTTAACTGAGCTTCAACTGAGCTTTAACTGAGCTTCAACTGAGCTTTAACTGAGCTTTAACTGAGCTTTAACTGAGCTTCAACCTAGTTTTAACTGAGCTTTAACTGAGCTTTAACTGAGCTTTAACTGAGCTTTAACTGAGCTTTAACTGAGCTTCAACTGAGCTTTAACTGAGTTTTAACTGTCTCTACTCACTCTTCATAGTCTTCACAGCCACTTTGAGAACTGACTCCTCCTGAGTCAGAAGTCCTTCCATCACAGAGCCAAACTCGCCTGGAGAAATAAAGAAAAACAGAAATAGTCAGAGTTTAGATGCTGTGAAATGAAATGAAGGGAGTGACTAACCCTAACCCTAACCCATCTAGAGCTGTACGTCTACTGGAGCTGTTACTAATGTCAATTAATGTGTGAGACACTGCTGGAGATAAGCTGAAAGCATTCTGTAGACCCTATAGATTATTCCTCTCTGTTAATCTGTACCAGCCCTGATAACAGTGCTAATAAAAGCAATTTCCTTTGGTGTTTGTCAAACTCTCACTGATACTCTACATATTAACTTCAGGCTGCTCCACAAAGTCAGGCATGATGCACTAAAAAACAAAAACCTGCCTTCTCCCAGTGTTTTTCCCAGGGTTAGTTTATGTCTGTCCACCATCACGTCTTGGAGTTTCTGCTTCAGCTCGTCACTGATGCCCAGGCTGTTCACTGGAGAGGAAAAAAAAGAATTTCAATGGTGTTTGAACTTTAATGAACAGCATTAAAAAGAGAGAAAAACAGACAGATTAATACCAACGCCCAAAACCACAATACAACACAGAGCCAGAAACAGCGTAGTAACAAAAATACCAAGATAAAAACATGCATTTAAGTCCTTTGAGTTTTCATCTTTTATGAGAATAAAATTAAAGTTCTAACATTAGATTATTTAAGTTATATGTAAGTATGAGTATTAGAGCCAGGCATTGTTTAAAATATATAGCAAGAATAAAGTAAAAATGATGAGAATAAAGTTGTCCCATTAGTTTCAGGCATAAAAACAGTGAGAGGAGAATTTTGAGAATAAAGTATAAATGTGTAGATGTTCCAGTATGTGATGTTCCATCCCATCACCTCCACTAAAACACCAACCATACACCCTGCATCACTAGGGAATAAAGACAAAAACACAAAGGGCAAACATGTAATTATATAAGTAATTACACATTTATTCATTTAATTGAGGCATCAATTTCAAAGAATCTAGTTTGACCTGTTTTATGTCATAACCCTAGAAAAAAATCAATGTTTGGAGTTTATGTATTGATAATGTATCATGAGAGGAAGAGTAGTGATATCTTGTAGTATTAATTGTTCAGGCTCAGTAAACTTAAACCATTAAAGCCCAGATGTTTTCAAAGATTCCATGCATATAATTATATCAGTTGAGTCACTAACATCATGTTATATATCTATTATTTTACATTTGTAGTCTTTTCTTTGTAGAAAATATTATTTTCTGCCCATAAACTAAAACAATTTCACAGGTATTCAACTGCTTTAGATGTATTAAACCGGTCTAGATGTATTAAACCGGTCTAGATGTATTAAACTGGTTTAGATGTATTAAACTGGTTTAGATGTATTAAACTGGTTCAGATGTATTAAACCGGCCTAGATGTATTAAACTGGTTCAGAGGTATTAAACTGGTCTATATGTATTAAACTGGTCTATATGTATTAATCTGGTTTACCGGTATTAAACTGGTTCAGATGTATTAAACCGGTCTAGATGTATTAAACTGGTTCAGATATCTATGATCTCCTGCTGTCACTGAGCTGTTGGCTATGACATGTTGTAGATCTTCCTCCAGATGCTCCAATGTTATCAATCAGCCAGTGATGACCTCAGTCTTCAGGCATGTCCCAACACATGTTAGTGTGACGGCTATTAGCCAACGGCTGCAGTAACAGCAGCTTTGTCCTGGAATCAGCCTGAAAATCACTGGTCAACATCATCAGTTTAAATCCCTGATCTGACCCTTTATTCACTTCCAGCACACATTATCTCCACATCTTTCTCTTGGCTCATCTCATTTTACTCACTGAATGAAAACGTGTTTTTTTTTTCTTCCTGATCTCTTTGTGGCTGAGGCAAGCTGAGACGTGTGTGAGGTCTCCACACATACTGAACGTAGTACTGAATGTTCACTGGGACAATGTCAGGACTTGAATGTTTGTGTCGCTGTGCTTCTTTGTCTAAGGAAGAGTCACAATTAATCTTCATGGGAGAATTGTCTAGTGTTTTATGTTTTTCACATGTTCTTCTGTCTGGTATCTGGTATTTATAGGTTGGATGTGCGTGACCCAGCTGTGGAGTCTGTGTTTACAGGTGTGTATCTGTGTCTGTAATCACAGGGCTGCTGGCTGGAGATAACACACACCATCACACACACACACATACACACACCATCACACACACACTTACACACCATCACACACATTCCATCACACACACACCATCACACACACACACATACACACACCATCACACACACTTACACACCATCACACACATTCCATCACACACACACACCATCACACACAAACACACATCACACACACACACACACCATCACACACATTCCATCACACACACACCATCACACACACACACACACACACACACACACACCATCACACACACATACACACACCATCACACACATTCCATCACACACACACCATCACACACACACACCATCACACACACACACACACACACACACACACACACACACACACACACACACACACACACACACACACACACACACACACACACACACACACACACCATCATAAACTACAAGATGGCATTTCTCCACCTGAATTTTGACTCCTGAAGCTGAAACCGTCTCCTCACTCCAATCAGAACCATCCAGTAACTCATCTGTTGTCACAGCTCACTGAAACTGGAAATTAAATCCCTAGCAGAGTTTGGTTCGGCTGATGTAATCCTATCCCTTATTCTCTCTGTTCTGCTGTTATTGCCATTTCACCTTCTCTGTTTACGCCTGACAGCTCAGAACTTAGTGGATCCTAATCTATTTACTGTAAATCTAATGGATACGGCTATAAATAGACTGAAAACATTGCGTTATAGAGTATAAGGGGCCAGTGTTGTGGGGTCTATCAGCTGACTGGACGCTGCAGGGCTGTTTTCACAGCTGAGGGAAACTGAATTAACCCTTAGTGGTGTAGGTTTGTGTCTTTGATGGACAAACCAAACCTTCCTGAGAAGAGCAGCACAGAGCTGTGATTGTGTGACGTTTTCTTCATCAGAAGTGCTGGATCCAGGCCCAGAGCATGACAGGAGATCCTATTAACTACTGTTGTTTTGTATTCTATCTGTCTATCCTAGGGACAGAGTCCTGTTAGGACCTGCTGAGGTATCTGCTGCTGCTGCAGGTTAATCAGTGCAGACGATCTCTGAGACAGAGGAGAACTCACATGTAGCCTCGGTGGTTCGGCGGCTGTAGGTGCGGCGAGCACGGTACCGGACCACCAGCTCCCCTCTCTCCATCATGGGCTCAAATGCCTCTCTGTGGAAAAAAACAAAAAAACAAAAACATGCATCATTCAGAACAGATGGGTAAACACAGCTGAAAGCGTGGCCCGGCTCCAGGGTTCAGAACACTGGCTGTTGGCCTTTTATTTTGAAACAGATGTGTCCTCAGAAAGATGAACACAACGCTCCACAAGTTTATGAAAACGGAAGGGTTTTATTTTTTTTGGGTTTGGCCCGCTGGTCGAGCCCCTCCCTTCACTACCATGAGGAAACACTACCATGAGGAAACACTACCCACCCGAACCGCGTCTCCTTGTGCCGCAGCTTGGCCACGTAAACGGCCATGAGGACAGCGATGGACACGGCGCCGGCGATCGCCATCACCACGTACCACCAGTGCCAGGAAAAGGCCGGAGGAGACGAAAGGCCTGAAGGAACCAGGACGTGATGGATTAGTCAGTGTTGAATTATCAATTATAAAAAGCTGTGGTATTTACTGATGTATTCAGTAACTTCTGAGGTGACATCAGCCCTGCTCTCCATGTCTGTTGAGCTAAGTCTCAACGTTTCTGCTCTTAACCCTCTATTCTCTCTCTAGAAATATTTCAACTTAGACATGTAGAACATGTTTTTATTACTTAAATTGGCCTAAATAATAGAAATATTTAAGAAATATAAGAAAAAGTTGTTAAAATAGTCTCAGAATAGTTTCATGCTAAGTCAATGAATACATTTCTGTTATTTATATGACACTTGGATCTTCTGATCATCAATTATCAAGTCAAATGTCATTTTTTATCTCCAGGAACTTAGAGTTTTACTTACACACCCACAGGCTAAACCCTTCCACTTGGATTCAACTTTTCCTTCCATTCAAATCGTCCTCCCCCGACTTTCCCTGTGACTTGGTCTCTTTTTTATTTGCCATTCTTGTTGTGTGAATTGTCTTTCTGGCTCTATTAGACTAAGCAAACAGAGCTGCTGCCCTGTTCCTGCTGTTATAAATATTTATGGAGCGTCTCCTCATCACCCCCCCCCCCCCTTCTCTCTGAGATCCTCTTTTCTCTTTTACCCTCTTCCTTCCTTTTTTCTGATACACAGAAAGCTATCAGGCTGACTAAGAATAAGAAAGAGAAGTCCTTTGCTCATGAGCTCACTTCCACTATCAGTGTCATGTTGTGTCGCTCTGAGAGTTCATATTAGAGCACGTTTATAGGTTTTCATGTGAACGCAGGTCATTACTCACCTCTGAATTCCCCCTCTTCTGTAGGAGTAAAAAAAAAAAAGCAGAACACGGGTCAATATTTTGACTTTCAGGAGGAAAATGACATCTTATTTTTGAAAAAACCTAAAATAGCACATGTTTATGGTGGCAGAATTAAATGAAATGACATCTGGCACCTTTTTGAAAACCTGAGTGAGATCAGAAGTTAAATCTGACAATCACTTACAAAATGGTGGTGTTATTCCTCAGTTTCATTAACAGTTGTGACATTTGTTGTCACTCACCAGAAGCTATAATAGTGAGGGTGTGAGGGGGGGTCCAGGGTCCATGTCCTGCTGCTGTATATGCACAAACACGATAGGTGACGTTGGACAAGGGAGTGGACAGATTGATGGACAGAGCTGTGTCCAACCCAGTGTCCAGAACCAGCTGCTGATAAAACAAAAAACACTGTCAGAGTCTGATTGGACATTTAATTTACAATTATCATCATTAATAAACTGTAATTAAACTTTAGTTAACAGTTATTTAATGTTAACTGTTGTCAATGGTTAATAATTAGTTTATAAATGTTCTATTTAGATTAGCTGGACGGCTAAACTTACTGATGATTATAAATGGTGTTAAATGGTTAATGCATACTTTGAAAGTGTTTATAATTATATATATAGATGCATTAGATTTTATTATGAGTCAGTGACAAAACTGTCTTAAACTATCGTAAAGGATTCAAACAATTAAAAACACATGCTATAAACTAGTTTTTATATTCAAGGTGGATTTCATGTCAAACAAGGGTTAGAGTTGGGTTAGAGGGTTAGGGTTAAAATAGTGATTCTTTTTTTAAATAACCACAAACCAACATGAACACACAATGTACATTTATAGAGACCTGATGAATGATGAATAAAACTGGACTTTAAAATGTTTTTGACTTTCTCATCTTGCCAAAAATTATTTACCACTGACCCTTATAATTTGTATCTAGTTTTCAGGTTTTAATCCAACCAAATACCAACCTCACATTTCATGTTCTAAGTTAACCTGAGTTAAGTATTAACTCAAACTAATTAATGTTTATAGATGCTTTACGAAGACTGAATTAAACATTTATCAGTATTATGTATTATAATCATCTTTATAACAGCCAACCAAATAAGTAACAAATATTTAATTATAAACTAATGATAAATAATTTACTATCAATTTACTAACTATTTAAATGATGGTTATGATAAAGTGTATTATATATATAGTATTTTTTATATATTTCTATATATTTTTATTATATTTGACAGATATTTTAGTATTGCACCTGTGGTGATGCCGGCGTGCTGTACTCCACCACGTAGCCCTGCAGTTCTCCATTCAGTTTCCCTGGAGGCTCATCCCACGTCACCAGAACCTCAGTCCCATTCAGAACCGCTGTCACGTTAACAGGAGGGTTGTCTGGCACTGGAATTAAATAAAAAAATAAATATTAGGTATTTAACACAAAAGTTTTTAACCTGTACTTAAGTAAAATTTGAGGCACTTGTGCTTCACTTGAGAATTTCCATTTATAATATAATGGGAAATATTGTACTTCACTAGATTTGACATATATTAAAGTTAATTTTCAGATGCAGAGTTGACACAATTGAAAATATAAGTCAAGTTTATTTGTAGAGAGCAGACTCTCAGTCTGTACAGCAACTTCTCTTTAGACCACTGAATAAGAAAAACTCCCTAAAAAACTTTAACAGAAAAAAAGAAATAAATAGAAGAAACCAACAGAGCAGGGATTTCTCTTCCAGGACGGACAGTGATAGAAAAAACATTCAAAATAAACCACATAGTGTTTTTTTTTATCTATTGGCATTAAAAAACAGTTGTGTTTATTCAGCTTATATTTCACAAATATATATATATATATATATATATATATATATATATATATATATATATATATATATATATATATATATATATATATATATATATATAATATATATATATATATATATATATATATAGTTGAATGTTTTGTGAGTTTTTGTCCTCCCAAATCCTGCAGGCTGGAGTCAGCCAGGCGTCTTTTATTTTGACAGCCTGGAACCTCGAGGGTGTGGAGAACTACAACAGCTGGAGGGAGAAGATGTCAGAGAATGTGGAGAATTCAGCTTTATTAGGACAAACACCCATCATCCTCAGGGCTCTACACACAGGCTGATTATCCAGGTTCAGGGACTTGTTTAGAGAACTGGACACATGCTGCTGATTCTGTCTCTGCAGTCGAACCCTTCTTTGCTATTTTCTCTGAATCCTGCCCTTTTCTTTCTTGGCCTTTTGGAGTGAAAAGGCTGCTGGCAGCAGAAATACCCAGTGGGGAAAAACCTAGCTGAATAACATGCTAGAAATAGTGTGAGGAATGTGTGTGTGTTGTTAATGCCCCGTGTAGCACGTAAATCCAGGAACTTTTTGGAAAAGGAGACGACGCTGCTGATTTCCTTTGTTTCTTGTTGAGTTACGGCTCTCTTTGTCTTTGCTGCTCAGTCTTTGTCTCTGTGACCTCACAAAGTCACACCAACTGGCTGGAGACACACACACACATTCAGTAAGTCAGTGTGAGTGTGTGGAACATGGCCGATCCTTCGGTGATGTTATCAGGAAGCGTTTGGCGGCTGATTGTTTCCACATGTGCTCCTCGTTCTGCTGCCAGCAGCAACAACAACAGCTCCAAGTCCAGCTGCTTCCAGCGGTTTGGTCTCCACCTAAACTCCGTCATCATTACTCTCTCTGACTCTTCCTCCACTTCCTTATTGCTCTCCTTCCCTCCCTGCTTCATCCATTTCTGTCTCGCTGCCTCCCATTCACCATGATTACATTTCCCTCTCTGCTGTAAAGCCTCTGCCTTTTGTCATAAAAACCTCACGGAGGAGAAACAAAACTCTGAGATTTGGGAAGTTTCAACAACCAGGAGAAACGAGACGTGAGCTGGTTTCTGAATCTCAAGAGGAACTAAAATGCCTTGTGTTTGTTGCTTCGCCTTCCACATGAAAGTGGCCTCGATTTGGCAAGAAGCTGAGAACCAAACAAGCTGCAATTAGTTCACAACAGCAGAGGTTAACATCTGCATTCACGGCAGGCTACTGTTTCACATCCTGTCCCCTGGCTGCTCCTATTGGTGAAGAACTGACTTAGAAGCAGTAGAACATGGTGAGGAGGCAGCTTCAGGTCTCATATGGATCAACACATGAATGGAAAAGAGTCGTCTTCAAGCCAAAGAACTGACTCATAGAGTTGAGTCTGTTCTACAGAAATAAAATAATTCAGCATTAAACAGGAAATCGGTTTCTCTGATCAGTCCGAGTGAAACTTTAGTGTCATCAAAAGCCTTGAAGAGCATTTGTCTGTCTCCAGCTTGTTTAATGATGGTTTCTGCAGTTTGCTGACAGGATTAAACTGGATGACACGTTGCTGTGTGTCGTGCCACATCCTCATGACTCACTTTCATTCAGTGTTTTTTAGGATTTTGGAGTTCGGGTGTTCCATGAGTCAGCATTAATTATATTTTAGGGGTAAAAACATGTGATGAAACAAATGTGCAGAAGGACAGGAGTCACTTTGTTGTGTTTTCAGTACATTTCTGGAGTTATTTCTGGACTAGGCAGAGACACAGTTTCCTTGCTTTATACTTAGATGTGAAAGGAAAATGCATTTTGCAGAATGTGTATGTAAAACATAATCTCATCGTATCTTTAGGATTAGGAGGGTGACACGGGTCGTCTCGCTTCCTCTCCCAGCGACCGGGCCCCCCCTTATTCCCTCGTCCTCCGGGGAAAATAGTGGGCTTTGGGAAAATAGCAAAATGAGTGTTTTCACAAAGCGCCCCCTTCCCCCGTTTCTCTGCTCCTCATCCATCCCTCGACTATTCCCACCATCAACACACTGTGTTTTTCCCACAGTGCCTTGTTGTGTGCTCTGGAGGAAAAATCACAGGTCGTCTGAGGTCAAAAAAAAGGGGGAAAAGAAAGATGAAGGAGGGAAAGCTGCAAGACTGGATTACAGCAAAAATGTTGTTGAGTTTGCTGTTTCCTGGAGATGCAGGATATAAATTCATCAATAGTGTTTTTTAGGATCTGGAAAAGACCATTGCGAGAGAAGGAGGGGTAGACCAGACTACTCGAGGGAAATGGAGCAATAATATGAGAACAAGAAGAGTTGGCAGAAGAGTCTGTAATGAAGTGAGAAACATATAAATTAGGGGGGAAAAGGAAGAGCAGCAAACAGGGATGTTTGTGCCAGGACGACACGTGTAAATGATAGTAGAGCAGCACATATCACTGATTTATTCATGAGAAACAAATGGAGCAGAAAGAGACTCAAGAAAGATTTAAACAACGGAGCCTTTGGGGAGTTATGTCACAGTTTTAGTGCTGAAACCACAGAGAGAGACATGGAAAACACGGCTGAGCTCTTCACTCGCTCCAACAACTCCTGAACTACCTCTGACCAGCAGCTGAATCACATCTTTTCTTTTTCATCCTCTGAGTCATTAAGACAAGTGCAGCCAGAGCAACAATAACAGAATATTGTCTAAAGGGGAGATTATAGTCTTCAATTTGTCAAAACAGTTGCTCTTTCTGTAGAAATGAAACCTCTTACTTTTCAAAAATAAAGAACAGAAACCTGAAATTATGCAGCCGGTGTATCATAAAACCACTTTTTTCTCCTTCTTCATTCCAGCAGCAGTGTAAGGACTTCTACTTCTCCCTTTTTTCTTGTTTATGAGAAATGCTGCATCGGAGTGTTTTCAGATTATAAGTAGCTTCCATTATGGAAAGCCCCCATCATCCTCCTGTGGCATATCTCTCCTCTTACGCTGTTTCCACTGCAATCCATCCAGGGATAGAGACAGCATGAGCTGGCATGGAAAATCCCACCTCAGTTTAAAGTCAAACACACAGCAGCAGCCTAACATTACAGAGCCGTGGTCCTAACTGAATCCTTTCAGGAGAATTTAACTCCACCCTGCTCTGTCCCTGCAGCTCCAGCCTCCACCTCAGCCGTTTACATTCAAACGTTCACAGAGACACAGCCACTGGTGTCTGGTGTTCATCATAAACACAGACTGGAAACGCTGTAACACCACGACACGACTCCTTGTTATCATAAAGAATGTTCTGAGAAGTCTCCATCAAGCTGAAAAACAGTCGTCAGAATCACAGCTAAAAAAGGCCAAAGCACAGGAATAGATCTTCACTCTGAGGTGCTGCAGTAGAACCAGGCTGTAGGTAGGTGCCGTTACACCTAATATCAAATAAAGTCATTAAAACACAGCTGCTGCACAAGATTAAAATGACAGATAGACTGGAGTCAGACTGACGTCACAGGTTTGACTTCTAGTGACAGTAAAACAGTCAGAGGAGACTTTAACTTTAAAGGTACAAAAAGTCCACCTGAAACTGCTTGTTCAGAAATATCTAAGAAACAGATTTCATTGTCATTTTTTAAATTAATGTAGTTAAAGGAACATATGACCAAAAAGATTAAAAAAAACATTAATTTCAGGAGGACTTTTAAGTATCAAGAACACAAAAAACTGCACAATTAAGCTCCTATTTGAAATATTTTACCAGCATTTATGGTAGGCAATATTTTAAGGAATATTCTGTTTCACAGCAATGTACAATTCTGAAACATAAAAATAGACAATGACCACAGCAGCAACACAGAAGAATAAAATAAAACGTTCACACTCAGCGTGTCCTGTTGTGTAAAACAGCTGCAGGAATCAGGATTTTTATTTCCAGGTGAGTCTTGCTGCATTTTAAAGCCCTGAAGGCAGGAGGTCCTGATCTATTCTGCTATTATTATTGTGTGTGTGATGCCCTGCTGTGCAGACAGGTCAGGTGGAGGGACACCTGTGATACTGGTGACGTGGATTTCAGCAGCAGACTCAGCAGATTTAGTCTCAGGCAGAGGTTTTAACTCAATACTGTAATGACCTGATTAAACAGGGAACTAACAGCTGATTCACCACAGATGAACTTGTTGCTGAAATGTCTGTAATATGTTTTGCCATAAATACTCAGATATATTTGATGTGTCCTCCAGTCCTCTCACCTCCCTCTAAGGTCTGTAGCTCCACCCAGTCGGACCAGTCTGACGGGCCCTGGCTGCTGTGACAGGAAACCCTGACGGCGTAGCGGTGGTGGGGCTCCAGGTCCCCGATCAGGTGGGTCGCTGGGGGGATGTTGACGTTCTGGTTGTGGATCATCCTGTCTGGACCTGCTGAGAAGTTGTCCCCCGAAGGCTTGGCCTGAACATTCAGACAATGAACTTATTACATGTATTTAATACAGAGAAGAAGATTTTCATCATATACCTGATTTATATCAGATTTCCGATTATGAGGACAGATAATGAGGGTAGTAGACTTTAACATGTTTTTTTAGATATTCTTCGTGCCATGTACTATGTTTAAAAGAAAACCACATTCTACGTTCCAACATTACTATGTAAACTTCACAGCAAATAGGGGGTGGATCAATAATTTAATATTTTTATTACACAATATAATAATTCAATCAATGTTGTATGGGTCAGTGATAAACAATGTTTGGCAAGATGAGAAAGTCAAAAACTTTTTAAAATACAGTTTCAGAATCATTCATCAGGTCTCTATAAATGTACATTGTGTGTTCATGTTGGTTTCTTGTTATTTAAAAGTCCATTTCTATCATTCTTTTTTATATATATTTTATATTCTTTTTTTTTACATGAAGTGTTAAATGGTGTAACTGAAAAAGAACATGTTTTAAATATATAATCCACCTACAATATAAAAGTTAACATGTTTTAATTTTTTAAAAACGTTTTCTTGGTGCCATGTTACGATTACACCACATCACATTTTTAACGGTAAACCAAGTGAACTTGTGTATTTGTGTTGGTCTGCAGATGTTGTTTTTTAGATAATAATATTTAACAGCTTTAAATAATTTAAAGTTATGAGGTGGGAAGGAAAAGTACAAAATAATTCCTACTAACTAACAGTACTGGATATGAGGTGTTGTGGAAGAAAATAACAAGCAGTTTGACTACGTGCAAGTTGGTTGTTGGGGTCATTAAGTGTAAATTTCCCAATATGGTATAAAACTGCATCCTTGCTGTTTAGCACATGACGCAGACTCAGCAAGGTGCACAGAAAGCAGAACTCATGAAACATCACAGCAGAAACCTGCTGTGTCTGCAGCATTCTCTGTGGTAGGTAACACATTTTAAACAGGAACACAACGCTGCTAAAATGCTGCAGAAGTTCAAAACCACATTCAAGTTGTGTGAAGCATTGTTCTCTCCCTCAGTGCCTGTTATCAGGAGGCTCCTACAGGCTATAACAGGATGGAAATACTACACAATGATCAATGATCAAGGATCAATGATAGACACATAAACACATTAGCTGTGTGTGTGAGCAGATGTTCTGATTTGTTTTGACTTTTACTTTAATCAGATGTTGCATAAGAAGCCGAGAGGGAGATTTCTCCTCGTGGAGTGAGTTAGATAGTGTGATTCCAAAGAGTATTAGATTGTTTGAGTGCAATGAGTGTGTGTGTGTAAAAGCCAAGCAGATAGAGTCATCCCTGACTCTGTGAATCACTGAATCACCAGCCTGTAAACAAGTGTTTAATCTAATAGTCCAGCTCAGCTCTGAGTCACTTGGAGCTGCATTCACTCTGCATGGCTCAGTCCCACAATACCTGCTGCCTCTTCCTGTTGTCTTTACCTCACTCTTTCTTTCTTTCTTTCTTTCTTTCTTTCTTTCTTTCTTTCTTTCTTTCTTTCTTTCTTTCTTTCTTTCTTTCTTTCTTTCTTTCTTTCTTTCTTTCTTTCTTTCTTTCTTTCTTTCTTTCTTTCTTTCCTTCCTTCCTTCCTTCCTTTCTTCAGTCTTTCTTCCATCTGAGCAGCACAGTAACATCTTTCTGCTTCAGCCCTGTAGCCTTTTTCATGTTTCTCTTCTCCACACAATGGAGCGTTAAATTCTGATTTTTGCCCCATTCTGCTGCAGCCGGCCCCTCGCCTTGTTCCTCTGTGAGGACGAGGGAGGGTTTGTGGGGTGGGGGGTGGGGGTGGGGGGTGTAGCAGAGGTATGAGGGGCAGCTTTATTAGAACCAGACGTTTAGGGGTGGTGCTGCAGAGAGAAAATATGGCTCGGCTGTAATGGCCACTGAGCAGGAGAGAGAGGACGAGGACAGAGGAGCATCGAGGGAGTGGTGCTGCTACGTTACATTAGTCCAGGAGGCCACTTTCCCAGAGAGAAACCTGATCCACTGGTACACGAAGAAAGCAGGGAGGGGTAGAGGATGAGTTAAGAGAAGAAAAGAAATGCAAGCTCTCTTTTCTTTCAAAAAATTAGGTTTTCAAAAGGTAAAGGCTCAAGTCTGCAGGAAATCAAGTCAAGCAAACAGAGGGAGAGTGATGTGTTTGTTTAACATGTAGGTCACTGATTCTAGTTATTCTCTCTCTGTTTATCTCACCTGGACAGAACATCGGATTATAGGGTAGTCTCCTCCAAACCCCGGCTGCCATGACACCTGCAGAGAGGTCTGAGTGATGTCCACAGCCC
Source organism: Lepturacanthus savala (assembly GCA_030544235.1). Classification (NCBI taxonomy): domain Eukaryota; kingdom Metazoa; phylum Chordata; class Actinopteri; order Scombriformes; family Trichiuridae; genus Lepturacanthus; species Lepturacanthus savala. Next base: position 25,480,207 of record CM060468.1, read on the forward strand.
GCAGGTTCCGAGGCTGCGATGGAAGAACTAAAGAAAGAAAAAAACAAAAGAAAGAAAGAAAGAAAATGGGTGATTAAAATGATTTATAATATATCCAACCTGGTCCAAGAGGAAAAGGTTTTGTGCTTCAACAGCATGACACCTACCGGTGATGGTACCGGACCCAGAGGTGGCCACTCCTTTACGGTTGTGGGCCTCACAAGAAAAGGTGCTGGTCCTGTTCAGACCTGGAGCAGAAAAGATGAAATGACACATCGGTGTGAACGGGAACATCTGGGTCTCTGGAAACCAGGAATCCTGGCTCAGCGTGCTGAGTCGGGCATAAAGTTAATGCTGGAACAGTGTGAAAGTTCAAGCTGAAGTGAGAAGAGTTTGCTGCTAATAGTTTCCATAAGGTACCGTGATGCCCTGTCAACAGTAGGATGATTAGTTTTGGGGGTTAGCGTGTGCTTGTTGATGTAAGAATACGTTTTGTTCTGCACAGTAGGAGAATCAGTTTCTGTAAGTTATGACTGAAAAACCTAAAGCTCAGACTCAGATTTTATACAAAACAAATAAATCACATCTGCAGTTCCAATCACACTGATCACTGCCAAGTATCCACCAGTTCATCTCAAGGTAAATAAAGGTACATTTCAGTACTCATCCATAACATTCTTTTAGTCCATAACATTCTTGTCTTGTTGAAATTGCCCCCACTGTTTCTGACTTATCACACTCAAGATAACAGCTTTGACTTTATCATCATATCAATGTCACATCAATGGAAAAAAACAGCACATGGACCTTTTTAATGTTAGAAGTTTGCACAAACAAGAACTGTTCAAAATGTAATGTAATCAAAATGAGACCAAGTAAAGGTCCTATATGGTATAAAGGTAGATTTTAATATCTTTTTGATTATAAGAAGGTCTAAGTGCTATTTAAATACTGTTCTATGTTTCACAACACGCAGTCTAGAGACATGCAGACATGTGTTGAGAAATGTGCCTTAAAACAGCTTCGGGTCAACAGACACCATGATTTAACTCTAACGTGGTTACATACACATGTTGCTTCAACTGCATTTAAAATATTACATTTAGATATTTCAAACTGAAATATATTGTTTCAAACTGAAATATAGGCACTGAAATATTGTTTTCTGTGTTATTTCTGCTTAATTAAACAGTTGCAAGAGGCGGGAAGAAAAACAGAAAGAATAAGAGGGAAAAGGAAAGAGAATAAGAGAGAGGATAAGACATCCTGAGCTGGATTCAACTCCTGCTGCTGCAGTAAAGACTCAGCCTCAATACATGGAACATGCAGATGAGTCACCAGAGAACCGCTCATAAAATACTGTTGAAACTATTGTATGTAATCCTCATGTCTAGACAGAATGTTTTATGCAATAAAACATCGGTTTTAGACAAAGTTAGAGGAACCTAACTCAGTATCAACCAACCAAAAATCATTCTTAACGTCATCATCTCTAACCTCCATAGTTAAACCGGCTGAAAACTAACAGTAGGAGTTGTGAGAATAAAAAGAGTTCCAGGTGAAACAGGCTGAGCTGCTGGGCCTCATCTGGAGGGAAAACACTCTGACATTCAACAGAGAATGAGTCCTCTCACAAAGTGACTCACAGCATGCTCACACACTCCAAACATTCCACAACACAGGCTAACACACACACACACACACACACACACACACACACACACACACACTGACACTGAAACATGTGACATTCAACTTTTATCACAGTTATCTAACACCCCAACATTGTCAATCAGCCACAAACCAGACTCTCACAGAACCAGCAGTGTGTGTCTGTGCCGACGGAACCAAGACTCCATTGTGCTGCAGGAGGAAAAAAACGAGGGGTACGGTCCTCCCCGAGAGGAGGAGGAGGAGGAGGAGGAGGAGGAGGAGGAGGACCACTGGTTGTGGGTCAATGATCAGCTCATCATCATCATCTCCAGATTCACCACTTGTCCTTCATCTCCTTCCTCATCAACAAAACATCCTCCAGCAGCTGAGTATGTAATTATTATTATTATTATTATTATTATTATTATTCATAGTAGTAGTAGTAGTAGTAGTAGTAATAGTAGTATGGCTCAGTAGTAGAACTCCTTAGTGGAGAACAACATTTAGAATCAGGATCCAGTCCAATATGCTGCTTCCTGTCTGTGACACACTCTAGTTTATCAGATTTAAGGCTTCAACTAACAATTATATCAAATAATTTTCTTGATTAATAGGCTTTTTACTGTCTAGTTTTGGAAGTGTAAATGTTTTACTGTGTAATATTTGAATCATCAGTTCTTTTAGTGTGTATTGTGGTGTTTTCCCCTGTTTTTGTGTTCCTGTTGTGTAATATGATCATTCCTCCTCAGGATGGACCTCCACTCACCACCTTCTCTGACTCTATCATCCTCTTTTCTGTTCATAGACCCTGACTCTGATCCATTTTTTGTTTTATTTATTATTTATTTAAACTTTATTTAACCAGGTAATAAACCCATTTAGATCCAGGGTGACCTGGTCCAGAGGTCACAGCACACATCACTAAACCTGATAAAATAAACTACTACATTCATTTAAATACTAAATTAAACTAAAGTGCAGCAGAAACACTTTGATGTTAAAGTGCAATATGGGTTACCATTTAAAACATAAGTCCGTTAGTAGTAAAAAATAGGATGTTAAAACGCAAGGGTGCAGTTATTTACAATAAAACCTGAAAAAATATATATAATATTAACTATTAAAACATAAATATGATAGCAGTAAAATAGGATGTTTAAAAAGCAAAGAGCAGCAGGTTCTCATGTTTGTCTTCCTGTGTTTTCTGTGTGTTTTAGTTTTTTATCGCTGCATGTTGGTCAGATCATTTGATGTCAAGCAACATGCCTGGTTAAATAAAGGTAAAATAATAAAAAAAATCGATTCTATAAAAGGATGGTCCATGATACAAAAACTATGTTTTATGTAGACATGTCCTGTCCTAACAGTGCTACAGTCCATCAGGATTGAAAGCACCTTAACTCTGAAATTCCTGAGACATATTTTCCCCTGATTCTTTAATAGTTTAATGTACTTCATGCCTTTTCTGTTTATGGGCATACTGAGAGGTGATTTGTGTTGTGATGCTCTGCCAGAGCAGCTGTCCATTCCAGAGAGGTGAGTGGAGGTTACCGGTAAAACAGGTCCGGATCAGCAGCAGCCGGTGTGTTCTGATGAGTCAAACCAGACCCTGTAAACCCTGTAAACCTCCTCCTCTGACTCAGCCTGTCCTCCTACTACTGGACCTAATGCAGTTCTCTGGCAGCCAGCTGCATTCAAGCAGCAACAGAACCCTCCTCCTTTCTCTCACTCTTTGTTTTATCTCCCTGGGTCCTCCTCACATCTATTCTCCTTCCTCCAAACAGCCAAACAGCACTCTGTGCACGCTGCGCTGCCTTTTACCATCAACCACTAAACCACAAGGCACATTCTCAATGGATCTGCTGGACCGGGGCCAGGCAGACTCTCTCTACCTCTCTCTACCTCTCTCTACCTCTCTCTCTCTCTCTTAGTGACATGGTGGTTGTGCTTAAGTGAAGGAAAAAAAGTCTTTGAAACTATAGAAGACAGTTACTGTGATCCTTTTGAAGCTGTTATTAGAATAAATAGAAATGGATTCAATTTAAAAAATTCTAAAAACCTGTGGTAAAAAGCATAGATTCTGACAGCTGCTTCTAACTTTCTGACTGTTTGGCTGCTGAAATCTATTCATATATCTTGATAAATGATTAAATGTTGAATGTATTTATGACTTCCTGCTTTTTTGAGTTTAACCCATTTAAACCCACTACCAACAACAGTTGCTGCAGTCTATGACTGTCATTTTCTACTCAAAATAAAATAAATCTGGTACTCATGCAGTTTATCAATGTAATGATGGATACCTTAGACAAGGTTTATGTGTGTTTTAGACTGGTTTTCCAGTATAGGCCAAACGTTTGGACACACCTTCTCATTCAATGTGTTTTTCACGACTATTTACATTGTAGATTCTCACTGAAGGCATCAAAACTATGAATGAACACATGTTTATGGTGTTATGTACTTAACAAAAAAAGGTGAAATAACAGAAAACATGTTTTATATTCTAGTTTCTTCTAAATAGCCACCCTTTGATCTGATTACTGCTTTACACACTCTCACTTTTCATTTCATAGGTGTGCCTTATCAGGGATAATTAGTGGAATTTCTTGCTTTATCAGTCAGATCAAAGGGTGGCTATTTAGAAGAAACTAGAATATAAAACATGTTTCAGTTATTTCACCTTTCTTTGTTAAGTTCATAACTCCATATATATATATATATATATATATATATATATATATATATATATATATATATATATATATATATATATATATATATATATATATATATATATATATATAAACACTGACCCATGTTTCAAAACTCAGTCCACAGAGAAATAGCACACAGCCCTAGTTCAGAAACTGGACCTTAAAACAAGCCATCAATAAAGTAAAGTTGTGATGTTACAACTATACAGTCACCACCCACCCATCCATTCACAGCCATTCAAATCAGCCAATCAGAGGAGAGCCTCATTAATATTAATGAGACAGACACAAAACAACCTGTTCCTTCTATAGAGAAGAGAAGTGAAACTAGATGATTTTTGGTTCTTAAAACCACAAACATATCTTGTTGGGGATATTAACTTCAATTCAAACTCAGAAAAAGTGTACAACAAGGAACCTTTAACCCATTAAAGCCAATGAGCCTTTATGTCTATGACTGTCATTTTATACTTGATCATATCATTTGGGAAAAAAAGCTGTATGAGTAACATTCTGACTACTAGTACTACTAATACTACCAGACTACTACTAGTAGACAACTTAGACAAAAGGTTTTAAGCAAAAGAAATTAAGTTTCCAACACTTCCTGTCACATGACGTTATCAACTTCCTCCTGAGAACATGGAGGAGACAAACCCTCCCAGAAAGAGTCATTTTATTTAGATTATTATGATTTTCAACCCTGACATGTATATATCTATTTATCATTCAAGTCTCAAGAATAATCCCCCAAAAAGTATTTTGTACATGGGATGAATCGTTTTTTGTTTATAGGCAGATTTGTGCAAACAGCAACTTTAACAGCCATTAAAATGATATTTTAATGAAAAATTATAAAATTAAAAAAAATAGATGCATAACATGATTGTTAGTGACCCAGCTGATGTAATAACATTATATGGATGAAATCTTTGAAGAAGGTTAGTGTGTATAGTTAGTGGTATAAATGTAATAGTAGTATAAAGTATGGTAGTATAAAATGACATTTATAGACTCAGCAGCTCTCAGGCCTGAATGGGTTAATGAATCCCATCTAAGTGATGGTCCTGTGGTGTTACGAACAGAGAGTTGATCATCTATACCTGTGAGGTTCAGCGTGGAGGGCGACATGGCCACCGGGTCAGTCAGAGAGTTGAGAGGAGCTCCGTCCTGCAGCCAGATCACCAGGACCGGTTCTGGAGGTCCGTGGGCCACACACTGGAGACTCAGGGAGACGTTGGCCACTACAGACATGTGGTGGGGTTCTATGGAGAAGTGAGGAAGGCCTGGACAGGAAGGAGAAGCTGAATCAGACACATTTCAAATAAAACTCCTTTGTTGTGTTGGTCTTTGTGTATTTCAATGGTTCCAGATGAACTCACCTTCCAGCTGGATGCTGCCTGCCTCAGACAGAGTCTGGTGTCGTTCTGATAGAACAGCACATCGATAGGAGCCCATGTCTGGAAGCTGGACCTTTTCAATACTGTTATATGCACAGAAAGGTGTAATTTGACTGAATTGATTAAGATAAAGCTATGAAAGACCACACAGATAAAACCATGAGATACTTTCCTTCCCATCCAATCACACAGGGATTAAATACATTCATCTACAGCAGGAGGAGGGCACATGAGGTTTTATTTTCTTTCAGACTTAATTTCAAAGTGCTCCATAGTGGCTGGAAATGAGTATGTGATATAATCCAGCAGCAATAATCCAGCAGCAGTACAGGTTCAGCTTGTTGAAAGGTGGAGGAACAGGAAATAAACAGAAATATCCCAGCAGGTACGAGGCGTGGCGACTATCAGGTTATCAATAAAATCTCAGTCACTGACATGAAACCAACCACTGCAGCAGAGACAGATGCTGCCTACCTGAGCATGCTCATGATGGTCCAGCTGTTGCTGCCAGTATGGACCTGGAACTGGTTGGTGTCGGCGTACTGGAGCGGCACGCCGTCTCTCAGCCACAGGACATCAGGAGGGTCCTCCTCCTCACCTCCTCTACCCTTCAGGGAACAGTGCATCTTCACAGGTTTACCCAGGGAGGAGATGACGGTGGAGGGACTCCGCTCAAACTCCAAATCTTTAGATCGAGAGGGAGAAAGAAGCAGGGTTCGTTTTTATGTCACACGTCAACATCATTTACAAGCTGGTAAAGTTTAGCAAATGCAGGCAAGAAAAGAAAGTTACCAAGAGCAAAATGTCAGCTTTTCTTATGATAATATGCAACAGTGGAGGAAATATTCAGATGTTTTTGGATTAATATTAAAGCTGCATTAATGTGAAGGTAGAGGTTAGTTTGTTGTTGAGTAGTTCATCATCAGCTGTAGCTTTAATGTTCTGTCACAACTTGGTTAATAACAATGATTTTTACAGCTGTAAACAGAAGATTTAGCCAAAGATTTAGGAGAGAAATATGAAATTCTTTAGTTTATCACAAACATTCAAAATCAACACATTTGGACATAAATGGATTTTGACTGGACAGAAACTGTAGCAGTAGCAGTAGTTCTAACTTAACCTGTCAGATAAATGGAGTGGAGTAAAATTATGCAATTAATGAAGTAAAGTACAATAACACAAATGTGTGTTACAACTGTTAGTTGACTAATCAACTAATGGCTGATCTGCTTGTGCTCATCTTGATAAATGTGTGTTATGTTATTATGCTGTAATTATTGCTATAACGTTTTATAATGAGTGAGATGATAATTTCAGGTAAAGTCAGAATTTATCGTCCAGATATGTGCTGTTGTGATGGAGCTGCTCCTGGACAAAGGCTCCTTGTTAGACAGAGAGCCAACATGACATATCCACGGATTCTCTCTGTCTGCAAATGTGTTCACCATCAAAGACTGACACTGAGAAGGTCCGACATGTGATTAGTATAAACTTCTGGAGCTGCTTTTTCTTACATTCAAAACCTTCAGCAGCAATAAAAGTTTTTCCTGATGATGTTGAGGACATGTGCTGTCTCTGAGCTGGCAGAGAAGCACTAATATGATTCTCTACAGGCCCAGAGCATCACATATAAAATCATGTAAGGAAATGTGATCTGGGAATAACTCTCACTTCTTCTTTCACTGACTTATGTGTCTAAAAGGTTTTCTCAAGCTTGTCAACCCGTCTTCCTGTTCCAACCCTTCAACCTTTGACCCCTTCACTTTGACCCCAGAGGGCTCAACACAAGGAAAAAAACACATATAAACACCCATAATTCACCAGCTGAAACAGACTTGTCTTCTAGTACAAAAAACAGAAAAAGCCTCCTCTTTGGAAACATTAATCTGACTCTTTACTCACACAGATATAGACGAGGCAGCATTCTAACAGCTTGTTGTGTGGTTGTAATAAAGGAAGGAGCCCGCTGAGTCTCTGCTGCACCACCCTCTGTCTCTCTGTGCTTTTTGGCCTTAAAAGTCATTCCTCCTTTTATTTTTAAGCTTGGCTGAGCTCTTTCAGAGCTGCATGGCTCGGACTTTGTTGTTTTTTTCATATTGAACAAAACAAAAAAAGCTTTCTCTCTCTAGCTCTTTAGTACTGTATTCATATCATAATAATTAGCTGGTAACACTTTTATGAGAAAGAAAGCAGAGGTAGAGAAAGCAGGCCAAGGTTGACCTGTGTTTGTGTGTGTGTGTGTGTGTGTGTGGCCTTTACTCCACTGTTTCATTTGTTTCTAACTGCTCCATCTCCTCCCTGTTGTCTCCTGAATTCCCTGAAGTTTGCTGCTGTTTTTTAGAATCTCCCTCTGAGATGTTAAATGTCAGTGGACGTGCACATTCCAAAAATACCCAACACAGTCCATGTGTTTGTCCTCCTCTCACGCCCTCCTTTATCTCCTCCAGCTTTTTTAACACGGCATAATTCAGACTCCTCCATTCAACGCTGCACCTTTGCCCTCCTCTCATTTAGCTCCTCTTTTCATGCCATTCTCTGGAGTCATCGCTACACATTTTACCTCCTCCTCCTCCTCCCAACTCCTTCTCCTCCACTCTTTGCCCCCTCGTCCCATCCATCATTTCCCTGCCTGAGTCAGACCGGCTCTGACTCACAAAAAATGAAGCCACGGCTCCCACAAACCCCTCCTCATCCTCCTCCTCATCATCATCATCCTCCACATCCCCTCTCTGTGGCCCCGTTCCTGCATCCAAATAGTAACTGAGACATCAGGAAAAAATCCAGCTTTGAAACCATCGCTCCAAGCTTATAAATCACAGCAGAGTCTGGTGATGTGTGTCCCTCCTGGGCATCCGTCCATCTGGAGGGCAGAGTATACAGCTTCCTGATAGACAGCAGCAAGACCCTAATGGTCCAAACAGGTGGAGGTGTCTTCAGGGACTCGCTGGTCTCCTCCATGCTAGCTAATGGATTCTAAACCCTAACAGCCAAGGAGATGTGTTGTAACAGATAAGGAACACTGGATGATGGCTGCCAGGGTTTTCTCACTGTAAAAAGACCTGAAATGTAGACTGTTTCAAAAAAGTCAACAGGTCCAGCTAGTTCTATAAAGCCTCAGGAACCCTAGGAGGCCCTTTCCTCTGGGAATCATTCATTTTCCCTGTGATTCCACCCATAAAAGCAGCAATGACAGGATGTATTTTCTATTCTGGATCATGGGTTTCAGAAACTTTCTATAATAAAACAGCTAAATGCATACATTTCATCAGATGTGGAATCCTGGGACAAAATGTGATCAAATAGGGGTCTGTGGTCTAACTTCATCAGTTTAGAGTCAGAACTCTGCTGCATGGTAGATGTTTCTGCTGTAGATGCTGTGAAGTGACTTGTGGGTGTTGTGATTCTCTGGATTCCAGCAGGATTTATTTTAAACCTCTGCCACTTCCTCGGCCTGGAATACGTCTCTTAGAGCTTTGCAGCATTAGGATGCAGCGTTAGTGCTGGGAAATCCAGGTCTGAGTCCCTGGTTTAACATGAACCCCCCAGCAATGCTGACACCATGAAATAAAACAGCAGCTAAATACCTGTCAGTCACATCATCTGCAAAACACAACTTAATCTAATACATTCAATATCTCATACACAACTAACTAAAGCAGGAAACTGATGTTTTATTAGTTTTAAAGGTTTTTTATGAGTGAATTCCTTCATGTTGTTTGTCCAGATGTTGAAACCACAACCAGAGCTAATTGACTTATATTGATTTAATGAGTTAAAGCAGCAGAAATCAGACCACAGCTAATTACTTATTAACACATCATTAACGTCATCATTTGGATAAAAGGCGTCTCACCTGTCAGCGTACCGGCGGCCACGGGCCAATCACATAACAGGACCAATAATAGCAGTAACACGGATTTAGACGCGTTCATGGCTGTAGTTGAGGACAGGAGATCACGTCTGGAAGCAGCAGTCATCTCATCACCAGGCTCCATCAGCGCATCACAGCGCCGCAAAAACCCGGAGCCGAGCAGAGGAAAATCGAATGTTGTTTCTGTGACTCGGACAGAAAAATGTGATGATTCTCCTCGGAGTTAAAGCGGATCCCGTCGTTTTCAGTTCCCGTTTAAAGAGAGAAGAAACCAGCGAAACGAAGCTCAGACGTCTTGTTGTTTCTGGTTCAGCGCTGCGTCCACGTCTAAACTTTACTTCTCAAACCTTTACTTCTCAAACCAAGTTGTCAAACTTTTATTTTCCCAGCAAACAAATGTTTGCTCCAAACTTTACACCGAGTCTATCAGTAGAAAACAGAGTTTTTCTAAAACTGGTCTCCTGTGTGACTCCCCCAGACATTCCCTGGCTCTTTCTTCTCCCCCTTTGAACAGGATTCAAATTCCTCAACTCAAGTTCTTTCCACCCTGCTCCTCCCCCTCCTCCTCCTGCTCCTCCTCCTCCTCCTCCTGCTCCTCCTCCCCCTCCTGCTCCTCCTGAATCTCCCTCCTTTTCTCAGAGGAACCCTGCTGTTGCTGATTGTCTCCTTACTAACCTCCAGTTCACATTTTAATGACAGGGATCCAGAGGTAGTAAATAGGAGTAAATCAGCCTTTTCCCTCTTGATACTAATTCTATGTGTTAATAGTGCAGTTGAGTCATGAGTGGATCAGGAACATGATGGACAGGATGTGAATTAGTGTGTTTCCATGTACACAAATGACAGAGAAGCTGAAACTTTAATTATGTGTATTAAAGAGCAGCAACAACAGCTCCTTCAGCTCTGTATACTTTATTATTAGTAAATCAAACATGAATGTCAATGTGAACATCAATGTTTAATTATTATAATAATTATTATTTATATAAGGCTATATCTTAATGGTGTAAACTGCTTTGATACTTGCTGCTGTATTATTCATGTCTTGGTACGCCTTGGTTTTCTTTATTACTCTTTAGTTAATGACATCCTGCATTCCATACAAAAGTCAAGAAAATATATTAAAACATCACATTATACACAACGCACAATATCAGCACAAATAAAATAAATAAGTAGTTAACTCACAGAATAGCACATAAAAAGTCAATTATTTTAGTAAATAATCATTAAAAACGTATAAAGCAAACGTATAAAGCATCAGCTTCTCATCATTTTAAATGAAGTCGACCAGAAACATTTAAAGCTGCCATGTAACTTGAATAAGTGAACTGAATTTTATGGACTTGCTGCTAACTTTGTAAATATTATAATCTTTATTTAGTCATATCAGTGTTTCATTAACAATAACAAATCAGAGACTAAATGCATTTCCGCAGAAAAAGAATCTCAAAAATACAATAATGTAATTGAGCCTATTACTGTTAGTGTTTGTTGCTGCTCTGTAACACGGTGATGTCATCAGGATGTTTTAGTCAAAACAGAAGGAAGAATCCTGGAGTTTAGACGAAATATAAAAATGTTGATTCTATCAGATCTGCTGCAGACTGTGATGTTGTGATGTGGTGATATTGTGACATGGTGATGTGGTGACGTGGTGATGTTGTGATGTGGTGACGTGGTGATTTTGTGATGTGGTGACGTGGTGATTTTGTGATGTGGTGACGTGGTGATGTTGTGATGTGGTGATGTGGTAACATGGTGATGTTGTGATGTTGTGATGTGGTGATATTGTGACATGGTGATGTGGTGACGTGGTGATGTTGTGATGTGGTGATGTGGTAACATGGTGATGTTGTGATGATGTCGCGATGTGGTGACGTGGTGATGTTGTGATGTGGTTACGTGGGGACGTGGTGATGTTGTGATGTGGTGATGTGATGATGTTGTGATGTGGTGATGTTGTGATGTGGTGATGTGGTGACGTGTTGACGTGGTGATGTGGTGACGTGGTGATGTGTTGATGTGGTGACGTGGGGACGTGGTGATGTGGTGATGTGGTGATGTGGTGATGTGATGATGTTGTGATGTGGTGATGTGATGTGTTGATGTGTTGATGTGGTGATGTTGTGATGTGTTGATGTGGTGACGTGGTGATGTTGTGATGTGGTGATGTGATGATGTTGTGATGTGGTGATGTGATGATGTTGTGATGTGGTGATGTTGTGATGTGTTGATGTGGTGATGTGGTGATGTTGTGATGTGTTGATGTGGTGACGTGGTGATGTTGTGATGTGGTGATGTGATGATGTTGTGATGTGGTGATGTTGTGATGTGGTGATGTGGTGACGTGTTGACGTGGTGATGTGGTGATGTGGTGATGTGATGATGTTGTGACGTGGTGATGTGGTGATGTTGTGATGTTGCGATGTTGCGATGTGGTGATGTGGTGATGTGGTGATGTGGTGATGTGGTGACGTGGTGATGTTGTGATGTGATGATGTGGTGATGTGGTGATGTGGTGATGTGGTGATGTGATGATGTTGTGATGTGGTGATGTGGTGATGTGGTGATGTGATGATGTTGTGAAATGGTGATGTTGTGATGTGGTGATGTTGTGATGTTGTGATGTGGTGATGTGGTGACGTGTTGACGTGGTGATGTTGTGATGTTGTGATGTTGTGATGTGGTGATGTGGTGACGTGTTGACGTGGTGATGTTGTGATGTGGTGATGTGATGATGTTGTGACGTGGTGATGTGGTGATGTTGCGATGTGGTGATGTGATGATGTTGTGATGTGGTGATGTTGTGATGTGGTGATGTGGTGACGTGTTGACGTGGTGATGTGGTGATGTGGTGATGTGATGATGTTGTGACGTGGTGATGTTGTGATGTTGCGATGTGGTGATGTGGTGATGTGGTGATGTGGTGATGTGGTGATGTTGTGATGTGATGATGTGGTGATGTGGTGATGTGATGATGTTGTGACATGGTGATGTGGTGATGTGATGATGTTGTGATGTGGTGATGTGGTGATGTGGTGATGTTGTGATGTGATGATGTGGTGATGTGGTGATGTGATGATGTTGTGACGTGGTGATGTGGTGATGTGATGATGTTGTGATGTGGTGATGTGGTGATGTTGTGATGTTGCGATGTGGTGATGTGATGATGTTGTGATGTGGTGATGTTGTGATGTGGTGATGTGGTGACGTGTTGACGTGGTGATGTGGTGATGTGGTGATGTGGTGATGTTGTGATGTTGCGATGTGGTGATGTGATGATGTTGTGATGTGGTGATGTTGTGATGTGGTGATGTGGTGACGTGTTGACGTGGTGATGTGGTGATGTGGTGATGTGATGATGTTGTGATGTGGTGATGTGGTGATGTGGTGATGTTGTGATGTGATGATGTGGTGATGTGGTGATGTGATGATGTTGTGACGTGGTGATGTGGTGATGTGATGATGTTGTGATGTGGTGATGTGGTGATGTGGTGATGTTGTGATGTTGCGATGTGGTGATGTGATGATGTTGTGATGTGGTGATGTTGTGATGTGGTGACGTGTTGACGTAGTGATGTGGTGATGTGGTGATGTGATGATGTTGTGACGTGGTGATGTTGTGATGTGGTGATGTGATGATGTTGTGACGTGATGATGTGGTGATGTGATGATGTTGTGATGTGGTGATGTGGTGATGTGATGATGTTATGAAATGGTGATGTTGTGATGTGGTGATGTCGTGTTGTGATGTGATGATGTTGTGATGTGATGATGTTGTGTTGTGATGATGTTGTGATGTGATAATGTTGTGGTGATGTGGTGATGTTGTGTAGTGGTGATGTCGTGTTGTGATGTGATGATGTTGTGATGTGGTGATGTCGTGTTGTGATGTGATGATGTTGTGATGTGATGATGTGGTGATGTCGTGTTGTGATGTGATGATGTTGTGATGTGATGATGTGGTGATGTTTTGACGTGGTGACCTGGTGATGTTGTGATGTTTATGGATCTTATGACAGTCTTGTACTCTTTCTGTTGCCCCCTGCTGGTTGGTCTGTTGTGTAGCTTGTTGTGATGTTCATGTACCTGCCCTGCCCCTCCTCCCTATGTTCTCCTCCCTGTTTGTGTGCTCATTGCCTTATTTAAACCTGCTTGTGTCTGTATCCCTTTGTCTGGTTATTGTCTTGTCTGCTGTGAGTGTGGTCCTAGCCTGTTCTCCTGTCGTTAATGTTGGCTTGTTCTTGGTGCTTCATTTATCTAATTTTTTGTGTGGACTTTTTTATGGCGTTTTTTCTTTCTGATGGATGATTTTTGGGAACCTTTTGTTACATGCCCAGGCATCTTTATTCTTCTTAAATTAAGACATTTTTGACTGACATGATTTTGTCTGATTTTAGGTCCGTCCTTCAAAACCTGACATGATGTTGTGATGTGATTGCAGCGTCTAGATGAGGTGATGCTGATTCTTGCTGTGGGAGAAGAATCTACACAGGCCACCAATAGCCTTCATTGAATAAACGATTTGTCGCATATAGATTCCTGTTGTTTTTTTTTTCCCATGAAAACGAAGGGAGGTGTTGGATCTCAGGTCGGTGAGGACCTGGGTCCCGCTGGCCCTTTAAGAATGGCCCTGTGGACAGTGTTGTGTTCCCAGGGTCTTTAATGGAGACAAAGAGGGACTGAGAAAGACCCCATTGTATACGCTCTCTTTTCAATAGGAGCTTGAGCAATGGAGCTCTCACTGCTCCCAGACAGAAGCACAGAGAGGAGGAGGGAGGAGGGTCACTGAGGGAGAAAGAGGGGAGTTCTACTCAAAAACACGGTTTCAGGGCTGGATGAGCCTGGAAGGACTGAATGTTTGGGTTTCAGGGAGGGGAGGGGGGTCAGGTTCAAGACCATGTTTAGGTTGAAGCCACAGCACCAAAACCCAGAAAACCTGATTCACCCAACACCAAGACTTTAAGACTGGAAGATAAAGTACATAAAAGGAGCTGAGAGCACATGTTTCCAGTTATGAAACCACCTCACCAGCAGAAATAAGCATTGATTGCGTTCTCATAAAACCACACAGCAGTGCCAGTATCCTGGTTAATCTCCACCTGGTGAACTAAACATCAGTTGGTGACTGACTGCAGGACATGGAGACAACTTCCTGCTGCTCTCAGCTCTATGGCCACATAAAGAACTGGCCTCCTTTCCTTCTTCTGCTGCTGATTGTAAAGTCCTCAGCTGCAGCTCAGACAGAGATAAGTTGCTTTCTGCAACCTGTTGATGCATCACGGACTGAAACATGTCAGAGGATCTGCTGCCCCCTGGTGGAGAAAAATGAGACCAAACATCAGTAAATGGGTCAGTGACAAATAATTTTATTTTAACAAATTTAATTTAAATTTGGCAAGATGAGAACGTCAAAAACTTTTTAAAATACAGTTTTAAGAATCGCTCATTTTTAAAATATTTAATCCACCTAGAATATCAAACTACTTGATTGCATGTGTTTGTTTGTTTTTTCTTTTACATTTTTAAAAATCTTTTTAAGTGAGTAAAACTACCTGTCCCAGGTTTTTAGAGAACACACCACACCACATGTCAGTTTTTTCAGTGACCCAAATACATCTCTGGAAGAAATGAGAGACCTCTGCATCATTTTTTCTGAAATCATCATCTCTGATGATTCCAGTCATTACATTGTATTACATTGTATGTAATACAATGTATGTATTCCATTGTATTCCAGTCCTTCCATTCCAACATCTGTTGAATTCCAACACATGAACACCTCATTCTGTTTAAAGAGGAACTGATTAGATGAAACCTGAACCAAGAACAATGGTAAAGATTAAAGCTGGGACTATAAATAAGGGTTGTTGCACCAAATATTGATTTCTAAACTTAGCATTATGTTGCTTTAAAATGAATTTGAGCTTGCTTGGTACTTGTGCACATATACATACCCTATATACAGACATGGACAAAATTGTTGGTACCCTTCTGTTAAGAGAAAAAACAACAATGGTCACTGAAATAACTTGAAACTGACAAAAGTAATAATAAACATTTACTGAAAATTAATAAAGACATTGACTTTGAATTTTGGTTCAACAGAATCATTAAAAAAAACTAATGAAACTGGTCTGCACAAAAATGGTACCTTTAACTTATACTTTAAGTAATATTTTGTTACACAACCTTTTGAGGAAATCACTGCAGTCAAGTGATTTCTATAGCTCTTAATGAGACTTCTGCACCTGTCGACAGGAATTTTGTCCCACTCCTCATGAGCAAACTGCTCCAGCTGTCTGAGGTTTGAAGGGTGCCTTCTCCAGACTGCATGTTTCACCTCCTTCCACAGATGTTCAACAAGATTTAGATCAGGGCTCATAGAAGGCCACATCAGAACAGTCCAGTTTTTGTTCTTAGCCATTCTTGGGTGTTTTTAGCTGTGTGTTTTGCGTCATTAATGTCCTCCAACATTATCCTGTTGGAGGACCCATGACCTGCGACTGAGACCAAGCTTTCTGACACCGGGCAGCACATTTCACTCCAGAATGTCTTGATAGTCTTGAGATTTCATTGTAGCCTGCACACATTCAAGACACCCTGTGCCAGATGCAGCAAAGCAGCCCCAGAAGATAACAGAGCCTCCTCCATGTTTCACAGTAGGCACAGTGTTCTTTTCGTCATATGCTTCATCTTCTGTGAACATAGAGCTGATGTGACTTTCCAAAAAGCTCCAGTTTTGTCTCATCTGTCCAAAGGACATTGTCCCAGAACCTTTGTGGCTTTCCAATATGTCTTGCTTCTTTATGACTTGCTTTCAACATTGGTGTCCTGCTGGGTCGTCTTCATGAAATCCACTTTGGCTCCAGCAGTGATGGATGGTGCGATCTGACACTGATGTACCTTGACCTCGGAGTTGACCTCTAATCTCTTAAAGTTATTCTGGGCTCTTTGGTCTTGACTTTTTTAGTAATTATTCCAATAAATAACAGCTACCACAGGATATGTAAAATAATATGAAATATTTCTCATTGACATTTGCTGTGTAAGAGAACACAGAGTATAAATACTTTTTCATATTTTTTGTATAGACCCTTTCATTAATACATCAAATTACATGCACCAAGGGACCTGCAATGTGAACCCAGATCCCCCCTTTCCTTCTTGTGAGGACTACAGGGAATCGAACACAGGTCTCCTGCGTGAGAGTCAGGAGCCTTACCTCTAGGCTAGAGGTGGCAGGGAAAAACACAGATGCAGAGACCAAGACAGTCCAGTAAGGTTCAGTGAAATCCTTTACTTAGTGAGCCAGGCAAAAGTATCCAACAAACATCCAAGAGAAAAAAACAGGTCCAGAGAGTACAAAACAGTTTCTCCAAAAAAAAGGTAACAAATCAGGCAAAACACAAAAAATAGGTCTTAGTAGGGCGCAGTCGCCAGGGAACAAAAAATACTCAGACACTTAATTGTCACAACACCATGGCCTAGTATCATTTCAAGATTCAGCAAGAAACAAAAATATCAGGTGGCTTATATAGGGAGGTTAACAGGTGGACACAATCAAGCAATCAGTTATACAAAGGAAAAAAAAAACACACGTGACCTGCAAACATGCAGACTGGAGACCCCACATGGACAAAACAGAGATTACAGTCCCAAAATCCTGACACTTCTAATACATTGCAATGTAAGATATCCATAGTAATGAAGTAAATATTTGTGTTCCTGTTGGTTAAAAGGTCCAAGCTTTCCAAAGTTTCCAATGTTTTTTCTACTTTGGCACAAGCTTGACGTATGTTGTTATTCAGCCATTTGAAAGTGTTTAATCAGACAAACATGAAGTGAGTAACAATGAGTAGTTGTTTGAACAGGGAATCATGCAAATCTACTCTAGTGGAGTATTAAAATAAAATATAGAGCTGGAAATTAGCATAATAGGTTCCCTTTAAATAGTGTTTTGATGAGAAAGAGACAGATGTTTATTTCTGTATTTATAACATCTGCTTTATTTTAAAAGTGGACACAGTTCAGAACAATACACTTGATTGTGCAGATGTGTCAGATGGAAAAGTCACAGTCACAGTAGGGGGGGTGGTTTTCCATCATTTGGCTTTTAATAAGGAGCTTTTTCTGATTAAACACAATTGTTTGTGAATAAACTTACATGAAGACTGAAAGAAATCAGTTTTAAAATAAACAGTTTGGTAAAAACACTCTGTTGGTGATATCATGCAGTACATCTCATATTGGCATGATTCTGTTTTCTGTGTATTTTCTGTTTTGTATTTGTGGGAATTTACAGACCTCTGTGTGTACTTTAAGTTTTTTATATATTCTGTCAAACCATCCTTTCAGTTCAGAGCCCACAAACACTTTTTTATTGCAGTAAATTGTCAAAAGCATTTATTTTTAGTTTCATGTTGTGTGTGTGAATTCATTCACTCTGAATGTGACTCCTCTTGACGACACATGGACTCAATTCCCATTTTGTCTCAGGACCCGAAAGACACATTAGATTAGGGGGATTTCCCTGTTTCATAAATTCTGTCCCTTGAACACACATGTTTGGGATATATTTCCTGTCAGAAAGATGATGAGAAGATGAAATGAAAGAAAAATGTGATCAGAATTCTCCTAAAAAAGTCTTTGAGAGAAAATGGAGGATCACTGTCTTACATAGTCTGTCTGAAGTAGGTGAATTTGACCTTTGACCTTTCTGTTTACATTGATCAAAGTGTGGATTTTTTTTGAGTGTGGAGTTTTATATCTGTTGAGTAAATGCTATTTGACTTTTCTCACTGAATCTCACTTAATCCAATCAATGATTGGATGTTCCAGAACTTTCTCCAATTAGACAAAGATAAAACCGAGGTAATTGTTTTTCGAGCTGAAGAGGAATGATTAAAAGTCAGCGTTCAGCTTCAATCAGTGATGTTAAAGCCCACAAATCAAGCTAGAATTCTGGGTGTAGTTATGGTCTCAATGTGCCTGAATTTCAACAGCCACATTAAAACCACCAGAAAGTCAGCAGACTACCACCTGAAGAATATATCAAGGATTAAAGGCCTCATGTCTCTGCAGCTCTGCTGCAGCTCTCACAGTTTTTAAGTCAGAGCTGAAGACTTTTCTGCTGCTGCTGCCTATTGATGATGTCATTTCATAATTATTTTCCATTTGACTATAACTTTGTTATTGTTTTTAATTTTATTTCCCCTTTATATGTCACCTTTTTGTTTTATATCTTATTTTAATTAATTTAAAATTGTCCCCCTTTTAATCAAATGATTAAAAGGGAAAAAGCATTTTAAATGGCCGTGTTGTTCTGTAAATATGAGAGCTTGTGGTGTGACAGTCTCTCCCTTCATCCCTCCTGTTACATAATGTTATTCTAACTGGGATAAGTGAGTGCAGGATAACACACTGAGATGTGTTTAATCCAGCTCGGATGAATCATATTGAAAAACAGAGAAATATCTTGGATGTTGTCACTTGGAAGGCGTGAGGCAAACATCACAGGCTTGAACAGATTAAAATCTCGGTTGGGCCAATCCACAGCTGCAATGCAACAGGTTTCCAGCTGTGCACCAATAATAATCTGATTTAATCTTCCCGAGCAGGAGGTGATCCAAAGCCCTTTTTGGAGGACTTCCAAGAGCAGAGATACACTTGGAAACAGGTTTGATGGCAGTTTAAAAGTAAGCTATTCAGAATCCACCATATGCTGTGCACAGGACTGCAAATAGAGGCTTAAATCTGCGTTTCTGCAGAGCAGCAGTAGCAGAGAGTCAGGTATTTGTGGATTTATCCATCGCTGCTATGATTATTTGGGCCTCTTATGCTCATATGATGTTTATGTGTGCACAGCTTCAATTCCACCCACAGCAGCGAGGGTTTAAGGAAGGAAGGCCTAGTGGGGATTATTCTCTCTCCCTCGCTCTCTCTCAGTTACCCTGTTTTTCAAAATTGCTGCCGCTCACTTCAGTCCCTGTTGCTTTAATGACTGCAGGCATGAGCACAGCAGGCGTTCATCGAGGCTTCCTCAGGAAATATGGTAGGTCTGCTCTGATTCCTTCATCCACTGCAGTTCTGTGTCCTCCTGTAATGATGTGACAGACTCTACAGTTTCTGTTGTTTCAGCAGGTTTGTGCTCATGGCTCATTCTAGATATCTGTGGCCCAAACCTGGCTTGATTGAAGTTATTGATGAAAACTCATGCTAAATAATCTTTCTGTATTTAGCTGCAACTTCTGTACAACGACTGACTTAGTAAAATCCTCTATTGTAATGGCGTTTGTGGGTTTTTCACTGCGGGCCCATCACAACCTGATAAACAGACAGTGGGTGATCACAGCTAATCTCAGTGTGGTCTATGTGAAGGATTTTAATCATTTTAACACTAAAACATTCACATTACAGACAACTATACATCTTTAATAACTGCTATTACAACATTACAGTCTGTATTAAATCACTGTGTAACATATTTATTCTTGTGAAGAATCGGTTGGATAGTTTCATTAATGGTGAATCATTTGATTAAATATATTTTAGGTTGTAGGTAAGAAACAGCTTCTTTCTATTTCTAATCTTTCTTCCTGTAGGATACAGCACATCACTAACCTTTAACCTCTGTCCTAAACACTGGTAACAAGCTGCAGGTGTGATACTGATCCTAATCTATACAAAGATATAAATAATATATCCATCAATTTATTAACCATTAATCAAACATGTAAATCACCCAACCAATAAGATAAGATCATCTTTAAAACAATTCTTTACAGAAATAAATCTCCATTTACATTCTTCCTGCTCTTGGGATGACATGTCCTCATTTCAGCATTTATTATGAAATAAGTCTTACTCCTCCTTGTATTCATTATTCTAAGAACCGCTCATGTGGGGGCTGTTGCTAACTCAACAACTATTGTTGACTCAACTACTAAATAATAATATAAAAATATCTTTAGTATCAGTCAGGGGTTCATATATCGTGATAATATCAATCTCAGATGTGTTTTATACAGAGTGATGAAATGTTCATTTTTAAAGCCAAGGCATGAGTCAGGCCAGTTTAAGTTGCTGTGTTTCATCTGTTTTATATCTCCCTCTGTTATATTTAAGAACACTGTCATGGTGGCTTCTTACTTCTCCCTGAATGTGTGGACTAAAAATAGTAAAATAATAAAACTCCTACACCTCTCTCTCTCTCTCTCTCTCTCTCTCTCTCTCTCTCTCTCTCTCTCTCTCTCTCTCTCTCTCTCTCTTTCTCTCTCTCTCTCTTTTGCAAACTCAACCTGTTCATCTTTAATCCTCTGCATGGATAAATAGAGCAGATCTTCCTGTCCATCAACATGTGCTGTCCATCTCATTAGAACATAATGGATGGCAGTCTGGGACACTTACTGTCTTAACACCATGTGTCCTGACCTCAAATCTCTGTTCCAAAAACAGATGCTTTTTGTGTATTTCAGCTAAAGGTTAAAGAGTTGTAATGAGTAGCAGCTGATTGCAAAGTGTTTATAATAAGTTATGTAACATTTATGGAACATTCACATTTTAAGTTGTCTATCTCTATCTCCACTTCACATTTCTCTTGCAAATTCAATCAATCAATCAATCAATCAATCAATCAATCAATCAATCAATCAATCAATCAATCAATCAATCAATCAATCAAATAAATTAGTTAAATAAATAAAGTTGTAAATAAATGTAATGTAATAAATAAATAAAAAGTTGTAATAATAATAATTTTAAAAAAGTACAAACAACAGTAAAAAAGTCTTTTTTTACTGTTTACCTTTTGTAAACTGTATTTTTTATATTGTTAGGCCACTAAGTGAAGAATTACAACTTGCTTGAAGAAAAGGAGAATAGCTGTGAATTATTATTGGAAAAAAAATAAAACTTATACAATAACAATAACTTATATGATTTGTATTGGAACAAACCTTCCTCAGTCCTCAGTTTGTAATTTTCAGTTTCTTAACCTACAAGTAGCCTAATGTGAATCCCTGTGATGGTGCAGGCGGCTTCATGTTTAAGCAGTGGAAGGAGAAGTACCTTGTTCTGACAATGGAAGGAAACCTGCTGGTGTCCCGGGATGTGGAGTCACCTCCAGACCAGGTGGTCTCTCTGCAGACCAGCTGTGAGTCGGTCGTGGAGGGCCGGGAGATCCTGGACTTGCCCAGGCTGCCTCCAGGGGGCAGAAGGGACTGCTGCTTCGCCCTCATCCTTCCTCAGAACAAGTTTTTGCTGCTGATGACAGACAACCCCGACGACTGCAAGTGGGTCGTCTCTAATCAGATCGTTATCAAGTGTTTGAGCTTTAGTTGTTGCACATTTATACATACGTTATGCAGCCAAGAAATCAGAAGATAGAAGGGAAGTTTCACATTACCCCCTAACCTTAACCTAACCTAACCCTAACCTAACCCTAACACACACACACACACACACACGCACACGCGCACACACGTGTACGCACACACATACACGCACACATACATGCGCGCGCACACACACACACACACACACACACACACACACACACACACACATATTCAAACCTTAAGTCCTTTGCTCCACTCATTATCAGATCTTGGCTGAACAACATATTGACAGACACACATGCTAGAATTTAGTTGTCCTTTGTCCCACTTCCTGTCTGCAGTCTGTGTTATCAGACTGAAAAACACTAGATCACTGATATAAGAAAACAAGTCAGGTTAAAACTGGTAAAAATATAATGATTTGTCCTGTTTACCTTTCACAGTCTGTGGCTGAATTTAATCAGGAAAGTGAGAGAGGTGAGTCAGCAGTTTTCAGTCTAGTCTGGTCTGGTTTCTTCATCTCATCATGTCACTTCTCATTTAGAGCTGTGTTTCTATACTTATTTACAGTAAATATGTCTATATATCATTTTCTAATATTATCAGAAATGGGCTGTAGATCTAAAACATATTGATCCATGTGAAGCTTTGTGTATTTATGTGTGTGATAATGGTGTATTTGCATCATCTTCAAGGGTGTCATGTCACCCATGAGCTTGCAGAGACAGTGCAGCATCACTCCCTGCATCACGGACAGAGACCCCTTGCCCGACCCCTCCTCTGATAAAGAGCCCGGGTCGCCCAGGGTCACCGACACCACCCCTCCTCTGTCTCTGTCTCGAGTCACTGACCGGGGAGGATCCTTCAGGGACCGAGGCCAGAATCTAGGTCAGTATCAGCTTGTTTTAATTGAGTAAATGCTGGCTGAGAGAGATCAGTGCACAATGCATGATGCATGCAAGGCGTTAAAAATGTGATTTGATAATACATTTGTGGCATAAGGAAACAGAAGTTTCTCTGAATTTATTGATGCATGTGGATGATGTGCTGGAGTGGACCAGCTGACAGCTCAGCATGGCTGCAGGCTCAGCTGGTTTCAGTATTTTTAGATACAGCCTGATTACAACATTTCTATATTCTGCCATAGCTCAGACAGACTAACAGTAGCTGCTACAAGTAAAGTGGGAGCCACTTTACTTACTAGATTTCATATTCATAAAACAAGGTTGTGCACACCGAGGCAGGGGACAGGAAAAGAGAAGAGAACTGTTGCACACTCTCAATCACTCAGCAAATAATCATTGAAGGACGTTTAGGTTCTTCATCAAATCTCTTTCTGTCAGACAGGTCATCAAACTAGTTGCTAAAGAGTAACTATAACTATATACTAACTACTATACTATGACTAGTAAATATAACTATGTACTAACTACTATACTATAACTAACTATAACTATATACTAACTTCTATACTATAACTAGCAAATATAACTATATACTAACTACTATACTATAACTTGTATCTATAACTATATACTAACTGCTATACTATTACTAATAACTATATACTAACTACTATACTCTAACTGGTAACTATAACTATATACTAACTACTATACTCTAACTGGTAACTATAACTATATACTAACTACTATACGATAACTAAGCAAGTATAACTATATACTAACTACTATACTATAACTAAGTAACTATATCTATATACTATTGTAACTATATACTAAGTACTATACTATAACTAGTAACTATAACTATATGCTAACTATTAGACCATAACTATATACTAAATACTATTCTAGAACTAGTATCTATAACTATATACTAACTACTATACTATAACTAATAACTATAACTTTATACTAAATATTATACTATAACTATATACAAACTACTATACTATAACTAACCAACTATAACTATATACTAACTATTATACTATAACTATTAATTATAACTACATACTAACTACTACACTATAACTAGTAAATATAACTATATACTAACTACTATACTATGACTAGTAATTATAACTATATATTAACTACTATACTATAACTAGTAACTATAACTATATACTAACTACTATACTATAACTAAGTAACTATATCTATATACTATTGTAACTATATACTAACTACTATACTATAACTAGTAATTATAACTATATACTAACTACTATACTATGACTAGTAATCATAACTATATACTAACTACTATACTATAACTAGTAACTATAACTATATACTAACTACTATACTATAACTAATAACTATAACTATATACTAACTACTATATTATAACTAGTGACTATAACTATATAATAACTACTACACTATAACTAGTAAATATAACTATATACTAACTACTATACTATAACTAGTAATTATAACTATATACTAAGTACTACACTATAACTAGTAACTATAACTATATACTAACTACTATACTATAACTAAGCAACTATAACTATATACTAACTACTATACTAAAACTATTAATTATAACTATATACTAACTATTTTACTATAACTAGTAACTATAACGATATACTAACTACTATACTATAACTAATAACTATAACTATATACTAACTACTATATTATAACTAGTGACTATAACTATATAATAACTACTACACTATAACTAGTAAATATAACTATATACTAACTACTATACTATAACTAGTAATTATAACTATATACTAAGTACTACACTATAACTAGTAACTATAACTATATACTAACTACTATACTATAACTAAGCAACTATAACTATATACTAACTACTATACTAAAACTATTAATTATAACTATATACTATTTTACTATAACTAGTAACTATAACGATATACTAACTACTATACTATAACTAATAACTATAACTTTATACTAAATATTATACTATAACTATAGACTAACTACTATCCTATAACTAAGCAACTATAACTATATACTAACTACGATACTATAACTAGTAATTATAACTATATACTAACTACTATACTATAACTAGTAAATGTAACTGTGTACTAACTACTATACTATAACTAACTATAACTAAATACTAACTACTATACTATAACTTGTATCTATAACTATATACTAACTGCTGTACTATTACTAATAACTATAACTATATACTAACTAATATACCCTAACTGGTAACTATAACTATATAGTAACTACTATACTATAACTAGTAACTATAACTATATACTAACTACTATACTATAACTAAGTAACTATATCTATATACTATTGTAACTATATACTAACTACTATACTATAACTAAGTAACTATAACTATATACTAACTACTATACTATAACTAATAACTATAACTATATACTAACTACTATATTATAACTAGTGACTATAACTATATAATAACTACTACACTATAACTAGTAAATATAACTATATACTAACTACTATACTATAACTAGTAATTATAACTATATACTAAGTACTACACTATAACTAGTAACTATAACTATATAATAACTACTACACTATAACTAGTAAATATAACTATATACTAACTACTATACTATAACTAACTATAACTAAATACTAACTACTATACTATAACTAGTAACTATAACTATATACTAACTACTATACTATAACTAAGTAACTATATCTATATACTATTGTAACTATATACTAACTACTATACTATAACTAGTAACTCTAACTATATACTAACTACTATACTATAACTAATAACTATAACTTTATACTAAATATTATCCTATAACTATATACTAACTACTATGCTATAACTAAGCAACTATAACTATATACTAACTACTATACTATAACTAGTAACTATAACGATATACTAACTACTATACTATAACTAATAACTATAACTTTATACTAAATATTATACTATAACTATATACTAACTACTACACTATAACTAAGCAACTATAACTATATACTAACTACTATACTATAACTATTAATTATAACTATATACTAACTACTATACTATAACTAGTAATTATAACTATATACTAACTACTATACTATAACTAGTAAATGTAACTATCTACTAACTACTATACTATAACTAACTATATACTAACTACTATACTATAACTTGTATCTATAACTATATACTAACTGCTATACTATTACTAATAACTATAAATATATACTAACTACTATACTCCAACTGGTAACTATAACTATATACTAACTACTGTACTACAACTAGTAACTATAACTATATACTAACTACTATACTATAACTAGTAATTATAACTATATACTAACTACTACAGTATAACTAGTAACTATAACTATATACTAACTACTATACCATAACTAAGCAACTATAACTATATACTAACTACTATACTATAACTATTAATTATAACTATATACTAACTATTATACTATAACTAGTAACTATAACTATATACTAACTACTATACTATAACTAAGTAACTATACCTATATACTATTGTAACTATATACTAATTACTATATTATAACTAGTAACTATAACTATATGCTAACTATTATACCATAACTACATACTAAATACTATTCTATAACTAGTATCTACAACTATATACTAACTGCTATACTATAACTTGTATCTATAACTATATATTAACTGCTATACTATTACTAATAACTATAACTATATACTAACTACTATACTCTAACTGGTAACTACAACTATATACTAACTACTATACTATATCTAGTAAATATAACTATGTACTAACTACTATACTATAACTAGTAATTATAACTATATACTAACTACTGTACTATAACTAGTAAATATAACTATATACGAATTACTATACTATAACTTGTATCTATAACTATATACTAACTGGTATACTATTAGTAATAACTATGACTATATACTAACTACTATACCATAACTATTAATTATAACTATATACTAACTACTATACTATAACTAGTAACTATAACTATATACTAACTACTCTACTATAACTAGGTAACTATATCTATATATTATTGTAACTATATACAATAATATATATATATATATATAACTAAGCAACTATAAATATATAGTAACTACTATACTATAACTATTAATTATAACTGTATACTAACTACTACACTATAACTAGTAAATATAACTGTATACTAACTACTATACTATAACTAGTAATTATAACTATATACTAACTATTATACTATAACTAGTAACTATAACTATATAGTAACTACTGTACTATGACTAAGTTACTATAATTATATGCTAACTACTCTACTATAACTAGTAACTATAACCATATACTAACTACTATATTATAGCTAAGTTACTATAACCATATACTAACTGCTATGCAATTACTAAGTTGCTATAGCTATATACTAACTACTATACTTTAACTAAGTAACTATATCTATATACTAACTACTACACTATAACTAAGTTATTATAACTATATACTAACTACTATACTATAACTAGTAACTATAACTATATACTAACTACTATACTATAACTAGTAACTATAAATATATACTAACTACTGTACTATGACTAAGTAACTATAACTATATACTAACTACTGTACTATGACTAAGTTACTATAATTATATACTAACTACTACACTATAAGTTATTATACCTATATACTAACTACTCTACTATAACTAGTAACTATAACCATATACTAACTACTATATTATAACTAAGTTACTATGACCATAACTGCTATGCAATTACTAAGTTGCTATAGCTATATACTAACTACTCTACTTTAACTAAGTAACTATAACTATATACTAACTACTACACTATAACTAAGTTATTATACCTATATACTAACTACTATACTATAACTAGTAACTATAGCTATATACTAACTACTATACTATAACTAGTAACTATAACTATATACTAACTACTGTACTATGACTAAGTAACTATAACTATATACTAACTACTGTACTATGACTAAGTTACTATAATTATATCCTAACTACTCTACTATAACTAGTAACTATAACCATATACTAACTACTATATTATAACTAAGTTACTATGACCATAACTGCTATGCAATTACTAAGTTGCTATAGCTATATACTAACTACTCTACTTTAACTAAGTAACTATAACTATATACTAACTACTACACTATAACTAAGTTATTATACCTATATACTAACTACTATACTATAACTAGTAACTATAGCTATATACTAACTACTATACTATAACTAAGTTGCTATAGCTATATACTAACTACTCTACTTTAACTAAGTAACTATAACTATATACTAACTACTACACTATAACTAAGTTATTATACCTATATACTAACTACTATAATATAACTAGTAACTATAACTATATACTAACTACTATACTATTTAGGGCGACACAGTGGCGCAGGGGTTAGCGCTGTTGCCTCACAGCAAGAAGGTCGCAGGTTCAAGACCTCCTTGGTCCGGGGTCTGGGACCTTTCTGTGTGGAGTTTGCATGTTCTCCCCGTGTCTGCGTGGGTTTTCACCGGGTACTCCGGCTTCCTCCCACAGTCCAAAAACATGCTCAGGTTAATTGGCAACTCTAAATTGCCCATAGGTGTGAGTGTGTAAGTGAATGGTGTGTGTGCCCCACGATTGGCTGGCGACCATCTGGGGTGTATCCCTGCCTCTCGCCGTAACGCGCTGGGATAGGCTCCAGCAGACCCCTGCGACCCTAATGAGGAATAAGCAGGTATAGAAAATGACTGACTGACTATACTATTTACTACTAACTAGTATCTATAACTATATACTAACTACTATACTATAACTAGTAACTATAACTATATACTAACTACTATACTATAAGTAGAGACCAACTAGAACAGGGGTCAATCAAACAGTCTGTGTCCACTTCTTTGTTTTCTCTTTGTAAAGTCATCCAGTGAATTGGACCCTTTGGTTCTTACTGGTGGAATTCATAGGTGTTAAGGGGTTAATAAAATCATCCTATACCTTCTTCTACAGCCGGTGGACTACGGCGGCCTCAGCGCAGCATCTCGATGGTCCCACCTCACCGTGTCTCAGATTGTCTTCGCCATGGCAACAGCAGCGATGCCCGGGCGGTGCGGGCGGTGTGCCTCCTGATGGGAGGGGCTGCGGCCTCCTCGGCGATGGGCTACCTCAACTCCTGCTCCCCGTCCTCTCCCCTCGCCAGCAGAGGCCCGGAGATTACCCACGGATCAGGAGGCTTATCTGAGCTTCCTGCAGGAAGCTCTTTTCACGCCTGCAGCCAGGATGTCGACTCCCCACACTTCAACAGCTTTGACTTTGAGGGAGACTCCGACTTTGATGGATTCGACTGCGGAGGATTTGCTTTCTAGTCGTGAACAGAAATAGAGACTGTTTAAAAGACCTTTTATTCTCATCAGAATCCCTGTGTCGGTATACCCTTCATAATATAAGGACAGGTTATTAATTAATCACTCATTGGGTCATATATACGTCTGATTTATAAATTAATGAAGTTGTTCTTGCTGGCTTTATGCCCCTGCTCCTCAGGTAAATCATTAATGATCTTGATTGTCTGTAAAGGATCACTCTTTCCGTGCTGGCTGGAGGTTAACTGGGTGCGCAGGATAATGATGCTGGAGAATTTTGGTCTGTTTGTCTCATCTGTGTTTTCATTTTTTAATTTTTAAAAAATGCATCGCTGCTGGTATTTCCTCCTCATTCTCTCCATTTTATTGCCACTTGATTTCCTTTTACCCTGTTTTCAGAAATCACTCCTTCACTTACCATCTACTCATACATATCTCACATGCTGTGAATAAATCCTTTCACCATCACTCTGTGTCTTCCTCTCTGCATTCTGCTGCAACACTGCAATTTTCAGTCCAATTTTCAGATTTGCACAAGAGGGGAATAATATGCAGACCTTAAATGGCTGTGTGTGCAAACCTGAGATTTTATCGCACGTCAAAATTAATGTTTTTTTGGAGTTGAGGCCTGTGATCTGAATTTGAAGTTTCAGGAAAAAGTAAGTGACCGGATAGTAAGAGAGATCTGTTGATTATTAAGGAGATGGCAAAAAGACAAAGTGTAAGTAATTCATGTCAGTTTCTCCAGCATCAATCTCCGGGAACAGAAAGGAACTGCATATCCATATAACATCCATATCATTCAAGACAGAGAGTTTCCAACAGTTTTCTTTGTCAGCCTCTGCTCATGCATGAAAAGCAGGAGTCAGATGCTCGGAGTCACATGGTTCAACTATCAATGAGCTAATGCAGATGCCTGCCAACAACCTGAAGATATCAGAGCCTGAGGCTGCATCTCATCAATCACAGAGAGAAAGTCTATACGGCTTCACTCAGTCAACAAGCCACCACACGATCAGATATGCACTAATAGTGCTGAGTTAACACAGCAACATACAGGGAAGGTCCCTTTACACAAGAGAGAGTGGTTTTAGTTTTCTCGTCCTAAATACATTGTGGTCAAGAACTGAATAAGACTGTAGATGGACCTGTAACATGAATAACAGGAGTCTAGAAGACAGTGTTACTGGACATTGTCATTAAAAGATGTTGCTGCCTTCACATGGTATGAAAAAGATGCTTCTATGAAGTAGAAATTATGAGTTTGTTGTGTTCAAATGTTTCTGTTCCCATAGAACAGGGGAGTTAAACTCAGTTTCATCACATCAGTATTCTGGTTTCTATCAAAGGGCCAATTATAAAGATCATATATATGTATCTACATATTATTATTATTATTATATATGTTATTATATTAGATAATTTCCTCTCCACTCATAATAGTGCTGGTGACAATTTACTACGATTTTTAAACAGAATTTAAAAATACATGCGGCATGGTGGAGCAGGGGTTAGCGCTGTTGCCTCACAGCAAGAAGGTCGCAGGTTCAAGACCTCCTTGGTCCTTGGTCCTGGGACTGGGACCTTTCTGTGTGGAGTTTGCATGTTCTCCCCGGCTTCCTCCCACAGTCCAAAAACATGCTGAGGTTAATTGGAGACTCTAAATTGCCCGGAGGTGTGAGTGAATGGTGTGTGTGCCCCACGATTGGCTGGTGACCATCTGGGGTGTATCCCTGCCTCTCGCCATAACGCGTTGGGATAGGCTCCAGCAGACCCCTGCGACCCTAATGAGGAATAAGCAGGTATAGAAAATGACTGACTGACTGTTATTAGTGTCTAATTATTAAAATGCTGCAGCAAAACATGTAAAATCATCACAGATATCTAGAGACCCATACAAGAATATGCTGATAACCACTATTAACTATTTGATTTATTTAATGGATTTTTCAAAGATTGGAATCTATGGTTTTGTGTTGCTATGCTAAATATTAAAGAATAGAAAGTACAAGACAGTAATGTCACGCCAACTGACAAAAAAGCACAACCAAAACATCAAAAAACCTTTCATTCACTTTCACAAACAAAACAAGTCTTCAGCCGGACCTACAGGGGCCAGTAAATCATCTCAACAACACCAGCAAAGCACTCCAACCGACTTCCTGTCAAGAGGAGGAACTTCCTGTTAGACGGCCATCTTAACCATCAGTTCAACACATGCTGTGGGAGACAAAGGAGGAAAGTTTGTTGAGAGCAAAAGCTTAAAGAAACAAACCAAACCAAGAAAACTAAAATCCCTCAGTCCACCGTCAAACGCAACTGGTAGGAGATTTGACTTTCTTAAATTACTCACCTGTTGTTGTGGAATGGATGAACTTGTGCTCAACTATGTGCTCCACATGTGCACATGTAAAATGTTTGGCCTCATTTGGCATCTGACTTAGTTTGTTTAATGGTAGTGACTTTCAGTTGATTATTTCCACTTGATTTGTTGTCTGCCTACAGTAGTTTGTAGTATGCACTTTAAGTTTGACAAAGCAGTTTTTTAATGGCTCAAGCCTGTCCAATTGTTTGGAGCAGCAAAGCTGATGCTTTATTTGAATTTTGCATTTGTTTAACACTCTACTGGAGTTACTTATTTGCTTGAGTTAAATATTGAAAAAAAATGTGTTTGTTTATTTGTGATTAAGGTTAAATCTTAAAGGTTTGGTAGCACATGCTGACTTAATGCTAAGGCATTGCTAGTTTGGTGCATTCAAAGTTAGTTGTAATTAGTAATAGTACTTACTGCATGGATTTTATTTGACATTTTAATGATTTTGTGTTTGTTAAACTTGAAATAACGCAATGTCTTGTTGTTCTTGTGTTCAAGGTTTTCAACCTGCTGAATGATTGAATGACCCCTTCATCAACAAAACAAAGTTCAATAAAAACACAAAAAGGGGAAATCCTTGTCAAGAGTTGTTCCTTGCGTGACCAAGCTCTTTCAAGTGGAGCATTAACTGAGGGATCAAAATCAAAACCGCCAAAACTTGACAGTTGAAAACCACTGTGGCAAGAGACAGAGGATCAACGGCCTACAGTCAACCTTGTCAACGTAAGGAAAAACTACAAGAATGGCAGAAGACGCCACTGGAAAAACCATCAAACAGCTGAAGAGTGAGAGGACTTCCGCAAAGACGGCCTTCACAAAACAGGCCAACTACGTCTCACGAGTGACTGGATACCTGACGAAAGCAGAGCTCCAGGCCGAATACAGGGAACTCTGCTCGCTGTCCAGGAACGTCAACTACGCAAATGAGTATGAGCTTGGTCTGCGGGCGGAGGCTGGCGAAGAGGAAGGTGAGGAGAAGCTGCACCCAAGCCATGAGAGTGATCTGGAAAAAACCACAGAGGACTGCAAAAATAGACTGGAGGAGGTACGCAAAGGCGTGCAGTCCAGTCTCTGGTCAAGGTACGCCGAGGGGGAGCTGACCTTCGCTGTTGAAGAAGCCGAGTCGGCCTGTGAACAGGCTCATAGAATCCCAGTGTCTCCGCTCAACAAAGATGGGTATGAGCACCAGCTGGAAACAGCGAAGCAGGTTGTCGCAGACACAATGGCTGCATTCAAGCGGTGGGAAGAATGGATTCCCGCTGAAGAGAAGACTGAATTGGATGGCAGATTAAAGGGCCTAAGGAAGCTGAAGAGCAACCTCGTGGCAAAAAAGGCTGAGTTCCTGACAGTGGAGAGAACTGCAGAAGAGGAGAGGCGGAATACAACTCATCAGGCCCAGTCAGCACCCCAGCCAGCCCAGCAGCCTGTCCTCAAAATAAAGCCCACCTGCCTGCCCAGATTCCATGGCTCAAGGAGGGAATTCCACCAATGGAAAAAAGACTGGGAAAATCTACAGCGGCAAGGCGAGCCAACCGGCTCTGCGGAGGCGAAGAAGTTGCAGCTCCTTGACAGCATGGATGACAGGATCCGCAAAGACCTCCGGCTCTCCACCTACAAGTCTGCTGAGGAGATGTTTAAGGTCCTGGAAAACAGGTTCGGGAATAAGACCACCATCGCCCTGGAGATTGTCGAGGACCTGGAGAAGATCCCACCTCTAAAATCCCACCAGCCCAGGAGGATGATCGAGCTCATCCAGTCAGTTGAAAAGGCCTTGAGCGACCTTACAGAACTCGGAAATACAGGAGCCATCAAAAACCCTCTCATCATCAAGTCAATAGAAAGCAAACTGCCAGACACAATGAAGCGGGATTGGCTACTCCACATGGTAAATCCAACAAATGCAGTAACCCCAGACAACCACTTTGACAAGCTCCTGAGTTACCTGAAAACTGAAGAAGAGGTCTTGGAGAGACTCGAGCAACTTGGAGTGTGGGAGAAGCCGGACAAGAGACCAGCTGACGTCAAGAATAAAGAGGGCTGTGTTGTCTGCGGTGACGAGCGGCATGCAGAAAAGCTCTTCTTCTGCAAGAAGTTTAAGGTGCTGAAGGTAAAAGACAAGCTGAGTGCTGTGGAGAGGCTGGGAGCCTGCACAAAGTGTTTGGAGTGTCATGATGAAGACAGTACCTGCAAAGACACTTACCTGTGTAAAAAGCCGGGCTGTAGGAGAGGCCATCACTTCTTCCTGTGTCAGAAAGCAGATCCTGGAAAAGAGGAGACAGAGACAGCAAAGTCAACCATGAAGAGGAATAAACTGACAGAAGAACAACAGCAATTCTTGTCAGAACTGTCCTCTGAAATGGCAGAAAAATGCAAAAGAGCCTTTACAAATGCGTCGGCAAGATCCCTCAAAACCGACAGGCCTGGAGGCATGGAAGTAAGTGCAGTTCAAGAGCTCCCTGTGATCCTCATGCTACTGGAAGTTACCACCAATGCAGGGGAAGGGATCGGAACTCTAATCGACTTAGCCTCAGACACGAACTACATTACCCACCGTGCAGCAAGGAGACTGGATCTGAGGAGCGAAAAGATCACACTCGTCGTCCACGGGGTTGGAGGAATGGCCCTAAAGGTCAAAACAAGGCGATACCATCTCAGAGTGAGAGTTAAGACCCCCAGAGGAACGGAACGCGCTCATGAACTCCTCTGCTACGGCTTGGAAGACATCGCTAAGGTCCAAAACCCCGTCACTCCTGAACAGCTGAGGAGGTTCTTTCCTAACACCAACCTGGATGACCTGCGCAGGCCAGAACAAGTCGAACTCCTCATCAGCCATCGTGAGGGCCGACTTGTACCACAAAGGACGAAGGTGGTCGGTGACCTCGTTCTCTGGGACGGCCCACTGGGGAAGACAGTCGGTGGAACGCACCCGGACCTGTTTGAAAAAGTGGATCTGGCGGCGCACACCTCAAAAACCCACTTCGCACGATCCATGAGGACCACGGCTGTGAAGTACCAAGAACTCTGCGACACAAATGGAATCTCAGCTGAAACCAAAAGCACTGTAGCCAACAAAGAATTCCTCAACTGGTGGAAGTGGGACAGTATTGGAGCAGCTTGTGAACCTAAGTGTGGAGGGTGCAGATGCGGCAACTGCCAGCCAGGAGGCAAAGAAATGACACTGAGTGAGGAAAGAGAACTGGAGATCATCAGGAGAGGCCTCACCTTCATCAACACCGATGATCACAGCAGTGAATCACACTGGGACACAAAGTACCCATGGATCGAAGATCCAGCTTCTCTGCCCAACAACCGAAGTGGAGTGGAAGCCACTTTCTTGAGAACAGAGAAGCAGCTCAAAATAGAACCGGAGTGGAAAGTGGCATATACAGCTCAAGTCCATGAAATGGTGGAAAGAGGAGCAGCAAAGAAGCTCACCAAAGACACACTGACCAACTGGACAGGACCAGTCTGGTATGTGAGCCACTTGGTGGCGCCAAATCCACATTCCACTTCAACGCCTGTACGCCTGGTGTGGAATAGCAGTCGAAAGTTCAGGGGAACAAGCATGAACGATCTTCTGCTAAAAGGACCTGACGTTCTCAACCCGATCAGAGCAGTACTTCTCAGATTCAGGAGAGGGGTGCATGCTGCACTTGGCGACATCAAGAAGATGTATAATTCGGTGTGGTTGGAAGACCTGGAAGTACACCTACACAGGTTTCTCTGGAGAGACACAGAAGATGGCGAACTGGAGGAGTATGCGATCACTCGAGTTAACATCGGTGACCGGCCAGCAGGATGCATCGCACAGCTGGCCATGAGAGAGACTGCAAAGCTACCCATGTTCACTCAACTGGAGGAGGAGCGCAGGATCCTGGAGGAAGACTCCTATGTCGACGATGTACTTACCTCTCACAATGACCTGGAAATGCTGGACAAAAGCACAGCAGGAGTTGAAAAAATCCTCAAAGCAGGTGGATTCTTCCTAAAGCCCTGGGTCCGGTCGGGCCAAAGTGGGAGGGACATGCTCGCACCAGAAAGACCAGCAAACAAAGTCCTTATTCTCCCAAATCAAAGGCGAGAAGAAGATGATAAAGCCCTGGGAGTCGGCTATCTTGTTGAAAGTGACAAACTGTACCCAATGACCTCAGTCAACTTCTCAAAGAGGAGAAAGAAAATGAGAGTGGGTCAAAATATCCTGGAGGAAGAGGTGAGAGGGAAAACTCCCAAGCCACTGACTAGAAGACAGCTGTTGAGCCAAGTAGCTAGCCTGTATGACCCAATAGGTCTTGTCACTCCTGCGAAACAGAAGGGTGCCATTCTAGTCAGGAGAGCCTTCCAGGAGGCCGGAACCAGCACAGCCCAAGACACCTGGGACAAGCCACTGTCAGGACAGCTGAGGGAAGAAGCAATCCAGCTTTTTGAGGAATACATCCGCCTCAGCCAAATAACCTCCCACAGAAGCCTCACACCATGCAACTGGACCAAAAAACCATGGGGGATAACATTCTCTGATGGGAGTGACCAGAGCTACGGAGCCGTGGTGTACTTCAGGTGGGAGACTGCACAAGGCATTGAAGTCAGGCTCGTCGAGTCAAAAGCAAAGCTTACACCACTTGACCAGAAGGGGGAACCAGTCAAAGCTGAAATCTGTGGTGCTGTCTATGCTGTCCGCCTAAGAAGGTACATTGAGAAGCACTCTCGGATGGAGATTGAAAAATGGCTCCACCTGCTGGACAGTCAAACTGTGTTGGGAGCAATCCAAAGAGACAGCTATGGATATCAGACGTTCTTTGCGAACAGAGTCGGAGAAATCCAGAAGACCACATCCCCTGAAGAGTGGTGGTGGATCCAGGGAGACCTCAATGTGGCAGACATCATAACAAGAGGTGCAGCCCCAGAAGATCTCAAAGAAGATTCTGTGTGGCAGAATGGACCAGACTTCCTGAAACTACCTGTGGAAGAGTGGCCAAAGAAGTCTGCCAAAGATGTTGCAGCCCATGCTAGAGAAGGGATAAACAAGCTTCAAAGAAAGTCCTTCTCAGCAGCACTGACTAGAGCACAGCTCAAGAAAGCCACACACAATGCGCCATCTAGTGGTACAAGCAGCCCAGTGACAGTCACAGACAAAGGAGGCACTGATGCTCAGCAAATCACCGCAGATGGAAAGGGGCCCAGGACTCAACTCCGAAGACCACCAGCTGGTTCTGCAGTAAAAGAACTGATCAATGTCAGAAAGTTCAGCAGCTTGACCAAGATGACCAGAGTTATTGCCTGGGTGTGGAGAGCTGCAATGAAGTGGAAAGAATTACTGGGCAAAACCCAATCCACAAGTAAGCCAAAGTGGGAGGTGCGCTCATCGGAAGAGCTAAAATCCAGAGCAAAACAAGCTGTACTTACCATCGGCGAGTATGAAGATGCTCAGAGAGACCTCTTCCTCGCAGCACAGGAGGGTGCATGCTTCCAAGACGCCACCCTCAACAGACTGGCTGTGTACAAAGATACAAAAACCGGACTCTTGGTCTGTGGAGGAAGATTTCAGATCTTTGATGACGACAAAACCACTGTACCAATCTTACCTTGTGATGCGTGGATATCCTCTCTTCTGGCACAAGAAGCCCACAATGAAAACCACGAGGAAATAGCAGGTACACTCCTGAGGATGAGGAAAAAAGCATGGGTCACAAGAGGCCGGAAACTGGCTCAGAAGATTGTGGACAGCTGTGTGATATGCAGAAAAACCAGAGCTAAAAAGTGCCAACAAATCATGAGTGACCTCCCATCCGAACGGATTACACCAGCCAGACCATTCGAATTCACAACATTGGATCTATTCGGACCTTATGAAGTGAAGGATGAAGTGAAGAAGAAAACAAGGCTCAAAGTATGGGGGTTAGTCTTCTGCTGTATGGCATCCCGAGCTCTGCACACAGATGTCGTAAGTGACCAGTCTTCTGAAGGCTTCCTGCTGGCCTACAAAAGATTCACAGCACTAAGAGGTCATCCAAAGAAGCTGTGGTCAGACCCTGGGAAAAACTTTGTGGGTGCCAGACCTGCTCACAATGACCTGTACACCTTTCTTGGCCAGCTACAATCGCCGGAGGTTGAGAGTGAAGTCTCCAAGCACGGGACAGAATGGAGCTGGAAAATTCACCCCGCTGATTCCCCTCATAGAAATGGAGCTGCAGAGGCTGCTGTACGCACCGTGAAGCGCGCTCTGCACAACCTGGGAGGAGACGGGTGCTTTACCTGGAGTGAGTTCCAAACCCTCCTCTACATGGCTGCAAACCTTGCCAATGAGAGACCCATAGATGCCAGAACTCAAAGCCGAGAGGACTGTGTGGAGTACATCAGCCCAAATTCTCTTCTGCTTGGGAGAACAGGACCTAGAGGAGACCTCGGTAGTTTCGACTTTGATGGCTACCCCTACAAAAGGCTAAGAGCAATTCAAACAGAAGTTGACCGGTTCTGGAGGAAGTGGAGTCAGTTGGCGGGGCCCAATCTATTCATCAGGAGCAAGTGGCACACGACACACAGAAATGTAGCCACAGGGGACATTGTCTGGCTTGCCGACCAAAATGCACTGAGGAGTCAGTACAAACTGGCCAGAGTCATCCGCGTCAATCCTGACAAGAAGGGCGTCGTCAGAGATGTTCATGTCCGAACCTTCCCCAGCTATCCAGTCTCGACCATGAAATCTGATCAGAGGTCAACAAGAAAACTGGAGACCAAAATCCCCTCTACAGTTCTGCACAGGGATGTACGACGGGTCATTGTTCTAATACCTGTTGAGGAACAAAAGAACACCATCAAGGAAAGAGAAAACATCACACACTGACCATCCACAACTCTTGTGACCTCTCTGAGTTTCACAACCGAGAGGTCAAGTGGGAGGTGTCACGCCAACTGACAAAAAAGCACAACCAAAACATCAAAAAACCTTTCATTCACTTTCACAAACAAAACAAGTCTTCAGCCGGACCTACAGGGGCCAGTAAATCATCTCAACAACACCAGCAAAGCACTCCAACCGACTTCCTGTCAAGAGGAGGAACTTCCTGTTAGACGGCCATCTTAACCATCAGTTCAACACATGCTGTGGGAGACAAAGGAGGAAAGTTTGTTGAGAGCAAAAGCTTAAAGAAACAAACCAAGAAAACTAAAATCCCTCAGTCCACCGTCAAACGCAACTGGTAGGAGATTTGACTTTCTTAAATTACTCACCTGTTGTTGTGGAATGGATGAACTTGTGCTCAACTATGTGCTCCACATGTGCACATGTAAAATGTTTGGCCTCATTTGGCATCTGACTTAGTTTGTTTAATGGTAGTGACTTTCAGTTGATTATTTCCACTTGATTTGTTGTCTGCCTACAGTAGTTTGTAGTATGCACTTTAAGTTTGACAAAGCAGTTTTTTAATGGCTCAAGCCTGTCCAATTGTTTGGAGCAGCAAAGCTGATGCTTTATTTGAATTTTGCTTTTGTTTAACACTCTACTGGAGTTACTTATTTGCTTGAGTTAAATATTGAAAAAAAATGTGTTTGTTTATTTGTGATTAAGGTTAAATCTTAAAGGTTTGGTAGCACATGCTGACTTAATGCTAAGGCATTGCTAGTTTGGTGCATTCAAAGTTAGTTGTAATTAGTAATAGTACTTACTGCATGGATTTTATTTGACATTTTAATGATTTTGTGTTTGTTAAACTTGAAATAACGCAATGTCTTGTTGTTCTTGTGTTCAAGGTTTTCAACCTGCTGAATGATTGAATGACCCCTTCATCAACAAAACAAAGTTCAATAAAAACACAAAAAGGGGAAATCCTTGTCAAGAGTTGTTCCTTGCGTGACCAAGCTCTTTCAAGTGGAGCATTAACTGAGGGATCAAAATCAAAACCGCCAAAACTTGACAAGTAATGATAGATGTACTTCAACAAAGGAAAATAAGGAAAAACAGAAACTTTCCTGTTTTTAAACAACCTTCGTGGCTGATTGAAAAAAGATTTTGAGTTGACTGAACAAAGTCGTACAAAGACAACGTAACCACCATGTCTCTGTTAAGTTCAAAC
The DNA here is from genome assembly GCA_030544235.1 of Lepturacanthus savala. Lineage (NCBI taxonomy): Eukaryota > Metazoa > Chordata > Actinopteri > Scombriformes > Trichiuridae > Lepturacanthus > Lepturacanthus savala. Next base: position 25,519,987 of record CM060468.1, read on the forward strand.
ATTTATTCACTTTCCAATGAGGTGGCGGGCCTTGGGTTGGACACATATGCCATAGTGAAGTGAAACATGGCTGACCCATAACAGTATTTTAACACAACAATAAGTGTAAATGGAGATGTTAATAAAAGAATGGACTACAGTATAATGTAGGCTACACACTGACCAACTACAAGCAGCAGAGGACGTATAACAGAATGCTACACTTAGCATTCACCACACTATTGTTGCTCTCCACTATGTTGAAAGGTCAAAGTTTATCTCATTTCTTCAACTCATGGCTCATAAAAATATTCCAATGGAATTTATGGCGTGTGTATTTGTGCGTTTTGTGTGTGTTGCTTTTTGGTATTTACGATAATTAAATACCAATATTTAATTATTATTATTATTAAGACATGGGTGACACAGTGGAGCAGTGGTAATCCTGGTCCAGGTTCCAGTCCAGGTCCCAGTTCTGGTCCAGCTTCTAGGCCTGATCCAGGTTCCCTCCTTGGTCTGGGACCTTTCTGTGTGGAGTTTCATGTTCTCTGTGTCTGGTGGGTTTTCTCCAGGTTCTCCAGCTTTCTCCCACAGTCCAAACACATGCTGAGGTTAACTGGAGACTCTATATCACCATAGGAGGGAGGGTGTGTGTGTGTGCTCCATGATAGGTTGCTACCTGTCTGGGTGGATCCTGCCTCTCACCTGTAATGTGCTGGGATTGGCTGCAGCAGCCCATGTGACCCTAATGAGGAATAAGCAGGTATAGAAGATGACTGACCATAGGATGTAGAGGCACAATAAATCCACAAGTGGTCAGATCTTACTTAAAAAGATTGTGATCATTCCTCATGTTCATACTGGTGATTAAAGGATCTCCTTCAGATTTGTTTAAAGCTCCTATGTCGTAGGGAATAGTCATTTTCATTCTTTTTGATTATAAGGTTTAGATGTTATATAAAAACTCTCATGATTCAAAAAGCTCAACCCACAGAGAAATGCACATAGCCTGTATTCAGAAACATTGCCTTAAAATGAGCCATCAGGATTTCCGTGAAGTTGTGATGTCCGTGCTGTACAGTCAGAGTCCGCCCCCATTCATATCCATTTAAATCAGCCAAGCAGTTAATATTAATCATTAATGGACAGACACAAAACCACCTGTTCGCTAGAGCTTCAGACAGAAGCTGCAGAGATGTTAAACCTTCAGTTCAAACCCAGGAGAATATGTGCCGTTTACTGTGAGTGATAGGGGATCACAGTCATTCTGTCTGCATTTATATGATAAACTGCATTTATATAGTGACTTTCTAGTCATTCAAGACTCTTTCTAGTCCGTGCCAACATTCATACATTCAGGATGAGGATCAGGATGCAGCTATTGTTCATGTTGGCTCACTGAAAAGGCTCAACTACACTAAATGAAGCAGAACCTTAATTACTATCATCACCAACACCTGTGTTTATCTGCTATTTCCTCCTCCTTCCTTCTTTTATTCATGCATTTCTCTTCAAGTGCAGATCAAGGTGCAGGGAATTACAGACCGATATGTACAGGGTAACATCAAATAATACAAATGTCTAATATAATCTTGTAATTTGATGAGAATGATATGAACCGCGATCTTTACCCTACTGCTGTCTCTACTGAGAGATGAAAACAAGTGGATGACTGAATGTTAATGACTGCTGTCAGGTTAAACACCCCCACATGTGACTTTTCCTACTAAAACATATTTTATTGTGAATTGTATTTCATTGATTTCTTTAGTTTGTACTTTAAGTTGTTGTAAAGCTCTAGTGCTGTGGACTCTCTACCTGCTGATGCTAGATAACAGTGTTGACTAAACCAGAGCAGGATAAAGTGTTTTCCTTCCCTGCTCAGCTGCATTCCTAATCTCATCATGGAGTTCAGGAATGAGGGCAGGTCACACAACAAGCAGCAGTTAAACTTGTAGTGACTTGGACCTTTAGTCACAGCAGAAAGGTCTTTTCGTGGAGCGTTATGGAGATTTCTGGCACGTTGTTTTTAGCAGGGCTGAGCTTCATTTTACTGTTGCTGTTCAGCCTGAAGAGTCGTAAACGGTTTAATTTACCTCCAGGACCCCCGGCTCTGCCTGTTATAGGGAATCTGCTGCAGCTGGACAAACAAGCTCCATACAAAACTCTGCAAAAGGTTTGTGTTCCATTGACAGTTTTCAGATTGAAACCTTTTCTATTTCTTGACTGCACATAAAGTGTTAAGTTAGTTTTGTCTTCATGCTGTGTGTAAATACATTATAAGTCACTACCAGACTAATACAAATCACTCCTCTGTGTTCCTAAATAACTAAAACTGATTCAGCTTCACTTATAGTGAGAAATAGATTATGTTTGCTTTGTTTTACAGTTCCAGGATGTTTAGGGACTGTCAACAAAGTACAGATGATCAATCTTTTAATTTCAAATAGCTTTTGGACAAAAGCATCTGGATACTCTAAACTACTTTTATATTATCAATTACCCAAACCAACACATTTGTTTATCCATTGATATCACATGCTATTTAACAGGAATATTTTAAAGCTATGAATTTCAGTAGCATAAAGGTCACATGACCTACACCCCAAACACTTTCATATTGTGAAAAATTTGCTCCTGACTGCATGATACCGTTGTCCATTTTAATCTACTACTATTATGAAAGTATTTTGGGCTGTCTAGGTCATGTGATCTAAAAGCTATTGATATTACAAACTTTGAAATATTAATGAAAACAGAATGAGATGAAACTGGACAAACTGGAGGTGGTTCATCATGTAGGTTTGGGTAATAATAATATGAAAGTGTTTTTTAAAGCTATTGAAATTAAACATTTTTGCTATCTGTAATTTGTTAACAGTCCCTAACCTTTTGCAAATATCCAATTTGAAACCAAACGTTGCTCTGGTAGGTTTGTGTTTGACCTGTATGTCCAAAGTTATTGTACTAAGTGTTTCTATCTCACTGCAGGATTCTCTGCTTTTCTCTGGCTGTATAAATGTTGGTTTTCTCTGTTTAATCTGCAGCTCAGTGAAAGCTACGGCCCGGTGCTGACTGTGCATATAGGGCCATGGAGAACTGTGGTTCTGGTTGGACATGAAGCTATCAAAGAAGCATTAGTGGATCAAGCAGATGACTTCACTGGCAGAGGACCTATTCCTCTCCTGATCAAAGCTACCAAGGGATATGGTAATGTGGGAATTTGTCATGACAGGTGTAACATTGGACATGTTTCTGTACCACATTATGTCCTTAAAGGTGCAATGTCTAAGATTTGACCAATATTTTTTGGTTTTAAAACATAAATGAAAAAAAAAATTATTAGAATCAACCACAGAATATGATTAGTTTTCTTTTTTTTTTGGCTGGGTTCATGTTCGGAAGCAACTTCTAGATCTCCTCTGGTCTCAGTAGCTAGCTTCCCTGCTAACTACAGCATCTCTTTGAGAGAAGTGATATTACAGGACACTATGGGTCAATGCTAACAGTTCTAAAGCTAATTTCAGTAGGTGGAGCTCCCACATAGAAGATGGTGGTCTGTGACATACCTTGATTATCCTATATTTTCTTTCGAGATGCTTTAAACTTAAATTAAGGCAAAAACGTATATAATGCAGCTTTTTCAATAGATTCTTAAATGTGTTACATGTTGTCTTTCTATATTGCAGTATCACAATGATGATTTCTTAAGGTTTTGTTAAAAATTCTTCAACATGCTGCTTATGTCACATTTTGACAGGTCTCACTAATGCTCCCCTAAATCCAAGTTTTCAGTTTGTTTGTGGAGACCATGACTTATTTAACCACCACATTTACATTCTTAAAGGTTTGGTGATCAGTAACGGAGAACGATGGCGTCAGCTGAGACGTTTCACGCTGACCACGCTGAGAGACTTTGGGATGGGGCGTAAAGTGATGGAGGAGTGGATCCAGGAGGAGGGAACACATCTGGTGGCTCGAATCAATGGTACCAAAGGTATGAATTTACTAGAATGACTGTGCCTGCCTGGTGTTTCTCTGTCAAAATCACACGGAGATGACTCTTGTCTTGTTCTAACACCAGCATTTATGGGCTTTAAACTTCATCTTAAATAAACTGTGTAAATAGGGCAGGGGAGATGACTTGTACCGTTACATAAAATAAAGGTAAAATATGTGTAACATGCAGTTGTTTATTATCTTACAATGTGAAAGTGTTGGTGAAAGTGAGTATTTTAAATTTTTAACAGGCTGTCTTTCAGATTTCAGGCAGGGATAGGCAAATCAAGGCTAACTTCATACACTCTGCTCTCACTGCCAGAATTGCTCAATCTTGCTCAATCTGTGACCCACTTTTAATACACTCATAACAATCTGTCCTTGGACTCTTGTTCTACTTCTTCTTTGGGGGAAACTAGTTCCACATGCAACTGCTGAGAAATGTAAAGGTAATTTACTTGCACACATAAAGACCAACCAAATGACATTAATCTCTGGATGTAATGGAACAACAGTAATCTCAGAAGTATAATGTAATGTATGCAAATAAAAACAGAATGATTTGAATACTGTATGGTCCACCTCTAATTTAAAGACAAGGACATGTTTCTCATTGAAAATGTATTTAACTCTCTTGTTTTTCCTTTAGGCTCGCCCTTTGACCCCACATACTTCCTGAGCTGCACTGTGTCCAATGTGATCTGCTGCTTAGTGTTTGGTCAACGCTTCAGCTATGACGATGACCACTTCCTCTACCTCCTGCAGATCATCTCTGAAATCCTGAAGTTCTTCAGCAGTCCCTGGGGTCAGGTAAAAGAAAAAGTTGCAGAGGAAGCGAAGCATGATGGGAGTGGTTTGGAGGATCATTGCAGGCTTCAGTAAAACAGTTTTACTGTCATCACATTGTTATTCTTAACCAGGAAGATGCTCACTTTAAGGTTTTGAATGAGGGATATTAACCTCACAATTAGTTCACATGCATATGGTCAAAGAACAAGGAAATAAAGAAAACGTGTTAACCTCTTTGAATGCACAAACCTAGCAAACTATTTAAAAAACACATAAGCATATTGAGATACATAGTGTTGTGTTATCTGTTATGTGAAATAGGAAGTGGTTCTTAATTTAGTTTTTCCTATTTTTTTTTCTAAATGCAACATATAAAGATGTTTTCTGACCTTCTTTGTATTTTGCCTGTTTACTGGATTTTCTTAAGAACTAGTGTGTTTTCAATTCATCATGAATTATTTACATTTATTTTTATCCAGTTTAATTCTATCACATATTTTGTTGTTTTTCTCCAGTAAAAGTATGTTTTTATAAAGCTGAGGTTGGTGTGCAGGAAGGGTCAATGGATCTTCATCAGAGTAGCGCCTCTGTGCCTGTTAATCTATAAAGTTTAAGTATAGAGTTTGTCTACTCTGATAAAACTGGTTGTGAGACATATTCTTCACCTTCTTCACATGAAGCCTGTCCACTCCCATCACATCACAGCTGTATAACGTCTTCCCTCGGATAATGGAACGGCTGCCGGGTCAACATCACATACTGTTTGGTAAAATTGAAGTGCTGAGAGGATTTATTATGAAGAAGATCCAGGAGCACCAGGACACGCTGGACCCCGGCTCCCCCAGAGACTACATCGACTGCTTCCTCACCAGACTCAGTCAGGTAGCTTAGGAAGCCAGAAGAAGTCAAATGTGTTTCAGTGATGCATCATAGTAGAATACAGATGATTATTGAGCACTTTGAATTTGAGGTTTTATTGTGAAATTCTTCTTCTTTTGTTTTTCAGGAAAAACACCTTCCCAAAACAGAGTTTCACTATGACAACCTGGTGTCCACGGTGCTGAATCTGTACCTGGCAGGAACAGAAACCACCAGCTCAACGCTCAGATTTGCACTAAATGTTCTGATTAAATATCCTAAAATACAAGGTAGGTCACAGAAGAGTGTAAAGAAAACCCACATATTCCTCATCTAGAAACTCTAGATAGATTCAACAAGTCAAATATTTACATAATATTAATATTATATTTTAAAATATTGTTTTACACAATATAAAAAATAAAGGCTGAGAAATGCAGCAAATCTTCAGAAATGAACCAACAAATGTTTACCATTTTGCTCAATAAAAGGCACGTTGATCTGTCAACAGGATTGTTTTTATGTACAGTTTTTATGTTCAATATAATAGCAGTGTGTTTAAAATCAGTTTGCCTATATCAGAATACTTGTAGAGGTCAAGTTGTCTTATGCTGTTGGTCGAGTCCATGCAACACAGATGTGAAGCAGGTCTCAGAAACCATGGTCATAACAACTAAATATTACTGTAGTGATTCACAGGAATGATACATCCTGAAGGTTTTCACTTCATACAGTAAATATTTGAGTTTGTAAAGAAAAATGCAGACACTATTTCTTTGAACAGCTCAATATTCATTTTTCTTCATTTTCTGGTAAGTAATTAAGATTTGACACGTTTCTTCATATTTTGATTGAGAATATAAAATGCATTGTTCTCAATGCATCTGAATAAAAATGATTCTAAGAACTTTGGCTTTACTCATGTTTTTAAACACACTGCTGTTACAGTGAACACTACGGTAGATATCACTGATTGATTGATCCCATTCTTTATTCTGAAGAGAACATTCAGCAGGAGATAGACACTGTGATTGGACAGCAGCGTCGCCCCTGCATGGAGGACAGGAAGTCACTTTCCTTCACAGACGCCGTACTCCATGAGATTCAGCGTCTTATGGACATCGTCCCGCTGGGCATCCCTCACTACGCACTAAAGGACATCTCTTTCAGGGGTTACACTATTCCCAAAGTATTCTGCTCTAATAATGCTATCAGCTACAGACTTGGTGCACAGTGTTCACAGCTACAAAATGCCCTCACTTTTTTTTTTTTATATATCTCAACAGGATACAATAATTATCCCCATGTTACACTCTGTGCTCAAAGAGGATAATCATTGGGCGACTCCCAAGTCCTTTAACCCACAGCACTTCTTGGACCAGAATGGCAACTTCAAGAAAAATGCATCATTTCTGCCGTTCTCTGCAGGTAAATCATTAATCAGCATTCTTCACCTGTTTCACAAAATGTGGCTGAACCTTGGACCTGCAGGTTAAACAGTTAGTTCAATAGTCACATAAAAAACGTTACAAAGTCAGCCTACTACCACCTGAAGAATATATCAAGGATTAAAGGCCTTATGTCTCAGCAAGATTTGGAAAAGCTTGTCCATGCTTTTATTTTCAGTAAGACTAGACTACTGCAACGGGGTCTTTACAGGCTTCTCTAAAAAGTCAATCAGACAGCTGCAGCTGATTCAAAATGCTGCCGCTCGAGTCCTGACTAGGACTAAAAAAGTAGACCATATCACTCCAGTTCTAAGGTCCTTGCACTGGCTTCCTGTCTGCCAAAGAATTCATTTTAAAATACTCTTACTGGTTTATAAAGCCCTGAATGGTCTAGGGCCTAGGTATATTGCAGATCTGCTGATCCCTTTTAATTCTTATTTTTTATTTTTATTTTTTTATTTTAATCAACTGTTTTAAATTGTATCTTGATGCTTTTAATGTTTTATGTAAAGCACTTTGAATTACCTCGTTGTTGAAATGTGCTATACAAATAAACTTGCCTTGCCTTAGTGTTGTCATGCTCGCCTGTGTATATATACACTAGTGTTCAATATAACAGCAGTGTGTTTAATAACGTGAGTTCTTATAATAATTTTTATTTCCATGTATTGAAAAACACTGCATTTTATATCCTGAATCAAATATGAAGAAAAATGTGTCAAATTTGAATTACTTTACAGAAAATGAAGAAAAATGAATTCTAGTCTGTTTAAAAGAAATATCAGTGTCTGCATTTTTCTTTACAAACTCAAATATTTACTGTATGAAGTGCAGTGTTCCCACTGCATCTAAATAAAAAAAAGGACTACTACTCACATTTTTAAAGACACTGCTGTTATATTGATGTAGATGTAAAAGGCCAATTCTAAACTGAGTGACTACAACCATATTTAAATGTGTCTGAGTCTATTGCTCCTTATGGATTGCTGTGGTTATGTTTCAGGAAAGAGAGCTTGTGTTGGAGAGTCCCTTGCTCGGATGGAGATTTTCCTCTTCCTGGTGTCTCTTCTACAGCGTTTCAGCTTCTCTTGTCCTGGAGGCCCTGACAGCATCCAGCTCTCTCCTGAATACAGCACCTTTGCCAACCTGCCTCGTACTTATGAGATCATCGCCACGCCGCGGTCTTCATGACATTTTACAGCATACACCAGGTTTCATGGATTATTTCTTTTCCCGAGTATTTCACAAGTTCCAAAGGAGACACATGTTGGCACATAACTTCAAAATGTAGCAGTTAAATGAGTATTTGTGCTAGTGCGGGATGATGGAAATTATCCTACAGGAATATATACTGAATATGTTTTTTGGTTTTGGTCGTGTGATTTTTCTGGACTCCTGTGAAGTAAATAAAATCCAGAACATGCAGTAATGTGTGTGTGTGTTCAATAATTATCAGTAATTGCATTGTTAACGTCTTCCAACACCATTATAGTACTCATTTATATCGGTTTACAGTGTTTTTTTATTTAGTTGTTTCTCCACTCACTCTCTATAAAGGGTTTGTGAAAAATACATTAATCACACCATAAAACATGTTCACTCAAACAGTGAACCACCTCTGTGTGTTTGTCCTCATCAGTCTTCTTGTGATGATTCTCAGCCCAAGTTAAGACCCAGTAGAGGGAGGAAGTGATGTTGGTGTGAAGAGTCTCGTCTGTAATCTGATGACTGGGAGGTGATGGATGAGGCTGTCAGAGAACTGATGTATGATCCTCTGTATCACTGTGACCATTTTAACCTTCAGAGATCACTGACAATACCAGGGCAGCAATCTCTTAAGAAGCCATCGAATTACTGAGAGAGTATCCGTGTCATTGCTTTTATTAAAGGTGCTGGGTTTGGGTTTGACTGTTCTGGGCTGCTGAATAAAAAGATGGCAGCTTTTACAGAGGGGAACCCATTCCACATGTAGAGAAATCTGCTCAATCTAAAGTTAGGAAAACAAAATCCCTATTGATTGAATTTTCTACTTATTTGATCACAAGTTTTCCTGCTAGATGCTGCTGAATCTTAAACATTGGAACCTTTAAATGTTAACAAGTCAGAGTCAAGATATTATACAAGTGTGTGTCTAGTGAACTATAATATATATTATTACCTCTTATCTGTAGAAAACTAAACATACATTGTTAATGTTCCTGTTTCTGTAGCAATATTTTTTTTAGAAAATATGTAATGAAAATACTATTAAAACATAATTGTCTTAATATCATAGTCATTAGATTAATCTCAATGTACTGTGCTGTAGATCCTTTATTTCTATAAATCCACCAAGAAACTCAGTTCACTTTGTTCAAGTGATGATGGCACATTGGTGACTTTTATCAGATATTTTCTACCATTTACATCCTGTGAAACTGGATGTGATCAGTATGTGAATAAGTGTTGGACTAGTAAAAGTGATGATTGAATTAAAATACACTTTCTAACAAATGTGCATTCAAATTGGACTGTATTCAAACCAGAACAGAAAGTCCATCTCTCCCAGTTTTCAGTTCCAAACCTCTCTCTGTTAGATGTTGGGCAGGTGATATTTCTGCTTCACATGTTTCTTGACGTCAGGAGCTGGTGAGACGTTGCTGTTTGGTAACTGAGGGAGATACTGAGCCTGAAGAAGGAAAGAAACAAACAGAATAAACCATGTAAACTCTCTCCTGTACATTTCTCTAATGTTTTTATAGTAAGAAAATGCTACAGGTGAAAAAAGAGGTACTGGTCATTTGAGGTCATATCAATTAGAATGTATGGCAAAGGAAAAGAAGCACTTGCATAGGAGGAAACATGTTTTTAACAAAATAAGCATGTGAACTCTTAGCAAAACCCTTCAAGCCTAAAAGGAGCAATCTTCATGAATCTCTTTCTTTTGTCTATCCTTTATGTCAGTGGTTTTCAAACGTTTTTTATATCAAGGGCCCTAAAGTCACAAAAACTAGATCATGGATCCTGTCACATAAGTTTTGTGCTTTAAGATGTTTTAGAACAGAAAGTGTAGGAAACCCAAGGCCAAAATATGGAGGACTGAAACTGCCATAATAAAAATAAAGAAATAAATGACTCTGTACATAAATAAATATACCAGTAAATGTCCAGATTTACTTAAATTCCTGTTTTATTAATTCATAAAATAAATATATTTGTGTCTTATTTTCCTATTTATTCATATATTCATTTTTAAATGTATTTATTTATGTATTTGTTCCCCTACCCATTTTAACCTCAATAGGGAGTATAATCAATATGAAAAATAAATGAAATGAGATTAAATAAAGTCATGTGCAAAAAGAAAATAATACACAAATATTTTTATTTATGGCAGTGCTCCATATAAATAGATCTACTTACTGTCATTTTGTTACTTATAGATGAAATTATAGTGAAAATAAATGATTCCTCTTTTTTTCTGAGGACCCACCCAGCATCCGCTCAAGGACTCCTGGGGGTCTTTGGACCCCACTTTGAGAACCACTGCTTTATATTATATATTTTCTCATGTAATAATGACTAAAAGCAGGAGACTGAACTTCTCTCAGCTCTTCTTTTATCTCTGCTAGTCTGGACGTGTTAGTGATATCACAACTGTACCCCCGCCTGCCGCCGTCGGGAGCCTTTCTCGTGACGTCGTCCCTGACGCTCGCCGTCACGAACCCAGTTAGCTCCACCTTCCTCCTGGAAATAAGGAAGTTCCAGCAGCTCCTCACAGGACAGTCTGAGGGAGGGGTCCATCACCAGGCACGACTACACACACACACACACACACACACACACACACACACACACACACACACACACACACACACACACACATTAATGTATACACACACACACACACATTAATGCATACACACACATGCACACACACATTAATGCATACACACACACACACATTAATCATCAGTCCAGCTGCATTTCAGGAAAATCTACCTTCATGACCTGGAGAGCATGAGGTGACACTCCATGGAAACGCTTCTCCAAGGGCTCCTAAAAGGAAAAAACTGTTAGAAATCACATCAACCACTCTAGTAACTGCTGAGAACATTGAGTCTAAACATTAACAGGATCCATACCGTGGTGTCAGGATCAGGAATACTGACTCCACTGAAGAAAACATTGGAGCGGAAGACCTGCTGGTGACGAGGGATCAGGTCACCTGACGTCAGAAAAGAGATGTTCACATCATGTTTGATGTCAAAGAGCAGGATGGTCTTCCTGAACAATTATTTTATACATTCAACATGCCCACAAGAGAAAAGTCCATTACAGAGGAGCCAAACTATATATTGTCTCAAGCTGCCTTACACAAATTCAAATGAATTCTGGTGTGTTTCCTCATCTTATTAAGTTTGTTTCCACCTTTCAGTGGAATTGATCAAACCTTTTTTTTCATCTTCATTTAACCAGGCATGTTGCTTGAGATCAAATTATGTCTTTTTGGAGCAAAGCCTGACCAACACATCAGTGATAAAACAAACTAAAACATGCAGAAAGCACAGAAAGACTCATGAAAACAGTGGATCAGAGTCAGAGTCTATGAAAAGAAAAGAGGATGATAGAGTCAGAGAAGGTGGTGAGTTTAGGTCCATCCTGAGGAGGAATGATCATATTACACAACAGGAACACAAAACAGGGGAAGATACCACAATACACACTAAAGACCATAAAGTATAACACTACTGAATTGATGATGAACATATTACACAGAAAGCACGTACACATTTCAGATTTGGACAATAAAAGGGCTGTGAGTTGAGTTTTAAATGAGTAAAGAAGATGAGTTCTTTTGAGTAGTTTTTGAAGATTGTTCCAGGAAGAGGCAGCATTTAGTTGACAGCTTTATGCAGATTGGATAATATAACAGCTTTAATTATTATTATTAAATATGAAAGCAGTGGTTTGCAACAATTCTTAATGTCTTATATAAAGTCTGTGTGCAGACATTTCACATGTCTTTAAGTTAACATCTCCACCAAAATAGTGATTTTCACCAAAAATCAAAGATAAAACTGGACAGATGTTTCCATTATAAGTTTGTTTCTAAACTAGATAACAACTGTATATAAAGTAGATGAAATGTAATGTATCACTATTAATAATCTAATAAGTGATTAGTGTATCTAGAGTGATTATTGTATCTAGAGTGGTTAGTATACCTAGAGTGTTAAGTGTACATACAGTGATTAATGTAGCTAGAGTGATTAGTGTGTCTAGAGTGATTACTGTAGGTAGAGAGATCAGTGTAGGTAGAATGATTAGTGTATCTAGAGTGGTTAGTATATCTAAAGTGGTTAGTGTATCTAGAATGGTTAGTATATCTAAAGTGGTTAGTGTATCTAGAGTGGTTAGTATGTCTAGAGTGGTTAGTGTATCTAGAGTTGTTAGTGTATCTAGAGTGGTTAGTATATCTAAAGTGGTTAGTGTATCTAGAGTTGTTAGTGTATCTAGAGTGGTTAGTATATCTAAAGTGGTTAGTGTATCTAGAATGGTTAGTATATCTAAAGTGGTTAGTGTATCTAGAGTTGTTAGTGTATCTAGAGTGGTTAGTATGTCTAGAGTTGTTAGTGCATCTAGAGTGGTTAGTATATCTAAAGTGGTTAGTGTATCTAGAATGGTTAGTATATCTAAAGTGGTTAGTGTATCTAGAATGGTTAGTATATCTAAAGTGGTTAGTGTATCTAGAGTTGTTAGTGTATCTAGAGTGGTTAGTATATCTAAAGTGGTTAGTGTATCTAGGGTGGTTAGTATATCTAAAGTGGTTAGTGTATCTAGAGTTGTTAGTGTATCTAGAGTGGTTAGTATGTCTAGAATTGTTAGTGTATCTAGAGTGGTTAGTATATCTAAAGTGGTTAGTGTATCTAGAGTTGTTAGTGTATCTAGAGTGGTTAGTATATCTAAAGTGGTTAGTGTATCTAGAGTTGTTAGTGTATCTAGAGTGGTTAGTATATCTAAAGTGGTTAGTGTATCTAGAGTTGTTAGTGTATCTAGAGTGGTTAGTATATCTAGAGTTGTTAGTGTATCTAGAGTTGTTAGTGTATCTAGAGTGGTTAGTATATCTAAAGTGGTTAGTGTATCTAGAGTGGTTAGTATATCTAAAGTGGTTAGTGTATCTAGAGTGGTTAGTATGTCTAGAGTGGTTAGTGTATCTAGAGTTGTTAGTGTATCTAGAGTGGTTAGTATATCTAAAGTGGTTAGTGTATCTAGAGTTGTTAGTGTATCTAGAGTGGTTAGTATATCTAAAGTGGTTAGTGTATCTAGAATGGTTAGTATATCTAAAGTGGTTAGTGTATCTAGAGTTGTTAGTGTATCTAGAGTGGTTAGTATGTCTAGAGTTGTTAGTGCATCTAGAGTGGTTAGTATATCTAAAGTGGTTAGTGTATCTAGAATGGTTAGTATATCTAAAGTGGTTAGTGTATCTAGAATGGTTAGTATATCTAAAGTGGTTAGTGTATCTAGAGTTGTTAGTGTATCTAGAGTGGTTAGTATATCTAAAGTGGTTAGTGTATCTAGGGTGGTTAGTATATCTAAAGTGGTTAGTGTATCTAGAATGGTTAGTATATCTAAAGTGGTTAGTGTATCTAGAATGGTTAGTATATCTAAAGTGGTAAGTGTATCTAGAGTTGTTAGTGTATCTAGAGTGGTTAGTATATCTAAAGTGGTTAGTGTATCTAGGGTGGTTAGTATATCTAAAGTGGTTAGTGTATCTAGAGTTGTTAGTGTATCTAGAGTGGTTAGTATGTCTAGAATTGTTAGTGTATCTAGAGTGGTTAGTATATCTAAAGTGGTTAGTGTATCTAGAGTGGTTAGTATGTCTAGAGTGGTTAGTGTATCTAGAGTTGTTAGTGTATCTAGAGTGGTTAGTATATCTAAAGTGGTTAGTGTATCTAGAGTGGTTAGTATATCTAAAGTGGTTAGTGTATCTAGGGTGGTTAGTATATCTAAAGTGGTTAGTGTATCTAGAGTTGTTAGTGTATCTAGAGTGGTTAGTATGTCTAGAATTGTTAGTGTATCTAGAGTGGTTAGTATATCTAAAGTGGTTAGTGTATCTAGAGTTGTTAGTGTATCTAGAGTGGTTAGTATATCTAAAGTGGTTAGTATATCTAAAGTGGTTAGTGTATCTAGAGTGGTTAGTATATCTAAAGTGGTTAGTGTATCTAGAGTGGTTAGTATGTCTAGAGTGGTTAGTGTATCTAGAGTTGTTAGTGTATCTAGAGTGGTTAGTATATCTAAAGTGGTTAGTGTATCTAGAGTTGTTAGTGTATCTAGAGTGGTTAGTATATCTAAAGTGGTTAGTGTATCTAGAATGGTTAGTATATCTAAAGTGGTTAGTGTATCTAGAGTTGTTAGTGTATCTAGAGTGGTTAGTATGTCTAGAGTTGTTAGTGCATCTAGAGTGGTTAGTATATCTAAAGTGGTTAGTGTATCTAGAATGGTTAGTATATCTAAAGTGGTTAGTGTATCTAGAATGGTTAGTATATCTAAAGTGGTTAGTGTATCTAGAGTTGTTAGTGTATCTAGAGTGGTTAGTATATCTAAAGTGGTTAGTGTATCTAGGGTGGTTAGTATATCTAAAGTGGTTAGTGTATCTAGAGTTGTTAGTGTATCTAGAGTGGTTAGTATGTCTAGAATTGTTAGTGTATCTAGAGTGGTTAGTATATCTAAAGTGGTTAGTGTATCTAGAGTTGTTAGTGTATCTAGAGTGGTTAGTATATCTAAAGTGGTTAGTGTATCTAGAGTTGTTAGTGTATCTAGAGTGGTTAGTATATCTAAAGTGGTTAGTGTATCTAGAGTTGTTAGTGTATCTAGAGTGGTTAGTATATCTAGAGTTGTTAGTGCATCTAGAGTGGTTAGTATATCTAAAGTGGTTAGTGTATCTAGAATGGTTAGTATATCTAAAGTGGTTAGTGTATCTAGAATGGTTAGTATATCTAAAGTGGTTAGTGTATCTAGAATGGTTAGTATATCTAAAGTGGTTAGTGTATCTAGAGTTGTTAGTGTATCTAGAGTGGTTAGTATATCTAAAGTGGTTAGTGTATCTAGAGTGGTTAGTATATCTAAAGTGGTTAGTGTATCTAAAGTGGTTAGTATATCTAAAGTGGTTAGTGTATCTAGAGTGGTTAGTATATCTAAAGTGGTTAGTATATCTAAAGTGGTTAGTGTATCTAGAGTGGTTAGTATATCTAAAGTGGTTAGTGTATCTAGAGTGGTTAGTGTATCTAGGGTGGTTAGTGTACCTAGAGTTTTTCGGATGAGGTAGAGCTGGTCAACGTCAGACTTCCCGGGCCAGAGCGGGTTCCCGTGCAGCAGCTCAGCGAACACGCATCCCAGCGCCCACACGTCTACATGGGGTCCGTACTGGGTGTCCCCAACCAGCAGCTCAGGGGCCCGGTACCAGCGGGTGGCCACGTAGTCGGTGTAGTCGTCCTCGGGTCCCGCTGAGGACAGATGGACACACACACAGATGGAGGTCACTCATAAGGTCAAACACATGCTTAGATGCTGAATAATGGACTCTAAATAACACAGACATGGTAGAGGAGGGGATTACAAGGCGGCTGAATGACTACATGTTAATGTGTGGTAACATGATCCTGAAACCTAAAGCAGGAGGAAACAGAGAGGAGCACTAACTGGATGAATGGTCTCCTTATGCAATGCATGCATTGAGACATATGAAAGTGAGGAGCCCCTCAGCAGGAGGAGATATAGGTTCCATGTTGAATAAGTCATTAGAGGACACTGAATGCACTAAACGACATGGACCTACTCAGAATGCGGGCAAAGCCGAAGTCACAGAGCTTGATGACTCCAGTTTTAGTGAGGAGGATGTTTTCTGGCTTCACGTCACGGTGGATGCACTGAAACATCAGCAGCAGGATTTAAACACAACACAGAAAGAGGCTTAAATTCAGTCTGGCACATTAGGAATCTGAAATTTAAGAACATTTTAATATTGAAATGAAATACTGTTCACCAGTCAGTGAGGAGAGTCCCACTGGGGGATCATAGGCCTAAAAGTCAGACTGGCTTTAATATTTAATCAGAGAGTTAGAGTAGTTGCTCACATGGTTTGTGGTAGGAGACGGATTTCTAATTGAAAACACAGCTGTTTATAATCCAAACCAGCTGACCAGCTGCTGCACTTCATTTCTCAGAAAATGATTTTTTTCTCTGAAAGATTTGCTTGTTAGATTTAATATGGATTTCCACACGGTTTATTGTCACAAGATGACTCAATTCAACAATGTGATGACTCCCAACAGTAAGTGTTAACTAGTTCACTATATTAGAATAACGAATATGATAATAATAATAATAATAATAATATCATAATTTTGGAGTATGGAGAGGAGGAATGATTATAGTAATCAGTATTGACATGTGACTGTGGTTTTAAAGTAGACAGAACTTAGTAGTGGTGGAAAGTAATACGTATATTTAAGAACTGTATTTTAGTACAATCTTGAGATACTTGTACTTCAATTGAGTATTTCTATTTGATGCTAAATTATACTTCCACCCCACTACATTTCAGAGGGAAACATTGTACTATATTGTACTGTACTTATTTCACTACATTTAGTTGACAGCTTTATGCAGATTGGATAATATAACATCTTTAATTATATTATTAAATAGGAAACCAGTGGTTTACAACTAGTTTTAATGTCTTACATAAAGCATTGTGCAGATATTTCACATGTCTTTAAGTTAACATCCCCACCAAAATATAGTGATTTTCACCAAAAATCAAAGATAAAACTGGACAGATGTTTCCATTATAAGTTTGTTTCTAAACTAGATAACAACTGTATATAAAGTAGATTAAATGACAAACATGTAATGCATCAGTATTAATAATCTAATGATGTTAGATATGTCATAGGGATGAAACTTCACTTTAAAACTTTAACTGCATCAAGCTCATAATACATATGTACTTTTATATAGTAGGATTTAATGCAGGTATTTAACTTGTAATGGAGTATTTTTAAATGAGTCGTAATTAGTCTTAATACATTTATTTAAGTAAAGGATTTGAATACTTCTTCCACTCAAACAGTACAAACTCAGTACAAAAAAATGTGAGAGAAAATCAAAGGTACATTTTTTTAACATTGGTACTAGATAAATAAATATACACACATTGTGCTTGTGACAGAAGTTGACGGCCTGTAGAGTCTGCCACACTATACTCTTCAGCTGGGCCTCAGGGACCCTATGGAGAACAGGAGACAAATCAATAATGATTATTAGTGATTAGTGATTGTGAGAAAAAAAGCACAACCTACAGCTCTGGAAAAATAAGAGACCACTGCATCAGTTTTTCTGAAATCATCATCTCTACATGTATTCCAGTCATTCCATTCCAGCGTCTGTTGAATTCCAATACATGAACACCTCATTCTGCTTAAAGAGGAACTGATTAGGTGAAACCTGAACCAAGATCAATGTTAAAGACTAAAGCTGGGATTAAAAATAACGGTTAATGCACCAAATATTGATATCTGAACTCTTCTTAAGTGTAAACATTAGTATTATGTTGATTTAAATGAATTTGATCTTGTTTCTTTGCATTGTTTGAGGTTTGAGGACCATTTGTCATTTTCAAAAAATAAATGCTCTAAATGATAATATTTTTTGGGGAATTTGTGTGAAATGTTGTCATTAGTTTATAGACTCAAACTAAAATGTTTCTTTAGCCCAAACACATACCTATAAGTAGTAAAAACTGACCATTTTGCAGTATGTACTAAACACATTTTGCTCCTCTATTATTCTACTGATTTCTGAAAAGCAGCAATGTTTGACACAACCCTCGTGTCACCCCGGTAACATTTGGCCTCTCATCTCTAACAGCAACAGAGCCTTTGTTTTCAGGAGCAGCTAGAGTTTCTGCTCCAGAGCCTTGTGGGGAAAAGAGAAAAAATAGTCAAGACAGCAACTAGTCATTGTGGCCTAGTTTTATTAAAATACAAAAACACAACATAATCTAATCTAAACTTTTAGATTGAGCACGGAGCAGAGGGAAGCATCTGTACAACTATTTTTAACATCAAATAATCGTCTTTTTTTTTTTCAATAAAACCAAGTCCAAATGATCAGATTCCAGTTGATATAGTCTGGTTGCTGTCTGTGGTGACTTCTTTAAATCTCTATGACAGTAAAGTCAACCAAAAACTAAACAAAAAACATGTGAGGCTTCAACATTTTTTTAACTATTTTCTGACATTGTAGAAAACAAACAACTAAAGATTAATCTAATTAATTAATTAAGTAAAGAAAGATTAATCTGGAAAATAATCCATGGATTTATCAAGAAGGAAAATATTCTTTACCTGCAGCAAAGTTATAGGTTAGACTCAGCTATTCCCCCTTCACTCACCACCATTCTACACCTTTAAAATCTCTTGGCAAACTTCCTTATTGTGATTTACAGTTTCCTTCTATTGTCTCTGTTGCACCATGCTCAACATCAGATCTATTATTAAAGGACAAGTTCACAATTCTTCCAAGTCTGGTTCCAAAAAGTAATATTAACACATGTTGTTTCTTGCTGTATAATTTCCTCCTTTCCCTTCATAACCCATATTTTAGAAAAAAATCAAAATTATTCCAGATATTTCAATTTAATTATAATTTGTTTTACATTCATATGTTCATAAGTAATAATACAATATAATTATAAGGGATAAAAAAGGGTAATAGTGAGAAATTTGCATCATTGCCTACACATCCCAGCATGCATTGGGATAGATTGTATGCTCATGTGTGAAGAGAACATATTCTGCAGAAGCATCCTTTAAATAGTTTTGACGCGTCCAGTTATTTATTAGAGAAATAATTCACTTTCAATATAAATTAGGGTTGACAACATCAACAGCTCTCCATCTGTGCAAAAAAAGATATTTAGTTTATGTAACGTTAAAATGAATTTTCAGCCAAAGTCAAAGTCATTTAGATTTTAGCAGCAAGTTTTCTCTTTCTAATGACCCTCTACAAAGAGAAAGGTAAAGAGATCTTCTATTGGTCAGTTTGAGCAGGAGGAATGATTACAGCAGCAAAACCTGTTTTACTGTTCATATGGGACCTGACTATTGTTTTTCTTATAACAAATACACGTGCATACAATGAGTTACATGGTGGACCACATAACAGATGACTGCTAAAAAGGAGACATCATTCATTTAAAAATAGAAAAGAAAAGTCGTTAATTCTTAGAGAATAAAAAGATAAATCATTTTACATTTCTGAAGATGGAGAGTGAAGAATTATCTCCTGTTGGTGGAGAATTGAGCCCTTCATTATCTACCATAGTTCACTTCTCTTTCAGGACTAAAGGAATGTTCATATCACTGTCAACAACACTTTAACAGATCACATCATGGCAGCAAATGACCATCTTCTACACGTCTAAAATCTTCTAAAGTCCTCTAACTTACCCTCGAGGGTGTTTGTCCAGCTCATTGAGGACAGTCTGCTCACAGAACTCAAACACCAGGTGGAGGCGTCTCTTCCTCCTGAAAACCTCTAGCAGGTTCACCAGGTTCACATGTTTCAGCTGCTGCTTGATCAACAGAAACATGGAGACTGGATGTGAAGCAGTGGACAAAACGCTTCTCTAGAGATATCTAAAGGTCTCTAAAGAAGCTTTAACAACACTAATAGCACTAATAATAACGTAGTCTATCGTGGTCTAGATGTGATATATCAGCGGAAACTCATGTCTTCTCACCTTCAGCAGACGTATTTCCCTCAGGGCGATCTTCTTAATGACGGGGTCATCTTCAGATTCCACAAACTTCTTGATGGCCACTACCTGTCCAGTGTCTCTGTGTCTGCATTTGAACACCACGCCATAGGAGCCCTCACCGATTTTAGCCAGCTTTTCATATTTCTCCATTGTAGTAGCTATCACCTGAAAACATGCAAACAAATTACAAAGACTCCACTTAAATATAATAAACTCAGATACAATAAGGTTGTATCATTACTTTTACACAAATAAAATAAAAATGATTACCATATTTCAATCTTTATTCATGACATATGATCACTGAGTAAATATGCAATAAGCATTTGATTGTTGACTATATAAACTGATGCTAGCAAAAAATACTCAAATGACCTTTGATTTGTTTATTTTTTCAGGTTTTGTTAAATTCTCACTTTATTGACTATGATTGAGTGTAAATGAGTAAATGTGTATGAGTGTTTTTTATTGTATGTGAAAGTTTTTTGTCTGGACCACAGGAAGAACAGGGATCCATAATAAAAATAAGCAAAGAAAAAAAAGATAAAAAATATAATTTAATTTAAATTCAATCAACTAGTAATAATTAATAGTAACTTTATGATCAAAACAAGAAAAAAACAATAATATATAATGATTGTCATACACCTATGTGGTGATTATTTTAATACACATATTACAATAATTACGTGTTATTATATTTCAATATGGGAATGAAAAGGGAATTTCATTTATACTACAGTTAATAGTGTTAGAGCTTTTATTAATAATAATTAACAGTATATATAATAATAAACAATATAATAATAATAATAAACACTGACTCACCTGTCCACATAGACTCTCATCGACCAGTCATCGCTGAGTTTCTGGATGATTTAAAGTCATAAACAGTTGTTATTTCTGATCCTGTTGTTGGTTCCGGTCTCTGTGGCGCCTCCTCGGTACCGGGTCCGGTTCTTCTTCCCTCCAGAACTATTCTGACTCCGTTTTCCTGAAGCCTGGAGCGGGTTAACGGATCCGGACTCACTCGGTGCGACTTTAACTTTCCTCTGGGCTGAAAAACACCAGAATAGTTCGGGTCGACACAGGATACCGATCCACAAAGCTGTCTACGTAGCAGGTTACCGAAACCGTACGTAAACGTGCGTTGTAACCATAGCAACATGGTTACAACGCTATGACGTCAGGCGGATGCACGTAGATGGATATTATAAATTCTGTAATCAGAAGTGGATGGAGAACTAGAGTAGAAATATTATTATTATTATTAAAAATACTCAATAACAAGTAAATCCTGGATATAAAATATACTATTATTATTATTATTATTATTGTTATTATTATTAGTACCCTAATAAACAAGTATTATCAGCTAAATCCACACACAGAATCAAAATTACTATGCAGCCTGTTATATTATTATGGTATGGTACAAAGTAAAGTCATATAAAGTAATTAAAGCTGTCAAATACAATATAAAGTACACTATTTTCCTGTGAAATGTAGGGGAGTGAAAGTACAAAATAGCATTTGATTGAACTATTTAAGAAAAGTACAAAAACCTCATAATTGTACCCACAGTATTTAAATAAATGTACTTTACTTCTGATCCTTTCAAGTAGGAGGAAATACTACCACTAATACTAATACTAGTATTATTAGTATTACTACTAATACTACTATTTTATGGCATTTATATAACTTATATAACAACAAGAAACCTCGGTTCAGCTTTGGGAAAGAAATCAGTCAACATTCTTCCTTCTTATTTCCTTTCTTTCTTCTTTTGTAAATAATTTCTGCTTTTTAGGCATCATGATGTCTATCTCCAACCAGGTCAGGTTCAACCTGGACTAAACCATTCTACGCCTCCAACAGGGGGACCCCAGCATGTCCAATATGCTGGGGTGACATAAAGTTCATTCTTTTAGTTGATTTTATCAATATATTTAATATATATTATAATATTGATTAATTGGAGGACTCAATTCATTATAACTAAAATCTTCATGGGTTCGTCTCCCTACTCAGCTCCTGGGTCTTCAGGTCCACTACCATGCCTTCACAGCTAAAAAATGAGCTCTTATGTCAATAGAGCCAAAACAAAACACATTTTTAAAACTTCTAAATATATATAGTTTAAATATCACTGATGAGTCTACAGTTACTAACATCACCTCAATCTTATGTTCCTTACCAGGTGTTTAACCACTATTTACAGTCATTTTAGTCAATTACAGTAATCACCATGCTCCTCAGCGTCTCCTCAGCGTCTCCTCAGCGTCTCCTCAGTGTCTCCTCAGTGTTTCCTCAGTGTCTCCTCAGCGTCTCCTCAGTGTCTCCTCAGTGTCTCCACGGCGTCTCCTCAGCGTCTCCTCAGCGTCTCCTCAGTGTTTCCTCAGTGTCTCCTCAGCGTTTCTTCAGTGTCTCCACGGCATCTCCTCAGCGTCTCCTCAGTGTCTCCTCAGCGTTTCCTCAGTGTCTCCACGGCATCTCCTCAGTGTCTCCTCAGTGTCTCCTCAGCGTCTCCTCAGTGTCTCCTCAGCGTTTCCTCAGTGTCTCCACGGCGTCTCCTCAGCGTCTCCTCAGCGTCTCCTCAGTGTCTCCTCAGTATCTCCTCAGTGTTTCCTCAGTGTCTCCTCAGCGTTTCTTCAGTGTCTCCACAGCGTCTCCTCAGCGTCTCCTCAGCGTCTCCTCAGCGTTTCTTCAGCGTCTCCTCAGCGTCTCCTCCGTGTCTCCTCAGTGTTTCCACAGCATCTCCTCAGTGTCTCCTCACCATCGTCATGGGTGCTTTATATTATGAGGAAGTTTTAGATGATCCTCATACCACAAGATCCTGTTGAGTTCCTCTTCTAGGACATTACTGCTGCTGAAGTTGATGGATCCAGGGCAAACTGGAGCAGGATGGAATAAAAATTACTATTATTATTATTTCTTTAATTAATAATTAGGAGATAGATAATGTAGATACAGTACTTAGTGGTTAGTGGATAGGAAGGAATAATAGTTGGAAAGAAGATGAAATAAAAGGAAAAGGAGGAAAGGATGTATTTTTTCTGGTTTAATTGTTTTCTGTTTATTTATTGCTTCCTGTCTTGCTCTGCCCTTTTATTTATCTATTTATTTATTTGTTTTTTATTTATTTTCTTTGGAAATCAAATGAAACAGTCAAAATCATACAGCTTTATCAATTTTTTTTTATATGTGTCATTAAAAATGTTATAATTTCCTTAATGTAAAGGCAGAATAAGCAAGAAAAACAACAGTAATTAGTTCTTACATTCATGTATTTTTGACACCATTTGTCAGACCTAACATCATCTTGACATATTAAACTTTTCTTGATAAGTTTAGATTAATGTTCAAACCCATAATCCAGCGACTCAGGTGTTTTCACTGATGTGGTCTGATTAGAGCTCTTCATGGACTGAGGAGCCTTCAACATCCACTCATTTCTCTCCTGGTTGTTGTTGAATCCACTAGTTTCCACTTAATTAGAGATGCCATTAGCCAGGATAATTAAAAACACCTGTGTGGGTGTGCAGAGCCTTTAACAGCATCTCTATGATCTATGAAGACATTTAAATCATCATATATTTAGAGGAATTCATGATTTCATTGATAAAGCTTCAATATATTTAGTAAATCATTAAATTATTTTCTAAACATGTTTTTCTTACTAAATATTTTTCTTACACATCAAATAATTCTTAGGTAGTGCTGCTGTAATCATTAAAACAGCTTTGTTTCTTTCAGCCTGTCTGACACCTAAAAAAATAAAAAAGATCTTTGTACACCAGTGTAGAAACTTTCTGAGCAACTAAATGTGTCTATATGTCTAAAATCAACACATTTATTGTTTTTTATTTTAATTTGTATATTTTTATATCTTGGTCTTGTGTTTTAAGTGATGCCTGATTGAATCTAAGTTTATTGCCTTAATACTTTAATTTAGAGGCAGCTCTCTTAACACTGAATTCCACTAAAAAAACACAAAGAATTTAACATAAAGATGATTAGTGGATTATTGCTTTAATTGACACAAATGCATCCTCTATAACAATCACTATTTTTTACTTTTTAATTTACTAAAAGTACCATTATAGTAGCTCCTTTACTCAAAGTACATAAATATTATGAGTTTGATGTAGTTAAGGTTGGTTTGATCCTGATATATTTAGGGTTCTAATCACAACAAGGTTACTACCTTCAGATATTTCATAGCTGTAGGGAATATGTTTGGTGTGAAGCTATTATTATAATACCGTGGATTTTTTTCTTTTATTCTCTTCTGGACAGATTTTGGCACCTAACTCATCCTACAGCACACAAGTAAATTATAAACAAAACGTGTATTGATTGGGAATAGTGTGTTGTTACTATTATCTGCAAATTAAGAACTATATATTAAGTAAGTCGGCCAACTACTGCTACTTCTTAGGCATACTTTCACCGAGAGACTCCATTTGAACTTTAAAATATAGACACATGTCCTGGGTATTAATGTATTATTAGACACTTTGATAGGTGATATAGTTATTTATCTATTCCTCATCATTGACAATGACCATTTCTGCAGACATTGTAAAGCTTATAATGGGAGCCAATGGGACAGAATGTTGGTGCTTCAGTGGGTGACATCTTCTCTAAGAGTGTAGTAAAACAACTAAAAATCTAGGAATTCTTCTCTTTCCACTCTCCTCCCCCCTTGTCTTTTAGAGTGTCTCTAAAACTGTAGGAACACCAAATCACAGCAGAACTTTAGTGAAGTACTGACAGTGATGATGGTCCATGTCTATTTCTCATAGCAGCTAATGTTTTGTCAGTCAAAGCTCAAATGGGAGATCAGTGCAGAGGGAGAAAAATGCTGTTTTCTCCACATTTCTACCAGCCTCTAACTGCGGTGCAGCCATCGTCATTGGCAACCAGATCAAGGTGCCATGGTAACCTTTGATGCTCACACTTCGTTAAGGTTTATATCAAACACCTGGTGCTCGTTAACATGTTTAAACACTGAACCACACACACACACACACACACACACACACACATAATGAATCAGACTGATAGAATGTAGGTCATCATAACACACACACATACACATACACACACACACACACACACACACACACACACCAGTGACAACAAGCATAACATTATGAAATTATTAATTTCAAATGAGAAGACTGGAAAAAAGTATGTAATTTTGAAATGTATATGTAAATTATGTAAAGTAATACCTGTTTAGTTGCTAAATAAACAAATAAAATGTTTGTTGTATGTGCTGTATAATACCATAAATTTACTAGTATTATTAGTTTGAAGCTCATCATAATAAACACATTCCAGCTGGAGTCCTTTCAAAGTTCCTCCACAGGATATTTCTAGTATTATATACAGTATGACGTCATTAGATGGTTAATATGCAGCATTATTGTTTAGCAGCATGTTAGTGTTATATCTACTGGAGCTGGAGCTAGTTTAACTACTTTATAAACAGTTTAGTCCAGTGGTTCCCAACCTAGGGATCGGGCCTCTACAAAGGGTCAGCAGATAAATGTAAGGGGTCATGAGATGATTAATGGGAAATGAAATATGGAAAACACAAAGTTCTGATACATACATCTGTTTTCAGTTTTTGGAGTATTTGTATCTTTGTTTTTTTGGTGAAATATTGGATCATTTGAACTTTTACTGAAATGAAACCATGTGAGAAGTTTAACAGGAAAAACCCCTCTGTGGTGAAGCTGTTAACAACTCGTAGACATGTGAAATGAGACCTGAATACACTCTGCTGTTTGTAAGACGGCAAAAGGCAAAAAAGGGTTGAACCACTGGTTTTATATGTGTTGTATTTTAAAAGCCTGTCGTATCTCATCCAGTCTGATGTGGTAATATGATGGATAGATGTGTATTCTCTGTTGACTGTGAGTTTTTTTCCTCCCTCGTCTTGTCTGACTCAGAGACTTCAGGGTTTGCCACAGCTCAATGGGAATCACATCAGAACCACTCAAAACTCCTCAGTGAATGATGGGAAAGCAGAGCCGACATCTCAAACACACACAGACACCTGGAGGTCCTGAGCCTTGTGGTGGAGGGTATGAAATGCCCCATGGCAGACTGGGAAGACATGTTGGCGATGGAGGGTCAATAAAGCATGGAGGTGCAGTACTTAAAGTGTTTACTTAGGACTGGAATTAGCTTTTATTTGCATGACAGAAACACTTGTGGTTGCTCTTGTATGTATTCTAAATATGTGCTACAATAATAATCACAAGCATGCAATGAACAAATATACCCACCAAGAATATACCACATTCAGAACTAAGGTTTATTAAGGCCAAGCCTATTACATGATACAGATTAAGGCAGTTAATCATGATTTCAATTTGCGTGTAAAACAATCTCCAAAATCATATTGAAACTTTGCGAGCGCATCAATCAGTGGGCATGGAGCATGAGCTATATATATATATATATATGATCTCTATCTACATGGCAACACAACAAATCTGTTTAATCATCTTAAACCAAAGCACCAAGTCACTCATGCTGAATAAATGCATTGTGTAACTTAATAGATAAGCATTTAAATTATCGTGATTTTTTCCATATTCAAACAGCCCTAATACAATTGTTGGATTATTTATCTGATTTAAAGGTTTTATTATATTTATTTCATGTTTACATGTTTCTGAAATTCAATCTGATTCAACATTTCTGCTGAGATCAGGATAATCCTAATTATTTTGATAATCCAACTCCTGCTGAAGAGTTTAGAACAGATAGTGAAGATTTGATCCAGATCAAAACCAAGAATGGATTACATTATCTTATCCCATATAAGAATGCTTCTTTCCTTTTGAACAAACTATTTTCATGATATAATCGAATCAGATAGTCAAACTCTGATCAGATTACTTCACAAAGCTCCTGTAAATGATACTATCTTTGACCACAAGGTGGCAATGCACCCTCATTATCACATGAGTTATGATAACAAACCTCAAGTTATGGTCACCCCCGATCACTAATGTTGGTCTGAGATATTCTGCTGTTGACACTGTTGGAAACTGTGCAGTATCATATATCATATCATATCATTGCTTTCTGTTCTGTAATAATTGTTGGTATTTTAGGGGATTTTTTTTTACCTTCAGTTTCCTTCTGTTAAATGTCATTTATTTCCAAGGTTACATGAATAATCTACTCGTCATATTAAATGTCTCGTTGAACAGAAGAAATAGAGACCTATAGAATTACATAAAACAGTCCAAGACCTTAGACTACAGCTATTTACTATCTTTACTTCCCTGATGATTCATCCTCCTTCACACAGATGATATGATGGGAACCATCACCAGCTTGTTTTAGTCTAGCCTTCCTTTAGAAAATACACAATTCAACCTCTAAAAAGCTTCCCAGACCTGAGACAGCACACCGCAAGGTTCAGCCCTGCTGGCTCCCCGACCCTTCATGTCCACTTTTCTACTTTTAGACCTGCTGGTTACGAGTGTCTCAGCTCTTTGGTCTGGCAGCCGTCCCCATTCACAGCAAACAGGTAAATGTGGTCATTGGGTGAGACACTAGTCCATGCAGGGCTGTGGACCTGTCAATCATCACTCAGAGTCACAGCCTCTAAAGTCATTCAGGCTGTTCAGCTCCTGCTTCCTGATGAGGACAGAAAGCAGGCAGCACAGCTCTGTTCAGCAGCAGATGTTTTACACTGCGGCTGTTACCCTCATTTCCTGGGCGGAGAGCTCTGCTCTATTAGACCAGTAACAGGAACCAAAAGTTAGAGAGAGAGAGAGAGAGAGAGAGAGAGAGAGAGGCAGAGCGTCGGAGTGCAAGAGAAAAGTTAGCTCGACTCCCACAAATCACTTTGTCACCAGCAAGCTCTGACAAGCAGAGGGTAGAGAGGGAGAGAGAAGGAGTTAAATAGAGGTGCAATAGGGAGTCGTGTTAGAGGAGACTCAGGACAGAAGGTGAGAGGGAGCTGCATGAAGGAGGTGATACCGATGGATGGATAGAAGGAAGAGAGGACTAGAGACTACGATCCGCTCAGGGGGACTGATACTGCTGTCCTGTCTGGATGCTGCACTCTTTTAAACACAAGGTGTGTACGGTTCTGTTACAGCAGGACAGCGTCTGCTTTACCTTCATCCATATCTACCATCCCTGTTTACATCTAAGGCTTTGGTACACGATCATACTGTTGTGTTGGAGGATGAAGACGAAGCAGCTGTACTGTGTGTGAAGTAGACACGAGTCGGAGGTGTTGAAAGTAATTTCAGCTGAACACAGATCACATGCTGTTGCTCAAAAAAAGGGGTAGTCAGACCGGAGAGCGATAACGTTTGTCAGATGTTTTTGCTGCAGGGAAAGTTTTCTTCCTAAGTTTGTGACTGGTTTAGAATAGTTTAGTGAAATCCTACAGTATAATCTCTTTACTGTAGATGTATGATTATCTCTGGGCTCACTGACACAAAGCCCCTGAGAGTTTTATCTGAAAAGGAAGCCAGAGATCATCTTAACAAACTTTAAAAAATACAGCTAGAGAACGAGTATTTTTACACTTTAAAACACAGAACATCATTACTAGTTTTATTTCTTTTTCAGAGGACATATCTGACTTCACATGGTCAAAATAATCGTGAATGATCTGTGAACAGACCTTTGGGGTCAAGGGAGGACAGGAAGTGGTGTCAGCTGAAACAGTAAGTCAAACAGTGAGTAAGTGGGGACTCTTCATAGTCGCTGGGCTGGTCTCTGGGGACATGTAAAGAGAAAGCAACACACGGCTGATCTGACACGTGGAGGTGGATAAACTCAGCCAGGACAGAGTCCAGTAAGGAGCTGAGTAGAGAAAGAGCTGTGTTGGGTTTATTCTGCTGAGTGTTGATAGATGGTCTGGGCTAATGGCTGCTGTATAAGTCATCTGACGTCTCGGGGGCAGTGTGTGAATGGTAGGCCGGGCTCTGTTAGCATTTGACAGCTCCACTCTGGGCTCCCTCCAGTTCTGAGAC
Source organism: Lepturacanthus savala (assembly GCA_030544235.1). NCBI lineage: Eukaryota > Metazoa > Chordata > Actinopteri > Scombriformes > Trichiuridae > Lepturacanthus > Lepturacanthus savala. The sequence continues at coordinate 25,548,894 of CM060468.1, forward strand.
GTCATTGTGTTACCTGTGTGGGTGAGTCAGCGCTGGCTCATCACTGCTCGTCTGTCTGACACCGGGACGCTCTCCACCTGCTCCTATGCAAAGAAGACACAAGTGTTAGGTGCTTTTTCTCAGCAGTGGCACCAGAAATCCTGAACTTTCATAGCTCTCCACACTGCTTTAATTGTTCGGCGGCGTGTAAACACCTTGCGTCAGTCACACCTTTCCACGGGGTGATTCACTGCTCCCTACGCATCCTGACCGGAGGCAACGGTGAAGGAGGAGGTGAAGGAGGGAATAACCAAAGAACATCAGCAGGTCACAGAGCTGCAGCCTGGCACCATGAAGCTGGCGGTCCTGATCCTCACCGTGGTGTACATGGTGGGCAGCGTGAGCTCCATGTCCACATGTAAGACGCTAGACCTGGAGATGGTGAAGAAGAAGCGCATCGAGGCCATCAGGAGCCAGATCCTCAGCAAACTACGTCTGCCCAGGGAACCAGCACCAGATCAGGCAGGGGACGAGGAGGACATCCCCACGCCTCTGCTGTCCCTCTACAACAACACCAAGGAGATGCTGAAGGAGCAGCAGACCCAGGTCCAGACCGACATCTCCACAGAACAGGAGGAGGAGGAGTACTTCGCCAAGGTGCTGCACAAGTTCAACATGACCAGTGAGTACCAGAGAATCAGCTGTACATTAGTCAGTACTTTTATTGATTATGTTATGTTGATTTAACCACAGCAGGAAGATAGTTATACTATACTGATAGAATTACTATTACTGTAATTTCTGTTCCACTATTTACATTCTATGTAAAGGATTACACACATACAGCAGAGATCCTAGACATGTACTGATTTAAGTTTCTAATTTTATTAATATTATGAGCTGGGAAAATACAACAATTATCCAACATTTGAATTGAATAACTAAAATAAAAAAAACAGACAAAAAATATGGCATCAGAAATAGTTATACATATTATGGTATTACTGTTTTCAATATATTTTCCAAAAGACATACACAATAACTAACTAAATAAATGTACAAATATGCACAAGACATATATAAAATAAATACCTAAAAAAAATAATAAAAAATAAAGATGCATTAAAATCTGAAATGCTTATGGCAAAAAAATAAATAAATAAAAAAAAAGTAAATTTGACAAAAAACATATTAATATGTGCTTTTTGGAATGGGGACAGCTGTATATGAATACTATTAAAAACAAAAGAATGCTGGCTGTGCAACAAACCTCAAAGCCCTAGTTAGAACATTCAGATTTACTGGCTCCAGCTAAAATTAATCAGCATCTGTCCAAAGTGCTAGGGCCTGCTCCAACATCTCAGCCATGAATCCACTCAACATGTGAAGCCTTTTCCTTCTGATATCCTTCCAACATCTTCAGGCAATTTGGAGAGTTCAGAGATCCCAGGCGTTTTGGTGTTAGTGGGACTGCGTGTTGCATCTGTTCTGATGCTGTGATCCTTATGGCATTTTTACTGCTTTATTAGCAACTGTTTGTTTGGATAACTCTTATAATGTTTGTTCAGCCAAGAGGAGTTGGGCTGTACTTGTGCAATGACACCTGAAGCTGTGATGATAAACATATTTGATTTAGTTTCTTTGCTCCATTGTTCTCGACATGTCTCTACTCCTCACCCTATTAGACAAGCATCCACACCATCCCTGCTTTATCCAGCACTTCAAAAGAAAGACTTTATGTGGATGGACCACGCTCAGGAGTGTGCAAACCAAAGGGAGAACAAAGGCACTTTCAAACTGAACAGCGTTATTTAGTTCTGCTCAGATGAAAACCTAAAGAAGGGGCGATGAAATGCACCGTCTCATTCTCTCTTTTGTTATTTCTCTCTCTCTCTCTCTCTCTGGATTGGGGGTTTCCTGTAACTTGAACATCGGGTTCTCCCTCGCCAGTTCCTGTCACTTCTTAATATCTTTTTCTGTTTCTTTCCCTCATATTCAATTTATTTTGTCTCTGTGCACACAGTTGTTTGTCTTCCCTTCTCTTTTTTCTATGCTGGGTTTCCTGACGTTATTATCAGTGTGTTTGCTTGTTCATGTTAGTGACAGGGCAGCTTGGCAGGAAGGAAGACATGCTGATGGCCACTGAGATGTGGAGTGACTCAGGTCCGGTTCAGGCAGTGCCCATGGGGAGCATGTGTTTCCTATCTCTGTGGAATGCCAGAGAACACCCATCCACTCTCTTAGTGCTCAGCTCAGCTTCCTTTAAACACACTGGCAGAGGGTCAGTAGAGGAGAAGTATTCACATCTATCACTCGATGCCACAGGAGAATCCTGATTCAAATTTGTACTGAAGTAAAAGCACAAAAGTATTCACATATACTAAATATACTAAAAAATAAAAGTGCTCATTATGCAGAATAGCCCATGTCAGAATAATATTGTAGTAGTAGAGTATAATTATTGATGCATTTATGTGTTCCTCATTTAATGTTGTAGATGGTAATGGAGAAGCTAATTTAAATAATTGTATATACTGTAATTTGTATTAATAATCTAAATCTGCAAAGTAACTCATGTCAGATAATTTCCCCATGGAAATGTACAAGAACCTCCAAAATGTACTTAAGTATTGAACCTGAGTACATGTACTTCCATAGCACCACTGGAGAGGGTGAACACGAAGTGTGTGTGAGAATGTGGAAGAAATGTTTTACAATAATTAAAAACAAACGTCACCAGGAGGCTGTGGGAGACAATCCAGTTTCTTCTGTTCAGAGAACGGAGCCTGACCAAAGCCATAAAATAGAAATCTAACAGGACAACAATGTTGTTGTTGTTGTTGCAGTAATATTCACTAACAATACTGCTTTTAATTTTATTAGATGACTCACACTTTCCTGATACACCCGACTAGACAACAAGGATGCAGTTATGTGCAAGTTATAACTTAACCCTTTACGTGCCTTTAAGGACTTTTTTCTAAAACGTTCAATTTTGACGTCCTAATTTCAAAAGGCTGTAACTTGAAAGTGATAAGAGAGACTTTTTGTAAATTAGAGAAATATTAGGATCCACCCAAAGTTTATGTAGGGATTAAACATACTCAACTAATTTACATATTATGATGCCACAGGACAGGAGCCATATTGGATTATAGAATATTCATGAAATGTCACATATTTTAACCCTCTTTTGCATAGTATTACCATATGGCAACAAGTACTTTATCTTCGTTTTTCCAAAAACCTTCGATATATGTCTATGTTTTTAAAGTTAGGTGTGAAAGGTGTGTGGCTTTTATTTTGTAGGACATATAATTTATGAGGTCACATGACCAGGATATCCTGTTGGTCATGGACATTTGACATGTGAGCATCACTGTCTCACAATCGACAGTTGTCACTTATTCAGAATTTGGAACATTTTCACCAAATAAAAAAATTAACTTGAATTTAATTCATTTTTTGTAGTATGTAAACTAGGTTTGGAAAAATTATATATATATATATATATATATATATATATATATATATATATATATATATATATATATATATATATATATATATTATAATAACTCTTTTTGCATCTCCCCAATAAACCAATAATAATAATAATAATAATTGTCACTTTGCATCTGCAGTGTTATATTTAAGAGTGGATGGATGAAGGGCAGTAGCCTGGTGTGAGGTGGGAACAGAAGGGTGGAGCCGAGCGCATGGAGGAGGCAGATATTTAGCCTGTTGCTGGAATTTGGTTCCTCCCACTGGTAATTACAGAGCTGTCTCCATACCTGTCACAACAGCTGTCCCCGGCTTACCTGCGGATAGGCCCTGATTCAACACACAAATCCCCCCACACCCATATTAGTATGCAGGCAGGCTGCTGCTATCTTTACATCTGGAAGAGCAGGGGAGCTTTTCTCAACTGAGCATGGCGGAGAAATTTTACACTTTGTGCCCTCAAAGTGCTGAATTTTAATCTGTTGAACGGCTCAGTCTCTGAAGACAACACAAAGCAAGTTAATTGGAAAGTAGAAGTGAGGATGAAGCATCACTGTAATTATGGCACTGCAGCCAATATGCTTCTTAGGGGGAAGTGACCTAATTTCCTGTTTCATAAACACTTCTCTAACCCGTTATCTCAGTTCACTCCAACGAGCTAAAGACGATAACTTTCCGTGCTTGCTGCTGCCAGACCAGCGTCCTCCACATGTCACTGTGTGTGACGCTCTCTGTTTCCATTCATGTTCTTACAACCACACACTTGACTCTTCTCTGGGTGGGACCAGTAAAATGTCATTTCATTTCCCTTTGCACTCAACGCCAGCTCCTTTCATTTTCAGTCTGGCTTCAGTAAAACGGGGTGAAACAGCTCTGTGTATATTGATACTGGTGGTGGTAATACTGGTGAATGATAAATGATATGAGGATCAGGAGGAGGTGCAGCCTGGTCAAGGCCGCCATGTAGAGAAACATGCAGGGTTGGGGTGAACTGGATCTGCTGTCAAAGAGTAATTCCCGGACTTGAGAGCAAAGAATCACAGCTTTGGCTGAGGCAGACTAGAAGGTTTGGGCCGGAGCCAGACCTCAGACTCCATTGATACACATCTCTGATTTCTCTGCCCCACACACACCCTTCCATCCGTCACTGTATATTCTGATGAGTGTATTCACTCTGCTGTTTTCTTTTGTGTTCATGGCGTTATAAACCCCGTCACCACCCCCTCTCACTTCTTCTTTCCTTCTACACTGCGTTTCACTCTGTGTCCGTCTGATTTAATCCTGTATGAGATATCACTGGGTAGATTTATGTTGTTAAAGCCTTCAGTACCTTCGCTCTGTTTTCTATCAGCCGTGGTACGTGGAATGTTCCATGATATGGGCAGGAATACATTAAGAAAACAAAACTCTCTTTATGGTCTATTTTACAGCAGCTGGAATAGATGAGTGTTTGGCTGTAGTCGACTTTATTGAGTAACACTGTGCACTTGGCTTGTTCATTTTTTTTTAACTGTTTCAACTGTAATGTGTGTAGAAATCTGTGAAAAACAGATCAAATGATGAGATTCAATAATACACATCTATGTGATATTACAACATCAATTTCAGACATTCCAGTCAGAATCCACCTACTCACATAGAAAAGTAAAGTAAAACCTCCTGAATCAAAAATGTTACTGAAGTAAAAATACAAAAATATTATCAGCAAAATATACTTAAAGTATCAAAAGTTAAAGTACTCATTATACAGGCTGTTTATTTTATTATAGTATATAAAATACTTGTTTTCCATATTTTAGTTCATCAACATGGAGCCAATTTTAGATACTGTATATGGATTAATATTAATAGTTCTGCATTTTTGGTACCTTTCAAACAAAGTGCATTTAGTTTAGTTTTCAGTTTAATATAATAATAAAGTGTATTCATTTCATGTCGATAATTAAAACCCAGTAGAGTCAAAAGTAAAATATTTCTTTCTAAAATGTATTTGAGTGAAAGTATAATGCAGCATCTGATGGTAATACCTCCAAATTTAGAACAATACTTGAGTAAAAATACTTCATTATTTCCACCACTTGTTCCAGTGTTCTATGAACCAAATATGCAAATATAATTCATTTAATTCATTTTTGTTGTTCATTATTTATAGTGTAATACGGAAAAAAATCCAACGATAAAAAATGTGAATTGTGAAGTTTAAGGTTGAACCATTCTAATTTCTCTTCAAACTCTCCTTCAGCTCTTACCATCAGTCCATCCAACTTAAGTCTCAGCTTTTTCCAATGTTAAATAAAACACATTCACTGGTATCTATAAAAGTTCTCTCTATATAAATTCAATGCATTATTATTTGCAGTAATTCTTCTAACCCCATGCCTCACAAACAGGATTCTTTTGGCCCGTTGCCATCTTCCATTAGTAAAACATGTGATTTTTGTATTCCAAGAGGTATTTCAGTTAACTGTACTGTTAACTGTCTGTATAAACCCAGTAAAAAGCTGCAGCACCCCTACATGACTGCAACATGGATTTATCTCACAAAAACTGTCATTCCTGACCCAGATTTAAATGTTGTATATATGTATATATTACATATTGTGTTGTGTATATGTATATATTACAATTCCACTTCAAAGTGGTTCCCCTTGTTTGGATTGAGACAATTTGAATCATCAATATTTCATTTGGCATAAAACACACATAACAAACATGGGTTATCAGCTGTGATAATCAGGCATTCTGCATTTGTCTTTTAAATGGGCCTTTGCAGTCATGATCTGTTTGAGATCATTTCTTGCCTGAACTTGCTCGGCACAAATAGTTGTATGAAGTCTCTGAATAAGTAGACACTTGTTTTGCATCACACAGAAAATGAGAAAAAGGATATCTCCAAGCATTCCAAAGTCATTCCGATGTTCTTCAACCTCACTGAGATACGGGAGCGGGTGGGCGACTACCGGCTGCTGACCAGTGCCGAGCTGAGGATGCTCATCAGGAAAACCACGATACACAAGGAGCAGCGGGTGGAGCTGTACCGTGGCCAGGACGCCTCCGCTCGCTATCTGGCTTCACGTTTCATCACCAACGCCTGGAGAGACAAGTGGCTGTCCTTTGACGTCACAGAGACTTTACAGATGTGGCTCAAAGGGACCGGTGAGATAGACTGTTTAGTTGGGCCCATCTCATGCAACTACAGTAACATGACCAGCCAACTTGAAACTACTAATAATGTACATTTCTGTCTTCTATTATCAGCTGACGAACAGGTTTTCCAGCTCCGCCTGTTCTGTGAATGTAGCGACACCAGTACTGAGACTAGCTTCAGTTTCGGCATTTCTGGGATCGCGAACGGTCGAGGAGATACGGCGACGATGGAGACGATGACCGAGCAACGGCCCTACATCCTCACCATGTCCATCCCTCAAAACGTCAGCAGCCACCTCACCTCCTCACGCAGGAGACGCTCCACAGAAACCAAAGACGCCTGTACAGCGTAAGCAGATCTGCATAAAGATATCCTGTTGGGTTGGCTTTTATTTCAAGGATGAAAGATCAGAAAATTCAAACATGTTTTAGAAGGATTTGATTATTAATTTGTGTCTAAGGTTATGTCCACAAATTATCTTATCTATTCCCTCATCAGAAATTCCACAATCTATGATAATACTTTTTATTTGTCAAGAAACAGCTGATGGATGTAGAAACAGCCTCCTGATACCAAACTTTACACATGCATAATTCTGCACAGTGAAGCTCAAACATTCAACTCAACCTGTTTACTCAAAGGACACGTCTACAAAAGCCTTATCCAATAGCCATGTTTTCTTTTGAATTTCATGTTTTTTGTGTTTTTCTCTTGATAAGGTCTAGGGATTATATCAATTATATCAAATTGAATTTGAAAAACGTTCCAGTTTCATGGTGTGTTTGTACTTCTTTGACTTTGTGATGTCATACAGTAACAAATGACTTGCACTTTCTGGCGCTCCAGCAAGACACTGCAAAAACTACATTGATTTTTTTTACTATAAATTTAACTATGTTTAACTACATTTTTATTATATTGGACCTTTAAATGCCATATGACAAAGGACTGCATTTATCAAGTACTGCTGACTCAAACAGGATGAAAGCTTTACATTTCGCCACCCAAACTCTGATACAGGATGGAGTTGTCATGCAGCTGACCAGGAACTATGAACCAGCTTCAGTGAGTTCAGTGTTTCTCAAGGACGTTAACACGAGGACAGGAAGAGCCAGGTTTCCTGAGCCTGAGTTGCAACAGAGCACTGGCAATTATGATTTGTTATTTTCTGAGAGAAATGACCAGAGTGTATCACACACCATGATTTAATTTATAAAAAGACAAGGGGTGACTTTGTTTAGGATGAACACAGATGCATGATCACATTAAAACTGTCCTTAGTCCAGTATTAAAACCTATATTTAAACACTAAATCTCTGTGTGTTTTCTCCTGTGCAGCCAGACAGAAACCTGTTGTGTGAGGAGCTTGTACATCGACTTCAGGAAAGATCTGGGCTGGAAGTGGATCCATAAACCGACGGGCTACTACGCCAACTACTGCATGGGGTCCTGCACCTACATCTGGAACGCTGAAAACAAATATTCTCAGGTAGGTTCAGCACCTCTCTGCTGTGATGTAGGATCCACATCTGATTACATGGCTGAATAATTTATTGTAGTTTAGGGAGCACAGACTGGTGTGTTCCTGCCTCCTTTGATGTTTTTATTCACACTCAGTTCATTGACAGACAAATATAACAATCCTTTATTAATAAATAATGCCAAACATCCTTTGATTTCAGGTTCCTAAATGTGAAATTGATACTTTTTCTTGGTGAAAATTATTTTTCATATCCGTCATATGAGCCTAATTGACAAATCACTAGACGGCATATTTGGTTTACAGTTTAAATTTGGTGTCAAATTATTGCTTTATAATGTTTCAGTTCATCTGTTTGGGCTCATTCTTATAGGTTATATTATCACCTATTGGTTCAGATTTATATAATGTGAAAAGTGATGCTCTTTCTCTGTGTGGAGAACAGTCTACCAGGACAGCTGATAAATCTATCAGTCATTTTGTACTTAACCCATTTAAGTCCAGATTTATTTTTTAAGGAATATAATTATATCAGTTGCGTCACTAACAATCATGTGATGCATCTATTTTTTCATTTTTTGCCTTTTCTTTGCAGAAAATATCATTTTAATGACTGTTATAGTTGCTATTTGCATAAATCTGCCCATAAACTAAAACTTACAGTACACAATTCTTTTTTTATTTTATAGACTTGAATGATAAATAGATATATACATGAGTCAGGGTTGAAAATCATAATAATCTAAATAAAATGACTCTTTCTGGGAGGGTTTGTATTCTCCATGTTCTCAGGAGGAAGTTGATAACGTCATGTGGCAGGAAGTTTGGAAACTTAATTTATTTGCTTAAAACCTTTGTCTAAATTCTCTACTATTGTGTCATTAAAAATTGTTTGAATCACATTTGGATTTTTTGATTTTATGTTTTATTTTATATATTTTATATATCCATATATATATAAATATATATATATATATATATATATATATATATATATATTTATTTATTTATTTATTTTATGTTGTTTTTGATTGTATGTCACAGACTTAGAGACTCATGGGTTTTAATGGGTTAATGATGCTGATGTTCCACCCACAGACAGCCTGGATGATGATGTCAATGAATGATGACAGAATGTGTGATATGTCCAGAATGGGCAGATATATGAGAATGATAATATCTACAAAAAAGAAAGCACTTGTCTATTATATGAATCCTCATGACTGTTTGAATACTTGTATTGAGTTGAACATCCACAGCCTAATGAATTCATTCAAAGAGGGAGCATCAGTTGTTTTCTAAGGTGAGGTGGTGTAGACGAACCTCCACAGTCACTCTATGTTCTCTGACTAAAGAATCACCTCTGGGGTGAGCTCTGATATTTCTGAGCTTCTAGAGGAGTGAGTGGATATCTGGTCCAAGACAGATTTCTGTTTCTGTTTTATTGTTATTGTATAATATCCTACAAATCCCCAAAAGTAGGTCCCATAGGTCCCATAGGTCCAGAGATAAAAGCTAATGAAAAGCTAAATAAACTGAAACTCCCAGAAGTCATAAGAAACCAGACACTTCCACTCAACTCCAGAGGAGAATAGAAAATGTGTGATCTCAAAGAGGTCAAAAATGACATTGACCTTTTGTTCTATCATGTCATGATCTTAGGCTTTTTCTTAAAATGTCAGCAGCATGTCCTGATCACTATCTGTTTACAGACAAAGTGTTTTCTATAGATCAGTTTGTGTTAAATGTGACAACATATGAGGGAGCTATATGTTCATTCCTTCACCTTCTAAGTTATGTTTTTATAGTTATAATGTCCAAGGAAGAGGTCTGTGTTCATATGACACAGATTATAATGTAGGTGTATTATATGTTTATTCTTTCTTTACATTTACAGCTTCTTTCTATAGCTGCTGTGGTTTGAGAATCAAGCTGATCACTAGAGACACTTTTTAAAATAAAGACACATGCAGCTATACAATTTCTGTCAGTATTTGAAAATGTGGGAGTTCAACCCAAAGGTCTGTGGATTTCTAAATGTGACATGGCCGGATGGATGAATCATGTACAAAAGATTCTGATCAAGCCATATCAGCTGATTTAAAGGCGTTTTCCACAAAGTTTTATACATGGAAGCTCCAGTTAAGCATTTATTGGGACATGTGTCCCTATTTTCTAGGGAAACTTATAAACTCTCTGCAATTTGTCCTTTTTCTATTACAAATGCTTTGGCACATGCCACATGCTGATGAAACTCTGAGGCTGACTCCTCTGTTTTCATGGATTTCCCTAATTCTTTACAGATTTTGGCCCTGTACAAGCATCACAACCCAGGAGCCTCAGCCCAGCCCTGCTGTGTCCCCCAGGCCCTGGAACCTCTTCCAATCCTCTACTACGTGGGCAGGCAACACAAGGTATGAGGAACCTCCAGCCTGAGGTAAAACAGTTACCAGAACCTACACACTATCTGATGTTACTGTGGATTTACACTTTCAGGTGGAGCAGCTGTCCAATATGATTGTGAAGTCATGTAAGTGCAGCTAAGAACTGGCCTGCTGCCTCAGAGATGGAAGGAGTGGAGTTGGAGACCAGAGACCAGAACATGAGAGTGAGAGTAACCCAGTAGGAACAAGGAGAACAACATGTTTAAGATCATCAGGATTTTCCAGCATCCTCCTGTGGACATTATCATGATGGAAGCATCAGACCATGGACTTCTTTATATAGATATCATAGGTGACATTTTTTTAAATGTGTATATACTTTTTTTCTTGCAATAGTAAAAAATATCTGTCTTGAAATGAATTAATTTATTTGTTGGATGGACAGGTCTCCTAAGAAGTGATACACAGTATCAATATTTTTTTTATTACACACACAACAAAAGGTGTATTAAGGATGCCAGTGGACACAGGGACCAACATGAACTCAATAGAAGAACAGTTCTATACAGATGGCTGTCTGCCACATCATCCTCCTAACGAGGGTCAGAAGTTAAAGGTGCTAAATCTCAGGTGTGGAAAACAAGTGGTTGCTGGGTTTCCCTGGAACATATTGCTGCAGGTGTTTTATAAAGGACAGCATCCGATCTGGGAAAACTCCCTCTGACTGAGAACGCTTCACACCAACCGTAAAGCAGCTTTTTACTTTTGCTTTTCAAACCCACATGATTTTTACAAAGCTTTTTACAATGTGTCACTGTGTTTTTGTTGATAATTGAATGTGAGCTTGTCCTGATGAAGCCTCTGGAGAATCCAAAGCCATGACTAATAGCAGCGGTTGGTACCATGTTAGTCTTCCCCATTGCCATAGTACATTAGGGGCAGTTCATTGCCTTTTATTTCAGGACAACTTTTTTACTTTAATCAGATGTGTGCTGCTTTTTACACAATTCACTTCTTTCAAAATAATTAATTCTCTCATTTGTTTTATAAAAAAAGCAACACATTTTTTTTCTGTTTACCATATTTTTATAGTGCACTTAATGATTAAAATTTGTGTAAATACATAAAAAAAAACTGAAATAAACATTGATGTTAAATTATCATGTCAGAGTGGAAACTTTTGTGAGCTGCTGGTAGTTTGTGTTGTGTAGGTGTGTGTGTCAATCACACTTGTCAGAACTTGTAATTTATGTGTGTGTGTTTTTAATTAAGTCCAGGAATCAGACAGGGAAGGACATATTATGAAATAAGCACAACTAAAGCACAGTCAGCATGTAGTATTTAGGCAGCAGGTTTGTCTTGTTAATCACATGAAAGTGTGGGTTAGTGTTAAATGTGTTTTGGTTAATAATAAGTAACTACAACAAGGTTATGCTAATGCAGCTGTTTTTAAGGACCCATAAACTGACACAAATTATACCCCATCTGATCAGAGTTTTGCTTTTAGATATTAAGGAAAGTGTATGAAAATCATGAGAAAAACAACATTGTGTTGGATGGACTTATAATTAAAATAAATTATTCCCCTTTTTGCTGGAGACCCCCTGGAACCACTTCAAGGACCCCTGGGGGTCCCTGGACCCCACTTTGAGAAACACTGTTTTACTGTATGAGTAAAACATATTTTGCTGAAAATATATTCACTTCCGAGAAACCTGAAACTTCAACCTGAGACTGAAATGTAGTTGAGTGACGTCTCCTCGTCCTCCTCCACTTCTTCAGTATGACATTACTCTGCTGCTAACATCACCCCCGTGATCATCATGGGGATAGACAGGAACATCACAAGTGAAAGAACACACATCATGGCTCTCTCATCATTTTTTTAATAAAACTAGGTTGTCTGATGTCAGATCCACTGATGGAAAGTGTGGACCACGCCAGGTGTGTGTGGGCTATTTCTGCAACGACTGGACAACTGTGGTCTGAGTGAAGAGGAGCTTCAGCGGCTAAGCTAACAGCAGAGCTGTTGACTCTATGGATGCATGCCATACAGACATTTTTTACTATCTCTCTGCACCCCCACCCAGCCGGCCCCACCCCTCTCCCTCAGTACTCAAGGGATTACTGGCAGCCCATGAGGCTGAATTGGGAATGAGGAGAGCAGGTCCAGACCCGTTGGTAAGTCCCAGACTTAAGGGCAGTGACTGCATGGAAAATTAAACACACGTACTGTACACATGCAAACACTGAACCCACTGACACACACATCAACGTCTAACGCCTTACATAAGCTGTGAGTGGAGTGTGGAGGATGCTTTGCTGCTAACAAGGTGACAGTGATCTGTGCTATCTTGTTCCACAGCCGCTCATGTTACCCACGGTTCCTGTTGAAAAGCCCAGAAACCTTCCCCCCGCAAGCCAAAACACAGAGCGCCTGTTTGGAAGAAGTGCTCTCTGAAGGCAGATAAACAAAGTGAAATGAAACATGATCAACATAATTGAATCCCCTTTGTCTAACTCCTAAAAACGATTCTGACAGATCCGCTGCCAGGTCTTTCTTTTAATGGTGCCGAGGCACATTATGTACCGTGTTATCTTGGCAGGGAGAATGTAAGTGGAATGTTATTAGTTTTTTTCTTTCAAGAATAATAGGATCATTACCAGACTGCAACAAGCAAAACATGAGTTTTGTTGGAGGAGACGTGATCATTGAAATTAAGTTTCTGAAAACGCCAGCAGTTCCACCTGTTTTACTTTCCCTGTAATGACAAAACAAAGGGTATGGATGTCAAGAGGCTCATAAATCTCTGGTGGTGTTAATGGAATGGTCCCAGAGGGAAGTCAGACTCAAGTAGGCTTGTCCTTCTAACCCATGTTCATTTCTCAGCAGCTGCTTCCTCCTGAGCCCTCAGGCTTTTTATGGCACTGAAACTAACTGCTGACACCTCCTGCCACAAAGCAAAGCACATCCCAGAACACGCTCTATCCCCAAAGAAAAAAAAAAAAAGCGACACTTGAATCCACCAAGTGTTATACAAGAGACACGAGTGATCAGGCAGGTGTTCTTTTATCGCTAACACCATCCACGTGCTCTGTTTATAGGGAACGAGTCATTTCATTTGGACATAATTAGCTCTGTAACAGCATCCATGCACAGTGTTTCATCTTGTTTTTTCTTATCTGCAACAAATGATAGGCTGTTTAACATCATACGTCTTTTCTCTCTTTTTTTTGCACTTTTATGAGTTAACAATGAAAACTGATCATGCTGAATGTGCGGCTGATTTGCCGTGCCGCTGGGCTAGAAGTGCTATTTTGGGTTCTGTCTTATTACAACATCTATGACATTTGCAATTATACGTCCACTGATCTTTTGCCACAACTGGTCATTAAAACTGGAGCAGTGAACCGGTATAATTCCTGAGGACTCAGACAGAGCTGACTTTGACCTTAATAACACACTCGGTGTCCTGCTGCTGCACAAACACACAGCTGCAAACACATTGTTGGTCCAGGTGCTGAAACTGTACACAAACACACACAAATCTGCCCCGGACTCACTGTTATACCCGATTGTCACTTTTTTCATTCTCTTATCAATGTTTTTTAGTCTAGAGCTTTTTTTTCATGATTTTAATATATAAAACACTATACAATTCTGAGAAACAATTTATATAACAATTTATATAATGTAATAATAGTATTAATAATATAATACAAAAAGAAGAAACCAATTAGATAATTAAAGAATTTGGTTATTTACTACACCTAATACACCCACCAAATGTGAATTTATGATTATATTCATATAAACATACAGAAATGCCCTCCTTTATACATATTTGCTGCTGCTACAGAGACCTATAGGCCAAATCACCAAATATTGAGGGCCAGCTATCGAAAAACTGTATGAAATAACACAAATCTGATATTCCATACTTCCAGGAGTGGAATTCAAAATGTAGGAAAATGCAGCTCTAAATGGGTGTAGTTTACAGGGACAGATTTGTCCGGACCCAGAAAAACATCTGGATCTTGAGACCTGTGGCTCAAAAGTTTCAGGCTACAAAGTTAATTTTGTTGTTACAGCGCCACCATCTGGCCAAATTGCACAAAATTCCACACGGTACTTACATGGGTTCCCAGCAATATGCCCAACAAGTGTGAACTGGATCGGATGAACGGTTCTCAAGAAACAGCAGAGACAGATACACACCCACACACATAGAGACAGGGATTCCTTCATAATCATAAACATTATGAGCTCTAAGTCTCTGGAAATCTACCAGAATGTCTACAGACTGAGCGTTTCCATGTTAAAGTGTGTAAAGGCTGCTAGTAGAGTAGTAGTACTGGCAGGTTTTCCTCCCTCCACCTGTCTTGTCTTTACCGCCATCCCTCTCACTTCACACCTGCACTTTAAGTCAAGATGGTTATCAGGCTCTGAGTCACCATATCTCTACAGCCGTCTCCTCTTTTCTCCTATTTCCTCTCTCATCTTTTTGTTAACCCCTGCCAGCCCTTTGAAGACGCTCCCTGACCGCTCTGAGTTATCACCTGAATAAACCTGGCGAGTGATATAGGGGAGGCCAACAGATGTAGAGAGGAGTGGATGAATGAGGGCGACACAGAACAAAGGACCACACACGGCCATTTAACTAAAAGGTTTTGACAGTAATGTCCCAGAAACAAATCGACTAAGGGAAAACAACCCAAATGAGACGCTTTCGTTTCTTTTTTTAAGAGACGGGTGGTTGTGCTTTTTGGTCCTACACATGACCAGTAGCTAACATCATGGTTTAATTCACAGTGGATCAAAGACAGAAGAAACTCGAAACCTCTTCAAAGTGAAAACTACAAAGGGAAAGTGCGTCTGAGTGTGGTTATAAAACACGCTGCGCCCTGACTCATTCACTGGACCTCAGTAAGTAAGAAATGTTTTCTAAAAAAGGAAAGGTACCAATTACATCTCCGGACTGGCTCCTTCTCACGGTACCGCCCCTCCGTTTCCTTCCTTTTTTCAGTCTCTCTCTCTTTTTGTCCCTGGACACAGAGGGACGAATGTGCCCCTATAAACAGCTGCCAACTCCCTGGGTAATAGGAGGAGGATTTGACTCTGGGGTCTGAAACACAACAACAGGGATGTCCAGCAGCGTAGGCTGAACACCCAGAGGACAACAGCTCCTAAATAGAAGCTTAATGTCAGAAACATGACGGAGAGGGTTGAGCGTCCCATCATTCCCCCAAGGATCCTCTGATTCCACTAGATTTCACTAGACACCATAAGCTTGTGAAAATGAACACCATTCATTTTGGGTTTGTAATATTTTAGTTTTACATGTTTTACATATGATATATCAACACCTTATAAAGTCTTTATAGCTGATCATATGAAAGCCCAGAACTCATTGTCCTGGTTCTGGTGTAACAGAATACTACAGTTATCAGTACATGCATGGCCTCATTTCCCAGATCTTTACCTTTAAGGCCCAATATATAACCTTTTCAAGTCAATATATCTGTAAATAAGTAAATATGTTGTTGTCCTGTAGTTTTTTTTGTAGTTTTTCCACATTCTTCCAACATGTTTAAATCTAGAGACATTTGTGATTTTTACATTAATTTTAATCCAACACCAGGGCTAGTCCATGGCCTGCCCTCAATGTCAATGTGTTTTTGTTGTCAAACTGAAACTGTCATAACTTTACTTTTTATCCAGTTTTAATACACACTTTTAACATTTTTAACATAGTTAATTTACTCTCTTTAATTGGATGCAGGATTTTATTTATCGGATGTCTCAATCTTAATTATGAACTTAGAAAGTTTGCACAATTTGGGTAGCATAGCGTTGGAGACAAACATTTTTCAAGTTGAAACCTTTAATCTTTAGTGTTCTTATCTGTTTAAATCACCTGGTTTGTTTGCTTTGGAGAAGAGGAGTCATCACAGATAATTCAGCTCCTGGTAAAATCCTCCTGAACATCTGAAGTCATCAGAGAATTAAGCAGAGCTATTGTTAGCAGCAACTCCCATGATCCCACACTGATTCATCAACTCCATCTTTTGTTATTGTTTAGATTGAGAGACCCTGTATTGTGGCAGAAAATGACATATTGTGCATTTAATATGGTATCATAGCACCATATAAAATCTTTATAGCTAACCATGAGAAAGTCCAGGTGATTTGTTTAATTTTTATCTGTATTAAAATGAAAGAAATTAATAAAAAACGAACATTCCTAGTCTAAATTAACTATGTACTCAATGTACTATAGTCAGTGTAGACGACTGTTCTTATCTCTACATATAACTTGTTCTTCCATTTGTGAGTTGCATTATGTGGTAGATAAATCCTCCTTCATGATCTATGACTTTATATGCCATAGGGTGTAATATTTCTCATGAGATATTTGGAAAAATACCACAAAATAGCAAAGCACGTACGTATTGCACTGACTAAACGGAGAATGGTGAGTGATTGTGGAGCTCCAGGAGCTGGGAGAAGGAGGCGTAGCTTCATCTCCTGCGTGATGAACCCCGTAGAGAGCTGGTTGAACCCAGGCTGTGACCCCTCACCAGTGGGAGTAAACTGAAGTTCAGTCACACTCTATTACTCATCCTGCTGCCTCCTACGTCTGCTCACAAACACGCTCCATCGAAACATGCACACATGCTATGGAGAAGGCTGCTGACTCCAATTAACAAAGGTGTGACTGAAGTCACAAATCACACACACACCGGACAGGAAGAAATATCATCTTCTTGTTCTGTGAACGCACACACACATTGTCTGCATCACGCAGTAACCTGACTCTTCTAATTGGATAAATGGGAGGTTGGGGTGGTATATATAGGCTCTGTTTTATATTAGTCAGCTGTGCTCTGTGGCCTCCTGTGTCAGTGGAGCTTTAACCCCTTAACACCCATTGTCGTGAATTCCCATCAAACTGTTTTCATTCCCCCTGCAGCAGAGATAGCATATACATTCTTCCCCCAATGCTGGTTTGTTAAAGTGAGTTTCAAAAGAAGAAACATGGAGGTCCAGCTAAGGCTATTCCAACACAGGAGGTGATTCAGATACTGTGGGTCACTGGTCAGTGGTTGAAAGTGAGCAGCAACGCTGTAAATGACCAAAATGTAAAGGCCAGACTGTCTTCAAATGCTCAAAGTGCAAAGTTCATCTGAGCCTCAACAAGAACCACAACTGATGAATGAATTCCACCAGTAAGAACCAAAGGGTCCAATTCACTGGATGACTTTACAAAGAGAAAACAAAGAAGTGGACACAGACTGTTTGATTGACCCCTGTTCTAGTTGGTCTCTAGTTATAGTATAGTATAGTTACTAGTTATAGTATAGTAGTTAGTATATAGTTATAGTTACTAGTTATAGTATAGTAGTTAGTATATAGTTATAGTTACTAGTTATAGTATAGTAGTTAGTATATAGTTATAGTTACTAGTTATAGTATAGTAGTTAGTATATAGTTATAGTTACTAGTTATAGTATAGTAGTTAGTATATAGTTATAGTAACTAGTTATAGTATAGTAGTTAGTATATAGTTATAGATACTAGTTATAGTATAGTAGTTAGTATATAGGTTTAATAACTTAGTTATAGTGTAGTAGTTAGTATATAGTTATAGTTACTAGTTATAGTATAGTAGTTAGTATATAGTTATAGTTACTAGTTATAGTATAGTAGTTAGTATATAGTTATAATAACTTAGTTATAGTGTAGTAGTTAGTATATAGTTATAGTTACTTAGTTAAAGTAGAGTAGTTAGTATATAGCTATAGCAACTTAGTAATAGCATAGCAGTTAGTATATGGTTATAGTAACTTAGCTATAATATAGTAGTTAGTATATGGTTATAGTTACTAGTTATAGTAGAGTAGTTAGCATATAATTATAGTAACTTAGTCATAGTACAGTAGTTATAGTATAGTAGTTAGTATATAGTTATAGTTACTAGTTATAATATAGTAGTTAGTATATAGTTATATTTACTAGTTATAGTATAGTAATTAGTATATAGTTATAGTTACTAGTTATAGTATAGTAGTTAGTATATAGTTATAGTTACTAGTTATAATATAGTAGTTAGTATATAGTTATAGTTACTAGTTATAATATAGTAGTTAGTATATAGTTATATTTACTAGTTATAGTATAGTAGTTAGTATATAGTTATAGTTACTAGTTATAATATAGTAGTTAGTATATAGTTATAGTTACTAGTTATAGTATAGTAGTTAGTATATAGTTACTAGTTATAGTATAGCAGTTAGTATTTAGTAATAGTTACTAGTTATAGTATAGTAGTTTGTATATAGTTATAGTTACTAGTTATAGTATAGTAGTTAGTATATAGTTATAGTTACTAGTTATAGTATAGTAGTTAGTATATAGTTATAGTTACTAGTTATAATATAGTAGTTAGTATATAGTTATAGTTACTAGTTATAATATAGTAGTTAGTATATAGTTATATTTACTAGTTATAGTATAGTAGTTAGTATATAGTTATAGTTACTAGTTATAATATAGTAGTTAGTATTTAGAAATAGTTACTAGTTATAGTATAGTAGTTTGTATATAGTTATAGTTACTAGTTATAGTATAGTAGTTAGTATATAGTTATAGTTACTAGTTATAGTATAGTAGTTAGTATATATTTATAGTAACTTAGTCATGGTACAGTAGTTAGTTTATAGTTACAGTTAATAGTTCTATTCATAATGTAAATAATAGTGTAAATAATTACAAACTATAACTAGAACTAAACTAAAATATTTTCTGTCTTCAATAATAAATTAACTATTGGTTACCATTAATGTCTATTGTTACTAATTTGCATCAAACCTATTTCATGTGCTATAGACAAATTAACAATCTCTACCTAATTTAACATCAGACTAAAGCAAAAACACAAAAAATAAATATTTTATACAACTGTAATATATTCAGGCAGCAAGGTTGAGTTGTATTGATGGGCATATGAGGGGAAAGGTTATGACAGCAGAGAAACAGCTCGTGGTGTATTTGTCCATCTCCTTCAGGACATTAGGTCAGCATGCCCCCTCCCCTCCTTCCTCTCCCCACCGGCTCTGAATTCCCCAATGAACAACACATTCCTCCTTCCTAGTCTCTCTGTTTATGACACGCCATCCTTTGAAGCAGCATGTGTGTGTTTGTGTACGTGTGTTTGCATGGGGTGTGTAAAAGTGTGTGTAAAAGTGTATTTGTGTGTTAGCCTTGAGCAAACCGGGCCTCGGTGAATCCATAAACGTTTCATTATGACACGTACACGTGTGTGCTGAGAGCCTTCTGTGAATCGGACACACCTGAGCTGATAATAGCATGTATCTCTCAGACAGCTGTTTTCTACATTTCTGCACCAAGGAGGGAATCTAGGCCAATTGAATTACATTCAGAGAGAGGGAGAGTGCATGAGAGGGTGGAGGAGAATGCGATGAGTCATCACCAACCTTGGGATGTGCTCGTCTTTTTTTTTTTTTTTTTTTAAAGGCCAAGATTGAGAGTGGTAGACTGGGTGTTGAGACGAAGAAAAACAAACGAGTTGCTTTTCTAATTAAAGGCGCCCTGAAGGAGAGGGTGGGGGTGTTGGGGAGTAATGGGGGGGTGGATGTCAAAGCCAGCTGACTCATTCCTTTACACCCATTTCCTGTGATCGAGGCTCTTTGGGAGCGGGCAGAAGGGCGAAACGATGGGTTTGGTTTATTTAATCCTTCCTCATTTCTCTTCCCATTCAATGCACTCACAACCATATTATACATGAACATGTGACACCATAAAAAAACCCGTGATGCATACATGTGCAGGGTGTATGTATGAACACATGTTGAGAGGAGTCTAAGGTGGCCCAGAGATTCAAAACACTTCACAAAACAGGACATTTGTTGTTTTCTGAATTGTCCTGTTTTGTGAAATGTTGTGTTTTGCACCTCAAGACCACAGCAGACTTCTCTAAATTAGGCTAATTTGTCTTTTTATACTTTACCATTATTCACTTTACTTTTTGAATTCTATACTATTGTACAGTTTGAGTAACAGTACAGTTGTGGACTTCCCGGATTATAATATATGTCTCTAGGGTTGCAAAGGGTTGGAAAATTACTACAAAATTTAAATAAACTTTCCATGAGAAGTTATTATACTACTAGTATACTACTAGGATTATACTACAATATATTTTATAGTACAATATATTTTCTCCAACTATATTTATTTCCTGGGCAAATGTATGGGCTTTTTTCAACCATACATTTTACCTGATATTTGTCCCTGTAGTGTGAATCTTTATCTTTTGACATATTTTACATTTCTTTAGATTTACAAGTGCAAACGCCACAGCACGTGGGATACAAACAGCCATGTTTGTAATGATTTTAGCACAAACCTTTTGGTGCATCCGTCTACACACTGTTTTTGCTAAATGATTAAATAGGTCTTGGTGTAAATATACAATTTGTAGTCCCAGACTTCCACCTTCCCCTTCCTCATTCATGTTGTTTTCATTGAAAGTCATATATCATGAAATACTGGACTTGACTGTGGAGTATAATGGTCAGAGATTACACCTAATTCTTTTTTTTTTATCTTTTTCCAGTATTAACCAAGTGGTTTTGAGCCGAAAACCGCCATGTTGTGTTCCCAGTCAAATCCAAACATTTAAATGTTTTTGTCTCTGACAAACGTTCATTCAACTTTTGTACACTCTTGGTGTTTCCTGGTCAAACAGTGACTGATTATTAGAAATGAATTGGGTAGACCAGAATTAATGTAAGAAATACACACACAGAGAGAAACACACACATGCACACACACGCATAACATAATGAATTTACACAATGCACACTTATTACTCATGAATTATAATTTTTTTAAGTGAGAAGTCTGGAAAAAAAGTGTGGAATTTTGAATTGTGACATATATAGAGTAAACCTGTTTAGTTGCTAAATAAATACTTGAAAAGAAAATGTTTGTTGTTGGTCTGCTCCTTGTATATAAGATCATACTTCTACTAGTGTTATTTGCTTGAAATCTCTGTAGAAGCTCATCATAATATACACATTCCAGCAGTAGCTCTTGAGGCCCTATCAAAGTTTCTCCGGAGGAAATAATAATAATCCAATATAATTAGAACTTGAAATTCCAGATGTATAAGTTCAGATCAATGAGCTATACAGGCCATAAATAACAAATAGAAGTTCAAATCTTGTAATGTTCATAAGAAGTTATGTTGATAAAAAAATCTAACACAACAAGAGGTGATAATATCTGACTGTGATCACCAGATTCATTAACATGAAAAACATCAACATGATTTGTATTTCAAATGTTGATTTTCAACGTATCTGCAGAAACTGTCAACAATTCCCTCTGGTGACTGGGAGCAACAACATAGAAAACAACACTGAGAAAAAGTGAATAGGAGTGAGCAGGTAACAGAACCCAGACGTGGAACATGAAAACTAATTGGAGCCACTCTATCTTAGCATCATCCCTCCAGTCTGACTGGCTGAATCATAAAGGCTGACGCTCAGTTCACTGGAACAAGAGCTGACAGAACCAGCTCTGCACGCAGATCTCTCTTCCCCTGTGGTGTCTGAGGTGACCAGCTCCGGTTATGATAAAGAGGAAGATCACAAAGCATTCCTCCGAGGTCCAGTGAGAGTTTGGAAGACGTGCTTCTGTGGTGGATTTGGCATGTTCCGACCACCTGATGAACACATGCCACAGAGTGTGGTTTTCATTTGCTTTTAGATATACCTGCTCTAATTCTGCCCAGCCACCCACATGTACAGGATATGAACTAATACTTCACAGTAAGGGGGTTCTACTCCCTAGAGATAAAGAAAAGGCACAGGGATGAGTCTGGAAGGCACCCAGAGGTCTGTCAGTAGTTAATAGGAACTGACAGGAAAGTCCAACAGTAACAGCAACAGGAAGAGGAAATTCTCCCCCACAACATCCTGGATGGGCTGTCTATGTGTGACAGGATATTTTCAGACACTACACAGGGTTTCTGGTTGTGTGTTTGTGCCTCACAGCTGGTATAGACATGGCATTAGAGACTCTGTGTTTAAACGGGCATCATGCGTCATTATTATGGCGTGTTTGTGAAAGTTGTGAATGTTGTTCTACTGACAGATATTTGTGGTGTTGGTTTTCTGTCTGGTGCTCTGCTTGTTTGTTATTGTTGTCTCACTACATCAGATCAGAGTTATTCACACCACTGGAGACAAGTCAACCCAAACTGAGAAGCTGGGTGGTTTTTCTAAACCAGTCCCTCTTTCCACCTTGTTTGTTGCTCAGACCCATTGAAGTCTTCTTTCTCTTTTAAGTCCCACAGTCATCTAATGGTCAGAGTGTGTTCAACCCAGACATCCTGAGTCACTTAGAACACGGGCTCCTTTCTGTGGGAAACTCTGACCATATGCTCGGTCATTTGTTGCTCATAAACAGTAGGAGCAGCCTGCCAATGTAAAATAAACTAGCCGCCACAACATGTCGTCGCTACCGTCAGCCCGAGTGAAAACAACAACCGCACCACACCGGAGGGAAGGGCTTCTAGTGGGGGGTCACACCACCACTCCGTCTGTGTTGCCTCTGTTGCTTTGATAGATAATCCCCAGGATTCTGTCTGGTTTCAGGAGCTCAGCTGCTGAAGGGCAGAAGGGTTGAAGGGTAGAAGGGTTGAAGGGAGAAGGGTTGAATGATTGAAGGGTAGAAGGGTAGAAGGGTTGAAGGGTAGAAGGGTTGAATGATTGAAGGGTAGAAGGGTTGAAGGGAGAAGGGTAGAAGGGTTGAATGGTTGAAGGGTAGAAGGGTAGAAGGGTTGAAGGATTGAAGGGTTGAAGCGAAGATGGGAAGAAGGGTAGAAAGGTTGAAGGGATGAAAGATTGAAAGGTTGAAGGGTAGAGGGTTGAAGGGATGAATAGTTGCTGTCTAGCACGCCGGTAAGGTTGAAAGGTTGAAGGGTAGAGGGTTGAAGGGAAGAAGGGTTGAAGGGTAGAAGGGTTGAAGGGAAGAAGGGTTGAAGGATTGAAGGGTTGAAGCAAAGAAGGGAAGAAGGGTTGAAGGGAAGAAGGGTAGAAGGGTTGAATGGTTGAAGAGTTGCTGTCTAGCACGCTGGTAACAGTGTGGGGTGTGGGTGTGATGAGGGGTGCTGCTGCCTCCAGGTGAAACAAGAAGACAAATACTGGCTTGTCTGACTCCACTAGTGAGTTGTTGGTGTCCCCCACACCAGCTGCTGTTAACCCTATAATGCCTATTGTTGTGAATTCCCATCAAACCGTTTCCATTCCCCCTGCAGCAGAGATAGCATATACATTCTTCCCTCAATGCTGGTTTGTTAAAGTGAGTTTCAAAAGAAGAAACATGGAGGTCCAGCTAAGGCTATTTCAACACAGGAGGTGATTCAGATGCTGTGGGTCACTGGTCAGTGGTTGAAAGTGAGCAGCAACACTGTAAATGACCAAAATGTAAAGGCCAGACTGTCTTCAAATGCTCAAAGTGCAAAGTTCATCTGAGCCTCAACAAGAACCACTGGAGTACAAGTCGCATTTTGGGTGGAAATTTATGTTGTGAAGCAGAGGTAATTAGGGGGCAATTGATTGTTTATCCAGTGGGTGCCGCTGTGTGATCATTGTGGCAAGAAGGTTTACTGAAGAAGAGTGAAGTTTCTGCGGAATGTATTGTTTTTGTCTATCTCGATAAAAAGTGAAACTCAACATCTGCGTTTGTGGTCCTTTGTTTTGACAAGTTACCACAATTTATTTGATAAAATCCAACACCAAGAACAGACATTTAAAATTTAAATGACGAACAATTTAAAACAAAAATAGAGGCAACAACAGGCTGAACGGTGCTGACGTTACATGATACAACTGAGAACGTGCCTGGTATGTTAACATAACATATTAAGAGTTATTCCGATAACTATAGCATCAATAACACGCTAAGAAGTTTACCAAAACCATCCGTGTCACTCCAAATACCCGCTAACTAAAATCCAATGAAATCTTCATCCTCTGTGTCATTTTTCATCAACTCCTCTAACTCCGGAGGTAGAAGACACGGCGCTTCCCCTTCTAGACGTCAATGTTGAAATTATCAACACAAGCCTATAGCGCCCTATTGCGGTTCAGTGTGAAAATAACGTGAAATGATATACCGGTAATAATGTGTTAATAATTTCACACATAAGTCGCTCCAGAGTATAGGTCGCATCCCCGGCCAAAATATGAAAAAAAACGTGACTTATAGTCCAGAAAAATACGGTAGTTGGTCTCTAGTTATAGTATAGTAGTTAGTATATAGTTATAGTATAGTAGTTAGTATATAGTTATAGTTACTAGTTATAGTATAGTAGTTAGTATATAGTTATAGTTACTAGTTATAGTATAGTAGTTAGTATATAGTTATATTTACTAGTTATAGTACAGTAGTTAGTATATAGTTATAGTTACTAGTTATAGTACAGTAGTTAGTATATAGTTATAGTTACTAGTTATAGTATAGTAGTTAGTATATAGTTATATTTACTAGTTATAGTATAGTAGTTAGTATATAGTTACTAGTTATAGTATAGTAGTTAGTATATAGTTATAGTTACTAGTTATAGTATAGTAGTTAGTATATAGTTATAGTTACTAGTTATAGTATAGTAGTTAGTATATAGTTATATTTACTAGTTATAGTATAGTAGTTAGTATATAGTTATAGTTACTAGTTATAGTATAGTAGTTAGTATATAGTTATATTTACTAGTTATAGTATAGTAGTTAGTATATAGTTATATTTACTAGTTATAGTACAGTAGTTAGTATATAGTTATATTTACTAGTTATAGTATAGTAGTTAGTATATAGTTATAGTTACTAGTTATAGTATAGTAGTTAGTATATAGTTATAGTTACTAGTTATAGTATAGTAGTTAATATATAGTTATAGTTACTAGTTATAGTACAGTAGTTAGTATATAGTTATAGTTACTAGTTATAGTATAGTAGTTAGTATATAGTTATATTTACTAGTTATATTATAGTAGTTAGTATATAGTTATAGTTACTAGTTATAGTATAGTAGTTAGTATATAGTTATAGTTACTAGTTATAGTAGTTAGTATATAGTTATAGTTACTAGTTATAGTATAGTAGTTAATATATAGTTATAGTTACTAGTTATAGTATAGTAGTTAGTATATAGTTATATTTACTAGTTATAGTATAGTAGTCAGTATATAGTTATAGTTACTAGTTATAGTATAGTAGTTAGTATATAGTTATAGTTACTAGTTATAGTAGTTAGTATATAGTTATAGTTACTAGTTATAGTATAGTAGTTAGCATATAGTTATTAGTTATCGTATTGTAGTTAGTATATATAGTAACTTAATTATAGTAGTTACTATAACTATATAGTTATACTTAGCTGAAGTGTAAATAATACCGTAAATAATTGTAAACAGTTTTGTGTCTTGAATAATAAATGTACCATTGATGTCTATTGTCACTAATTTGCATCAAACCTATTTTATGTGCTATGGACAAATTAACAATCTCTATTTAATTTAGCATCAGATTGAAAGCAAATACGCAAATAATTATTTTTTTATACAATTGTAAATATATTCAGGCATCAAGGGGTTAAGAGTGAACTGTGCAGCAGGTAGGATTACATGTACAGTTAAATGTGAGTTACTGTCACTCTGCATGGTTCAGTAGGATCATAGAGTGATGTAGAGCAGCGTCTGGGGTGGTCATCATCTATAAATATCATACCCGGGG
Organism: Lepturacanthus savala; assembly: GCA_030544235.1. Classification (NCBI taxonomy): domain Eukaryota; kingdom Metazoa; phylum Chordata; class Actinopteri; order Scombriformes; family Trichiuridae; genus Lepturacanthus; species Lepturacanthus savala. Next base: position 25,575,214 of record CM060468.1, read on the forward strand.
CGCTCCTCCTTCCATGTTTACTCTTATTCTCGTACATGATATAACAACCTTTTCACCTCCAATATTTGCAGCTCCTCGAGTGTCTATTTCACATCCTCCACTGTCTGCTCTGCTCTATCTATCCTGCATTCCTCCCTCTGAGTTTTCTGTCTGCAAAGGCACAGAGGCATGGGTCTATTTGCTTGAATTTCTCATTTCCTGTTTGGGGTGTGTATCTGATTTCCTTGTTCTCGTGCCCAGCACACATCAAACACTCGAGCTTCTCGAAATGAGGAAAAAAAGAGACAGAAAGAACGCATAAAGCATATAAATGAGGGAATGACGGTAAGAGTAAACGTGAATGGGAGACGGGTAAGAATAAGCCTGTGAGAACAGTGGAAGAGAGAATCCTGACTGATGACACAGACATGTTGAAAACCAGAGGAAAGTAAACAAGGAGTAGGAAATACAGAGTGGTTAATTGTCATGATATCCACAGATATGACCAAATAAGGTCAGACTCAAGTGAACCGATTCATTGTGCAAGATCGCTTTTCATCCTAATCTAATTTCTGAGGAATCTGTGCAGCTTTCTCTTCCAGAATCAATTTATTTTTTTTATTTATTCCAATTATCTTATATAGTTACTCATTTTCTAAATTCCCTTTAACAAGGCTGTGGTGAGAGTCAAGGGGGGGGTCGCTGGGTTTGAATCAATTAATGAACAACAAAACAACATAGGCTGCTTCACATCTTCCACCATGGAGAATTTATTCCATTCAGGCTGTGTGTGGGCTGCGCTCAGGTATGGAGCAATGCTGCTGGTCTCCTGACTGTATAAGTTCACCAGTCAAAACTGTTTGTTTGATAGGGCAAACACTGTAGAGAATGGGCTGCATGCACCACCAGAGATGCCAGCAGGAATCATTGAAAGATTTCTGCAGATATGTTGAATGTCAATGTTTGACATACACGTCAGGTCATCAATACAAAGCTGCTGCAGTATCTTTATCCAGGTATTTCATTAAAAATATTGTGTCAGCTGATTTAATCCATATCGCCCAGCTCTAGTCTACAAGTCTAGTTTGTTTAATCAAAACATAGATAAATAACAAATATTATAGTCAAGTAAAGAAAATATCTTAAAGGTACAGTGCATATTTTGGTGGCATCTAGTCATGAGGCTGTACTGTGGAGTACTCTGAATGTGTAGAACCTGTAGTGGCTGTGAAAAACATGCAGGATGTCTCTAGATCTTCTGTCTTTTGCTCTGCTATTGTAGAAACACAGTTCTTATGTTGATTGAATTACATACAAATTAAAGCATACTTATGAATATTTTATTACATTTCTACATAAATGTAATGTTATGTGCTGCTATATGCCACTATATTATACACACTGTACCTTTAAGTGCATAAGAAAGCTTCTTTTAACTAATGAAATAGCTTTGTAGAAATGTTTATTTAAGCTTCCTCTTGGCACCGACACGTTTTAGATTTTAAATGAATAAAAGAACCACTTCAATTGTTTTATTTGCATCAAGGTTTTTTTTATAGACTTTGTCAGGTACCCCTGTTTCAACAAAAAAGTGTTTTCACTAAATTATAAAATGTTCTAGTTGAAATTATGACCTTTGTGTTGTTAGGGTCGGTTTTGACCTAGTTTTAAAAATAAGAATATAAAGCAATAATTAGAGATAAAACTGAAATCACAAGTTCACTGACAGAAAACTGACTAGTTCTGATCTTCATTTAATGTTTATATCAAAGTTCTATTCCTGAAAAAAATATTTTAGCTTTTTTATTGACGTAAATAAATATTGGTCATAATTGACCTGTAACACCATCGATGTTATTATATTTAATATATGATTCTCTTGAGGTTCATTTTATCATTTTTTAAAATTGAAATCAAGGTGTATACTGACAAAAACAAGAGACCCACACCAAAAATTTTAAAAACAATGTTTTTATGGTTAAGGAACCTAACAAGGTCACCAAGAGATGAGAAACTAATTGGTTGATAGATAATATTTTTCGGTATATTTTACAGTTGAGTCAAAACCATGTTAACATAAGGGATGGAAACAGCAAAATAACACCAGAGGTTAAATGCATAAGTTAGAAACAAGCAAAACAAAAACAAAGCAGGATTTCAATAAAAACGTCATTAATCTGGATTCAGATTCTTATACATCCACGTTTGATTAGAGGTTGATTCTACACAGACAGCAACAACCTGACTTAATACTTAACACAGCTCTACTAGACATGTAAACAGACGCCCAGCAAAAATATAAACACTTTTGCTTTCTATACTTTCCCTCCACCATGGTTACACACCCCAGAAACACAGGAGAACACAGAGGCGTTTTAATGTGGAAAGGTAAAGGCAGCAGCAGTGGTCTATTTAGGCAGGTATGCATCGCCTGTTTCTTTTTCCAATTACGTGAAATTTCCAACCCCTCACTCCCCTGTAGCGCAAATAACCAGTGAACATACTGCGTGTCACTTCAGGATGTTGATTTACTAGCGAGCTGCTAGATGCACTCATCAGCAGCAGCAACTCCACATGCAGATGGAAGATTTACAAAGCTGCTGGATGTGAGCAATCTATATGACTCAAAGTGAATGTCAGCAGAAAAACTCCGGAATTACAGAGGAACCAAAGGTCTGAACCCAGCCCCATCAAGATAGAGGGAAATAAGAAAGAAGAGGAAGGGTGGCGCTCCAAGAGGATGAGTTCTCTCCTAATTTATCTTTGATTTAGCTTGAAGTCCTTTGCCCTGCCCGCTAGAAAAACATATGGTTCAAATTAGTACGACCCCCCACAGACCCCTGAAGCCAAACTCTCATTAGTAAATTATTTGGACCGAGTGGAGCAGAGGAGGGGAAACGAGACTCTGGAAAAGTTGGTGGAGAGTTAGAGAACTGGCTAGGCCGTGGCCTTACATGCTCCAGAATAATAAATAGTAAGAAGGTCGGGATCAGGCCTATGTAACGTATACTCTGCTCTCTCCAGGCCTCATCATTCATTGGCTCCCGGCCCTGGAATGTCACTCACATTCCCCGTGACCTTCATGCGTCTCTTTCTCCGGTTTGCTCGTATATCTGCGCTCCTCCGTCGCTGTTTGTTTTAACTTTCTCAGGACCCCTCAGAAAGCCCACGCTCAGCCATCCTACACCCCAGAGAACGGCCATTTCCCTCCGCCATCCTCCCGGCCGCCAGATTCTTCTCTCCCTCTCCCTCCCACTCTGTCTCTCCCACTCACTGTCTGCGTTTACTCTCATGTAACGTCAGCTCCTTCTCAGCCCGTCGCCTGTTTTTTTTTCTTCTTCTTCCTTTTAGCGCTACTAGTAAATCACAGAACGAGACAAGTAACTGCTCACAGAAAGAGTGGCGTCATAGAGGTAATCTCACAAAGGGAAAGTGAACTCACACTCTGGGGTTAGTAAGTGTTCGACACGGGTGTCGCTGTGAATCACCCAAACTGTTTGGCGTGTTAGCTTTACTGCGGGATGTCGATAGTGAGTCAGAGAGCCAGACTGGACTGGCCTGTATCCTCTATGTCACATGCTTCTCTTAAATGTCTAAATATTCTGTTGAACTTCTAACCCCGAAACCCAAACCACAAACATATATCTCCAAAAAGCCGCATTTTTCCTCTCTGTCAGGGAAGAGAGATGTCCCTCAGGCCTCCTCTGACCCCACTGACCACGGCTGTGGAGAACAGAAAGGTGTCTGAGACTGGACCTGCTTCCCATTTTTAAGGCTTGCGTGATGTTATTTTTTATTCACAAACCGGTTATTTGAGGCTGGGGTGCGTCACAGGCCATGTGTGGGTGAGTAAAGTTGTGTAGAGGAGCACCTGTGCCATATTTGTCCCCTTCGTTGCAGTTTCTGCGGTCGCCAGATGGCAGGAAACCTCTGCTGCAACGTCTTCAAGCCTCAAGGCTTCTGGAAGGAGCCCAGAGAAATCATGACTGAGGCCAACGGTTCAATTCATTATTTTACCACACTCTAAGTCCCACTTCCAGATAAAGTCAGAAAAAATGAACTCCACATGAAACATCTAGCTAATTTTCACTAATGGTTTGGTTGTGACACATTACTCAGTGTATGAACATTTTTTCTGGTTAACCTCATCAACAGTCTAATAGTTGCCTGTAAACCCAACAACCGCTAATGCTGCTGCTCAGTTTCATGAGGATTTCATGGGAATTTCAGTGAAGATCTGTTGACCCCTGGTGGTAAATACAGTGACTTTTCTTTTCCTATTTGATATGTTCTATAAAGGAACGAGAACCGACAGCATTTACTTTAGTTCAGTGGATGCATCAGTGTGGAAGATGTAGTGAAATCCTTTACTTTAGTACCAAAACACTCTATTGCATGTAAAAGTCAGTCATTTTCTATACCTGCTTATTCCTCATTAGGGTTGCAGGGGTCTATTGGAGCCTATCCCAGCGCCTTACAGCGAGAGGCAGGGATACACCCCAGATGGTCACCAGCCAATCATGGGGCACACACACCATTCACTTACATACTCACACCTACAGGCAATTTAGAGTCTCCAATTAACCTCAGCATGTTTTTGGACTGTGGGAGGAAGCTGGAGTACCCGGTGAAAACCGGACAGACACGGGGAGAACATGCAAACTCCACACAGAAAGGTCCCAGAAGACAGTAGACAGAAAGGTCCAGGACCTAGGAGGTCTTGAACCTGCAACCTTCTTGCTGTGAGGCAACAGCACTAACCTGCACCACCGTGTCACCCTATATATGATCATTAGATCATTAATATGCAGCATCAGTGTTTAGCAGCATGTTACTGTTGTAGTTTAACTACTTTATATAAAGTTGGATAGTTTAGTCCAGTGTTTCCCAACCTAGGGTTCAGGCTCCTCCAAGGGTTACCAGATAAATGTGAAATGATTAATGGGAGAAGAAATAAACAACAGAATTCTGGTACACAAAACATTTTCACTTTTTGAACTAACCCTAACCCTAATCTTTGGTTTGGTATTTTTGGTGAAATATAGGGTAATTTGAACATTTATTGAAATGTAATATATAAATTTAAAAGCTTGTTATATTATCCATTGAGTTAAATCTGAAAAAAATCCTGAAAAGTAACTAAAGCTGTCAGATAATTGTAATGAAGGAGAAAAGTGTGTTTCCCTCTAAAATGTAATAAAGTGGAAGTATCAAGTAATGTTAGCACCAAATGGAAATACTCTATACAAGTACCTCGAAATTGTAGTTAGGTAGAGTTCTTGAGTAAATATATAACCCTTTTTCACATTGGGTTGCATTTTGCCAGTAAAATCCTCTTTTAACAACACTTACCGTTGAAATAATTAACTTATAAACGCTTATGTTGTTCGTACTTGGAAATAACCTCCATCCTGCTGTTTCTGTTTCTATAAAACTCTGAACAGGACAGAAAAAAATACCAAAAACTTTGCGACACCCGTCAATGGCGTCACTAACGCATCGGAATACGGCAGCGAAGTAAGATGGCGGAGGGAGGTAATGATGCAGAGATATTCAAGGAGAAGGCGAATAAGTTCTTTAAAGGTGAGTCTGTGGCTCTGTCAGGAAATCAAGCTCAACCCGCAGTTTAAAGCAGAATGCGGTGTTTCTGCGGGTTTAATGCGGGGTTCACGCTGCTGCTACACGTTGAACCGGAGCCTGATGTCAGCTAGGCTAATTTAGCACTAGCATGCTAAACTCATTCATTGGGATTACAGCTCTGAATTAAAGCAGCAGCAGTTAGCTGGTGTTAGCTAACACTAGCTAGCACCACTACATTACCAGCGTGTCATTTATAGAACTGATCATCCACTGTGATTTAGTTTGACAATTGGATGTAAATCTGGTTTCATTCAGTCTTTTAGTTCTTGGCCAGTTTAAAGTGACGGGTGTTTTAACGTTAGTGATATGATCATATTTTACATTACGTGTTATATTATTATATGTAGTTATGTTACTCTATGACAGAAAGTGGCGGTGTTTACTGTCACGTTTCGGCTCCAACGTGACAAACAGCGTCGATAACGAAAGTAACTTAAAGTTCCTGCTTCTAAACCTGATACAAACTCTGCTTTAGATGTTTGTTTCTACATTTACAAACTCATTCATCCACCTGCTCTACCCAACTGAGTTTTTTATCTTATGTGTTATAATAATAATTTTGTTCTACGGAATATCAGCGTTATCACCATTTTATTTGGATTCCAGTACATTAAACGATTATCTCCCCTAAGATGATGAGTATACTAGGAGTATATTCTTTATTCCACTTTAACTTTATTCATAGCAGTGGTATCGGTGGTATATTGGTGGCTAGTTGCATCCCATGTGGCAGCAACACGCGGCTAGCAGCGGCTGCCATTGATGATAAAGGAAGTTCAGAACTTTATTTCCCACCGAGTACAGTCTGTAGAATGCCACAGCACATTTATTAATTATTATTAAGTGTGCGTTTATATGCACAGTTTAATCGAGCTAAATTTCGGTTTTGGCGTTTAATCGGACTTCTGCCATGTCCCAGTTTACATGAAACAGACAAAACCAGATTAATGACAAGAACGCGTCCTCATCCCAGGATGATATAGAAACTATCCCAACTAGCCTATGATTATATAGACCAGGTCAAACTCAGTTTTATCCTGGGCCACATCAGTGTTCTGGTTTCCCTCAAATGACCAATTATAAAGATCATATATATGGATCTACATAATATAATTGTTATTATATTAGATAATTACCTCTCCATTCATAATAATGCTGGTGATAATTTTCTAAGATTTGTATACAGAATTTAAAAATTATATATATTTATATATAATTATATAGTTATAAAATGCTGCAGCAAAACGTAAAATCATCACAGATATCTAGAGACTCATATAAGAATATGCTGATAACCACTATTAACTATTTGATTTATTTAATGGATTTTTCAAAGATTGGAATCTATGGTTTTGTGTTGCTATGCTAAATATTAAAGAATAGAAAGTACAAGAAAGTAATGACAGATGTACTTCAACAAAGGAAAATAAGGAAAAACAGAAACTTTCTTGTTTTTAAACAACCTTTGTGGTCCATTGAGAAAAGATGTTGGAGTTAATGAAGTCGTACAAAGACAATGTGACCAGTGGAGAAAAGATGTTGGAGTTAATGAAGTCGTACAAAGACAATGTGACCAGTGTGTCTCTGTTAAGTTCAAACATTTATTCACTTTCCCATCTCTCAATAAATCACACAAGTCTGTGTAGCTCTTGAGGGGCCACAGAAAATGAGGTGGCGGACCAGATTTGGGCCCTAGGCCTTGGGTTGGACACATATGATCTAGAATGCTCTCCTCTGGTTGGCTATTTAATACGATGCACCGTTTCATTCCAGTTTGTGTCTCATATTGTTATCAGTTTACGTCCATGCTACTTATATGGCTTGCATTTGTATGGAGTCATGAATTTGGCACTGCAAGCTTCTAATTGGTTTTGTGTAGAGCTTCTTTGTAATTGTATAAAACTAACTTTAGATAAGTATCTTAGATAAGTAGATAAGTGTATATTATAAAAAGCCCTAACCAGGGACTGGTGTTATGGACTAACCTTGGCTAAAATCCCCATAAACAATACAACATTATCATGTTTCTTGGTGCATCATTTTTGTATTGTCCCTGACAGATAATCATAAATAAATAAAATAACTTCTACCACATTTCAGAGAGACATGTTTTACTCAACTACATGAATCTGTTAGCTTTAATTAATTTTCAGATGCAGATTTAAATGTTAATGTTAAATTACTTTAATATTTTAATATCTATATTCTGTGCACTTACTGTGAAATGACAAATATATTTGTTTCAGTATTACTATTAACCCATTTACACCTATGAGCCTTTAAGTCTATGACTGTCATTTTATACTTTTATATGACAGTCTATATTTTAGACTGTCATATTTTATGAAATCTAAACAGCTTTTTTTTCTTTTCTAATGACATGATAGTAGACAACTTAGACAAAGGGTTTTAAGAAAAAAAAAATCAAGTTTCCAAGTGTTTCCTGTCATGACGTCATCAACTTCCTGCTCCTTCCCCCTGAGAACATGAACAAACCCTCCCAGACAAACCCTTTCATTTAGATTATTATTTTCAACCCTGACGTGTGTGTATGTATATATATGTGTATATATGTATATGTATCTATGTATGTATGTATGTATGTATGTATGTATGTATGTGTGTGTATATATATATATATATATATATATATATATATATATATATATATATATGTATATATGTATATATATATATATATATGTGTATATATATAATTTATTTAATTTTTGTGAGAATTTTGTGCATGGGATAATAGGTTTTTCTTTATGGGCAGATTAGTACAAACAACAACTATAACAGTCATTAAAATTATATTTTCTGCAAAGAAAAGACAAAAGAAAATGCTACAAAATGGAAAAAAATAGATACACAACATGATTATTAGTGACTCGACTGATATAATTATATGCATGAAATCTTCAATCAAACAATCTGGTTTTAAATGGTTTAATCTACCCAACGCATCTTAAATTGACTCCACATTAACAAACTAAGACAATAAATTGCTCCCACCTGTTTTAGTGATTAAACACAAGTTGTGTATTGTACTACAATGATATAATAGATCTTGCATAACTTTTGATTTTAATATAATAAGTAAAGGATCTGACTTCTTCATCCACCACTGCCTCAAAATTGTACAGTATGAGTGACTGTCCTTGTCTGTGTAGATTCTCACTCATCCAGGTCATTGTAGTCAAGGAGTTTAAAAAGTAGGCAACTGGACTTTTTCTTTGAGCTTGAAGACGTTTCATCTTTCATCCGAAAGGCTTCTTCAGTTCTCTGTTCTGAGTGACTGTCCTTGTTTCCCTTTCACCACTGATGATGATTATCTGAAATACACTTTAATACTATACAAAAAAAGTAGTTTATTACACTGTGTAATATGTATGTAATAGAATACAGGCTGCATTCTGTGGACTTTTGGTGGACTTTTTCTGATAACACGCTTGTACTTGCTGTTGAGGTGTATCACCCTGGTCTAAACAGGCTCCTCTGATAGTTTCAGTACCTGTAAATTAGTGAATTTGAACATTCAAAATGTTTTTTTTAGACTAAATGTATGAATCGGTTCTCTACTGTTGCTGAATGTTATGAATGGCGTTAACGTTATGCTAATGAGGACTATGTTGAGCCAGGTGAATGAAACAGCCAATCAGAGGAGAGCCATTCTAGCCAATCAGAGGCAAGGAAGGTAGTAACTTCCCCTGTCATCCTAGGATTCACAAATTCACTCAGTCACTAAGGAGGATGTGTTGTTTCAGCAGGTTAATATGACCCCAATCCTGGTTAGATCTGGATTAAAACTCTCACCATGTGTACTCTCTAATATATTTATGTAATACATTTATTTAATAGGTATTCTTTTATTTTCATTGAATGCCTGTATAACCCTGGTGATTGCTATTGCATATAATATCAATATATATTATATATATGTATGCATATATCTACAATATAATGGTCTATTGTATATAATTTCGTAATAAAGTTGTGGGAAAGAAAACTGGTTGCAGTACAACTCCAGCATAAAAAAATAACATTTTTGAACAACTAGATGGGATATTTTCTTGGACATTTTTGTTCTAGGTTCATACACCAGTGCGTTAGGTGTGGAACATTCACACAGGAATTGTGTAGTTTAACTCTGATTATGGCGTAAACATGAGGAGAAAACTGTAGTATAATAATTTTATCTGGCTGACTTAATCAGAGTTGGAGAACTTTAATATTAAAGAGAATATTAATCTGAATGCGTGTTTAGCCTGAAGCTGTGATGTTATATCACAAAAACTGCAAACAAGTGAAAATATATATTGTTTTTGGCACATTTAGTCCTATTTAGGATAGAATTATAACAATTAAAACACTATGAAAGGAACAAAATGATCTGCCAATGGAATGAGATAATTCTACTCAATATTGGATTTTTCACAATTAATTAATAAAAAATTGTCATAAAATAAGCATTTGATTAATTCTTTGCGCACTAATTCAGCACAGTTTTCCATTATTATATTAATTTATAGTTTCATCCAAATAGTTCATTGATAATTGATGAGTTCTGCCTGCACTGTCTATGATGATTTATAGCAAGTGCAAACAGTCCTGATGTGACATTTGTTTTTCAGACAAAGACTATGAAAATGCCATCAAGTACTACACAGAGGCTGTGGAGCTCAATCCATCCAATGCCATCTACTACAGCAACCGCAGCCTGGCGTACCTCCGTACAGAATGCTACGGCTACGCCCTGGCTGATGCTACCAAGGCCCTGGAGATAGACAAGAACTACATCAAGGGCTATTACCGCCGGGCCACCTCCAACATGGCCCTGGGCAAGTTTAAGGCTGCACTTAAAGACTATGAGACGGTAAGGCTGCGCAATTAATTCACTTTTAATCACGATTTCAATTTATGTGTCAAACGATCTCCAAAATCATATAATTTGTCATTTTTCACAGTCACGATTTTGTGCCTTTTTTTGTTTTTACAGGAAATGTCAAATGGTGTCAAAAATAATGCAAAATTTTAATATACAATCCACCTAGAATATAACACTTGTTGATAGCATGTGTTTTTAATATATAAATAAATGCATTGTGTAATAATTGAATAATTGTGATTCCAATATTGACCAGTATAATTGTGATAATAATTTTATAAGCAAATAAATATTTCACATAAAAAATATATCTATATCAATAAGTTAGGGATATGTTATTTACATGAGTGCTCTTACTTTTCCTCTTTGATCAAATTTTTTATTTTTTTTAATGAAATTTGTAAAAGTTCTCTTTGATATTACTAATAATACATAAGAAGAAACATAATTTTTATTTCATATATATCAAGATTGTCTATTAGATTATCTTTACATGGCAACTCAACAAATCTGTTTAACATCTCAAACTAAAGCTCAGTCACTCATGCTGAATAAATCCATTGTGGAACAATGGAAAAATAATTCTATAATAAGAATAATCGTGATTTATATATTGACCAAAATAGTTGATATTTTCCCCATAATTAAGCAGCCCTATGAGGCGGTAAGAAATGAAGCATCTTTGACTATAGTAGCTGGGTTTATCTACCATGTACTCATCATATTTTTAAGACTTTCAGGAAACCTAGAACACACAGTACATGAATTCCTCATGGCCACAATAAAGCTGTTTCTCCCTGAGATTTACTCATAGAAAATAAAGAATGAAGCTCTCCTGTTGCATTGTCCATATGTCACCATGCGTTGGGCTCCTCATGTCTCTTTAAAAGTCTGAAACAGAGATTATCCTCTAATCTAGTCATGATGCCACATAGATCCAGTCTCAAGGCACATACCACCGCGAATTTGGTGGCTATTGTTCATTCTTATGATAAGCAACATAAATATATCCAGGCTGTGGTAACAAAGACCTCTAAAGCTTAGTCTGTGCAGTTTATTGCACAAAATAAATCAAGCACCTTGACAACAGAAAATGAGACTTAATCCTTTATAAAGCTATGAGTGGTTGGAAGAGGATCCATGTGTATTTATAGATCTCTGAAATGTATGTGTCAGTAATTCAAATTTAGTTTTTAGTTCAGATTCTTAATATACATTCATTACTATTGACATCTAGTTCTTTGAGCTCCAGTGGGTCTGAACTGATGCCAGTCGATGATAAACCAGTGGGTTTAATTCTGTATGTTTTCCCTGTTCTGATGACAGGTTGTGAGGGTTCGACCCAACGACAAGGATGCCAAGATGAAGTATCAGGAATGTAATAAGATTGTGAAACAGAAGGCTTTCGAGAGAGCCATCGCCAGTGATGAGATAAAAAAATCTGTTGTTGACTCTTTGGATATTGAAAGCATGAGTAAGTATTCTGTTGTTTTATTAGATAAGTATATAAAACATGTCTGATATAAACCAACACAGCCTGACAACTGACAGCTACTTGATGCTGATTAGAGATGGAAATCACAGGATAACTCCTGGTAAAAAGCCTATGTACTTCCACTTTCTGGGTACCCATTGGGATGCAGAATTGAATTACACATTTGAGTTTTTTTTTTAAATTATTATTATTGAAAATATTATTTTGCGAGTGAAAAATCTATCACTTTGTCATAAAACTGTTGAAGATTAGGACTGTGAAACCCTCTAATGCTGATTGAGTAAAACATTGTGTTGCGTGTAAAACAGAAAGTATAGTAAAATGCACCGGTTTGGACATTATATGATAAAAATGAGATTTTAATCCAAAATGGTCTTGTATTACAGCGATCGAGGATGACTATGTAGGCCCAAAACTTGAAGATGGCAAGGTCACTTTGAAGTTCATGAATGAGATGATGGATTGGTTCAAAGACCAGAAGAAACTGCACAGAAAGTGTGCTTATCAGGTAAACATTTTTTTTAGATAAGATATTTATTGAATAAATTTGCCTGAAATGTAATTTTTCTTTTTGTACTATTTCAGATTTTGGTGCAAGTTAAAGATGTTCTATCGAAACTACCAAGTCTTGTTGAAATCACATTAAAAGAGGTGAGGATTTTCTATCTTATATTTAATCCATTTTATTCTGTTTTATTTAGTTTTGGGCTGTATTTAATGTGCTCTCTTCTCTTTCCCACAGACAGAAAAAATAACGATTTGTGGTGACACCCATGGGCAATACTACGATCTCCTCAACATCTTCAAGTTGAACGGCCTTCCCTCAGAGACCAACCCATACGTATCCTTCCTGTTGATAATCAGTCATCAGCCTCTAACCCAGAACACGTGTCCTAGTCCTTAACTACAGAATCAGCTGTTTAACGGAGACTTTGTGGATCGTGGCTCTTTTTCTCTTGAGGTCATTCTCACCCTGTTCGGCTTCAAGCTGCTCTGCCCCGACAACTTTCACTTGCTTAGAGGTAAGAACACTGTGTTTCTGGACGGTCTGTGGGTTACATGTCTCACCTATAACATTACCATGAAGTTCAATAACACAAAAACACTAAATGTCATTTGTTAGTCGTTTTGATGTTGTGGTTTCTATACTGTTAACCTTCAATTGCATAAAATATATCTTACGCATGGTAAACATGTTTTCAATGTTTTTTATTTGTGTGTGTGTGTGTGTGTGTGTGTGTGTGTGTGTGTGTGTGTGTGTGCGTGTGCGTGTGCGTGTGTGTGTGTTGCACGAGGGATTTTCCATATTTGCATGTTGTTGCCATGTAGCAACAAATCTATTTTAGCATATTAGAAAAACACTTATAACATCAAAATTGAATTAAATATAAAAAAGAAAAAAAGGTTTATTCATCCCAGATGAGTTCAAGTTTTTTTTAGTGAAGACTTTCCTTAATTCTGAATAAAAGACAACCTTCAGTTATGAGAAAATGATGTTGTCAAATGTCCATGAGCAAACAGGATATCCTGGTCATGTGACCTCATAAATTGTATGTTCTTCAAAATAAAAGCCCCCTTTTCACACCTAACTTTAAAAAACGATTTTAGATCGTGGCTTTTTAAAAAATAAAGACAATGTAATTGTTGCTATATGATAACACTATGCAATAGAGGGTTAAATTCCAGACTTTGTATTAGATTTAGTTTTTTAAATAATGCATCAACTAAGATTTGTACCTGCAGGTAACCATGAGACAGACAACATGAACCAGATGTATGGATTTGAAGGGGAGGTCAAGGCCAAGTACACAGCCCAGATGTTCCAGCTGTTCAGTGAGGTCTTCCAGTGGCTGCCTCTGGCACAGTGCATCAACAATAAAGTTCTGGTAAGAAATGTCTCTGTGAGCTGGAAGCAGCCAATGATAGTGGTATTTCTTGGGAACATTTTTGGAATAGAATCTCTTAAATTTATTCTGGGAATCTAAATTAATAAATGGATGAAGAGAGATGCTTCACAGGTGAGAAAAATAATGTAGTCAATGCCTCTGAAGTGGAGGGGAAGTATAAAGTAGCATTATACGGATATTTAATTATAAAACTAAGTAAATGTACTTTTATACTACATCAAACACTGACCAGGCAGTTCTGATGTAGTATTAGATTATGATTATAATACATGAATCTTGCTAATATCTACTGTTATCAATGATTTTCATCCTTTAATGTCATAGTTAAATATTTGCAATATGCACACCACAGTCTTAACTCTAGTTTCTACTTCTGCTACGTAGCTACGCCATCAACACAATGCAGACCATGTTTCCTTGGACCTTTTCCCCTGTTTTGTTTTTTTTCTTGTACCAGACCTTTTTTTTTTCCTGGTCCTAATCCTCCTTCAGACAACCAGGATGCAGCGTGTGTGTTTATAGCTCATTGATATTAAAGAGAAAATGATTTTATTGCAAATGTTGAAGTGGACGTGACAGAGAAGACGTTTGTGGAGGCAACTGTAGACCACCACGACTGAACTGACCAATCACAGCCCTGGAGGAGCTGAACTGACCCATCACAGCCCTGGAGGAGCTGAACTGACCCATCACAGCCCTGGAGGAGCTGAACTGACCCATCACAGCTCTGGAGGAGCTGAACTGACCCATCACAACCCTAGAGGAACTGAACTGACCCATCACAGCCCTGGAGGAGCTGAACTAACCAATCACAGCCCTGGAGGAGCTGAACTAACCAATCACAGCCCTGGAGGAGCTGAACTGACCCATCACAGCCCTGGAGGAGCTGAACTAACCAATCACAGCCCTGGAGGAGCTGAACTAACCAATCACAGCCCTGGAGGAGCTGAACTGACCAATCACAGCCCTGGAGGAGCTGAACTAACCAATCACAGCCCTGGAGGAGCTGAACTAACCAATCACAGCCCTGGAGGAGCTGAACTAACCAATCACAGCCCTGAAGGAGCTGAACTAACCAATCACAGCCCTGGAGGAGCTGAACTGACCAATCACAGCCCTGGAGGTTCACGTAGACGTGTAGTCAGGATTTATTGGAGGAGACGTCAACCTATGATGTAGCTACATAGCAGAAGTAGAAACTAGACTTTAGAAATATAAACTAGGCTCTAATCAGCTTGTTTGTCCCAGGTTATGCACGGGGGGCTGTTTAGTGAAGACGGAGTCACGTTGGACGACCTTAGGAAGATTGAGAGGAACAGACAGCCTCCAGACTCAGGTAGAGTCACACTGAACCAACTCTAACAAACTGTCTGTAGCAGCAGTAACATTTTAACACTTTCCTCCTCTGTTCTTTCACAGGTCCGATGTGTGACCTCCTCTGGTCAGATCCACAGCCTCAGGTCAGTTTCCACCAATTTTAACTATCTTTTTTAGATAAAATACACTAATGTGTATGTATATATACTGTATCATTTATCAAGATTCCATGTAATGTTTGGAGAAAATTATTGAATATAAAAATCCAGTCCAGTGATTTTAGAAAGAAGCTGGTATCTTTATGTCAATCTAGGTTTGTACCGACATTGTCATTTGTTGGTGTTTGGTTTAATTTTCAGTTACATGTGAGGATATTTATTTAAAAAAAAATACTTCAACAATATGATCTTTACAGTTTAACTGTGCAGAATGATGTTTGAGCAGAAATTCACTAGCCATTAGAAGGCTGTTTCCACATTTATTGACTATGGAAAGGTTTTGTGCTTGTTGAAAATCTTAAGGGGCGGGGCCTATGAGCAGGATATGTGACATCACAAACTGCTTGGAAGCCAATCCTGGTTCCATACTCAAATAACAAAAGTGTGATTTGGAATCTCAGAGCATCTGATGATCTTTCAGTGAAGCATGAGCCTTTTTGTGAAATAATTTATAATAAATGTGAAAATATTTTCATATGTTAAAGCATGTCTGTAAGGAATCTCTCTCTCTCTCTCTCTCTCTCTCTCTCTCTCTCTCTCTCTCTCTCTCTCTCTCTCTCTCTCTCTCTCTCTCTCTCTCTCTCTCTCTCTCTCTCTCTCTCTCTATATATATATATATATATATATATATATATATATATATATATATATATATATATATATATATATATATATATATATATATATATATATATATATATATATATATATATATATATATATATATATATATATATATATATATATATATATATATATATATATATATATATATATATATATACATACATACACACACACACACACACACACCCAGATACAGTCGGTGATTCTTGTTCAGTTAAATACAATATAGAAATATATTTATTAAATAAACAGTAATTGCAACAAAGTTAATATGAAAACTAATGAATAAAATACAGATAAAGGGAGACATGACAGACTTAAACCCATCCAAGACATATTTTAAATTTCCACTAGTTTGTATCAGATCAACATGAAGTCCACTTCCATTTTGAATTTAAAGTGACTCCACATGTGTTTCTGTGTTGTAGAACGGCCGGTCAGTCAGTAAGCGAGGGGTGAGCTGCCAGTTCGGACCAGATGTGACGGAGCGCTTCCTGGAACAGAACAAGCTGGACTTCATCATCCGTAGTCACGAGGTCAAAGCTGAGGGCTACGAGGTCACTCACTCAGGGAAGTGCATCACCGTGTTCTCAGCACCCAACTACTGGTACGTTAATGCACCTGTTGTATTAAAGTTTCTAAAGTCTAGTTTATTCTTCTGAAGTCTAGTTTATTCTTCTAAAGTCTAGTTTATTCTTCTAAAGTCTGGTTTATTCTTCTGAAGTCTAGTTTATTCTTCTAAAGTCTCGTTTATTCTTCTAAAGTCTAGTTTATTCTTCTAAAGTCTAGTTTATTCTTCTAAAGTCTAGTTTATTCTTCTAAAGTCTGGTTTATTCTTCTGAAGTCTAGTTTATTCTTCTGAAGTCTGGTTTATTCTTCTAAAGTCTGGTTTATTCTTCTGAAGTCTGGTTTATTCTTCTGAAGTCTAGTTTATTCTTCTGAAGTCTGGTTTATTCTTCTAAAGTCTGGTTTATTCTTCTAAAGTCTGGTTTATTCTTCTAAAGTCTAGTTTATTCTTCTGAAGTCTGGTTTATTCTTCTGAAGTCTAGTTTATTCTTCTAAAGTCTGGTTTATTCTTCTGAAGTCTAGTTTATTCTTCTAAAGTCTAGTTTATTCTTCTGAAGTCTAGTTTATTCTTCTGAAGTCTAGTTTATTCTTCTGAAGTCTAGTTTATTCTTCTAAAGTCTAGTTTATTCTTCTAAAGTCTAGTTTATTCTTCTAAAGTCTGGTTTATTCTTCTAAAGTCTGGTTTATTCTTCTAAAATCTGGTTTATTCTTCTGCTACGTAGCTACAGCATCAGACCTTGTTCATTCTTAGTTCTGTGTAGAGGGAACATGTTGATCTGATGAGTCAATGCTTCCTCCTCACAGTAGCAACCGTACACCAGGTAAAAAAAAATAAAGTCCAGCACAAAACAGGAAAAAAAACACCTAAGTAACACATATTCTGGACTGGATGAACTGGACTTTTTTTTCTTTTGCCTGTTTTTTCTTTTAGTTTTGTACTGTATTTTTTTGCCTTTTTTTTTGTACCAGACTTTTTTTGTCCTGGTCCTAATCCTCCTTCAGACAACCAGGATGCAGCGTGTGTGTTTGTAGCTCATTGATATCAAAGAGAAAATGATTTTGTTGGCGACTGTAGAACGCCATGACTGAACTGACCAATCGCAGCCCTGGAGCTACGTAGCAGAAGTAGAAACTAGACTTTACAGAGTGCTGATTCAGCTCCAGATCTTCATCTGTTCTCTTAAACTGCTGCTTTGTGTTCTGTCTTCATCCAGTGATCAGATGGGAAACAAAGGAGCTTATATCCACCTCAGGGGATCTGACCTAAAGCCAGAATTTCACCAGTTCACTGCTGTGGTAAGTATTTCTTCATTTATTCATGGCATGTCTATCAGTTCACATCATTATAGTCTAATACACATCAAACATGGCTGAAAGTGAAGCAAGAGAAGTTGAATCTCATCGAGTCCTGACTCTATTTACAAGATTATTCTTTTTCTTGTCATGTTCATTTTACAAGTTACATTTTTTCTTTTTGTCAGTTGGCAAAAGGGTTTATCTTCAGTTCATCTTTAGGCAGGCAGTTAATACATCCCTCATGTGATTTATTAATTTTATTATTTATTATTACGTAAAGACATTTTACCTTTGTGAAAACAAATGTTATAAACATTTTCTTGGCATGAAATGACATTTTGGGGTAACATGGTGTTAACTGTATACACAAGATCTGAATCCTTTTAACCCATTAAAGCCTCTGAGCCTTTAAGTCTATAATTGTCATTTTATAATTTAAATAAAAAATATAAATGTTACTCGTACAGCTTTTTTTTCTAATGACATAATAGTAGATAACTTAGACAAAAGGTTTTAAGCAAATAATTTAAGTTTCCAACTACTTCCTGTCATGTGACATCAATTTCCTGCTCCTTCCTGTTGAGAACATGGAGAAGACAATAATCAACAATAATCCCCCAGACATATTTTTTTTTTACATGGGATACATAGTTTTTGTTTATGGGCAGATTTGTGCAAACAGCAACTATGACAGCCATTAAAATGTTGTTTTCTGCAAAGAAAATGGTACGAAATAAAACATATATACATGAAATTCATGAAATCTTGAAAATAATCTGGTTTTAAATGGGTTAAGTATATGGGTTATGGGGTTATGTATATGACTTGTCTTCAGCCCAGGATGACATCACTTGAATGAGTTTATTAGATTTCTCACAGCTCCCTATGGAGCAACAAAAGTTTTATACAACTTTTTCTCATATACTGTAGTTCATCCCCCCAAAAATCAGGTCTCTCCTACTAAAGTTAAAAGTTATCATAAATAACTGTGATGGTTAAAAAAAATCAATGAAAGGGTTGTAAAAAGTTGAACTACTAGTTGGGGAATTGCACTTTATTTGGCTTTGAATAAATATGTTGTCCAGTTTGCGAAGCTTTTAACAAGCACTGGTTAAAGTGTGATCTAATATAGATTTTTCTCTCTCTTTACAGCCTCATCCGAATGTCAAGCCCATGGCATACGCCAACACGCTAATGCAGTTAGGGATGATGTAGACGCCACACTGATGACCTCCCATCTGACCCGGATCAGCTCAGACCACCTCACTCCTTCCCTCCAGTGCTCGGACATGCTCTCATTCATGCTTAGCCTAAGGGATCCCTCTCCCTGGCAAACTTCCACTAGTCGTATGCAGAGAATCAGTGTAATTCAGATGGGAAGAGATCACTTAGACCAGCCCGGTCTAGAACTGGGTTCATTCTTTCATGTTATCTGTTAAAACTGGAAAAAATCCCTGTTTCCACTGTCCTCTTCCCCCATCAATGTGTTGCATCACTGGGAAAAAGAAACCAACCCTGAGAATTTCAGACAAGTCTCCTCAGAGCTGCTTGGTTTTTAAATGTTTGATATACTCAGCAGATGGGGTCAACTAGCTGGTATGTACCAAAGATCCGTAATAAAAATGATTGTTCAGTTCTTACAAGGAGCGACTTGTGACTCTGAAACAGAGCATTGTGCTGTTGTTGGCCTGTGTACACAGCTTAAAGCCTGGAGAAATGGGTTCAGAGCAGCATGTCTAACAGTGTTTCTCAAACCAGCCGCAGTATGTTTGTTTCTTATTTTCTATTTTCCAGGAATGCAACAAATAATTATAATTATTTATGATCCCAGCCCCCCTGGAAAAAAAAAGAAAAGAAATTGCCTCTCGGTACACTCTGAATGGTGCTGTTTGCCGTTGGTGGTGTATTTAGGTAGTTCATGTAGGTGGTAACATGTATTTTTGCACTGCTGCACTGCTTCCTGTGGAGGAAGATACTGCTGCTCTCCATATTTTCATCCCTGACCGTCATTGTGCCGCTCACCTGGCAGCTCCCGCACAATCTACTCTCCAAACTCGCTTTGGTGTAAGGCAAACACTGATGGCACCAATTCATGTTCAGTTACCAGTGGCTACTACCCCTGTGTGGATTCCTTCAGTACACAAACGTCCATAATGCAATCCTGTCTTGAAACGCACAGCTGCATTGTCCAGTGACCCTCAACTTTTTAGATAAAATACACTAATGTGTATGTATATATACTGTATCATTTATCAAGATTCCATGTAATGTTTGGAGAAAATTATTGAATAAAAAATCCAGTCCAGTGATTTTAGAAAGAAGCTGGTATCTTTATGTCAATCTAGGTTTGTACCGACATTGTCATTTGTTGGTGTTTGGTTTAATTTTCAGTTACATGTGAGGATATTTATTTAAAAAAAAATACTTCAACAATATGATCTTTACAGTTTAACTGTGCAGAATGATGTTTGAGCAGAAATTCACTAGCCATTAGAAGGCTGTTTCCACATTTATTGACCGTGGAAAGGTTTTGTGAAAATCTTAAGGGGCGGGGCCTATGAGCAGGATATGTGACATCACAAACTGCTTGGAAGCCAATCCTGGTTCCATACTCAAATAACAAAAGTGTGATTTGGAATCTCAGAGCATCTGATGATCTTTCAGTGAAGCATGAGCCTTTTTGTGTAATAATTTATAGTAAATGTGAAAATATTTTCATATTTATAGATTCTAAAATTTTGAGTAGTAGGATTTAAAAAAAAATATTTAAATTTATGGTAGAAAATATTTTCATGTTAAAGCATGTCTGTAAAGAATATATATATATATATATATATATATATATATATATATATATATATATATATATATATATATATATATATATATATATATATATATATATATATATATATGCAGTCATTCAATTTCAGTTATACAAATAAATTCATTAAATAAACAGTAATTACAATAAAAGAAGAAAACATTAAAAGAATGTTAATGTAAAGAATAATTAATAAAACAGATAAAGGGAGACGTGACAGACTTCAATTAAACTTTTCTAAATACATTTTATTTACAGATATACTTTTGTCATTAGATTTGTTTTTCTATAGCTTATAGCTATAATTATATATTTGAACGATGATATTGATGAAGTTCTCTGAAATTTATGGATAAGGAACTTCTCTCTAACATTATCTTTATTAGAAATAAATTAAATATTATTTCCTTTAATACCAACCACGCAGAGGTCTCATCCGGGCTTGTGAGATGCGACCCTTCCGCCGCCATCTTGCTCAGGGATTCTGACGAGATCCGATCAGGTGAAAACGTGCTGCGTCTCTGTTCCAAAGAAAGAAACCACAAAACCACGTTTAAGGTGAGTTGTTTTCAAGTTGTTTTCACAGTATTTTACCGTTTTCGAATTGAATATGTCACAAAGCCTCATATCAAGCAAACCTGTTCACCTTTATAGGGAAAAAGTGGAAATTCAGCGAGTTCTGAATAGATGAACCTGCACTGGACGCACGGCTACCCCCCGACACAAGATGGCAGCCGCGTTGACGCATCGTTCCGTTTGGCGGCAGCGTCTAAGCGGAGCACATGTGAACCCAATTATTCTCCAAACATCCAACAATTATAAAACTGAATGAACAAATAGAATCCAACTAATAACACCCTTCATCTAGTTTCACAGGAAGATTATCCATTATCCGTTTCTTTAAAATTAAGTCATTTCAGGATGACAGTCGCACTTTTTTGACGTCACGAGGTTCAACAGCTGATCGTCAGTCGTCAACTCTGCGCCACGAGTTGACAACATTCAGCAGCGCGTTTTCACCTTGTTGCTGCGGAGCCGCATGAACAGAAATAGCCGCAATAAGAAGCGTCAGAGAGCGGAGATGCCGAAATACTGCGCCGTCCCCAGCTGTAGGAACCACGGCGACAGGAGGAGCTTCTACAAGTAAGACGCGGCTTTTCCGACGCGGCTTTTCACGCGTTTAATGCGGTAACTCCACCGCTCAGGTAGCGCTGCTGGAGACGCGTCATCTTAACTTTTAGTAGCGTTTCTGTTCAAAACATCCGGAAAAAACGCATTTGTTTTCATTTTATTTACTAATTAAATTTATCTACAATCATTAAATATCGATATTAATTTATTTGATTCTTTCATTGTCTTCCGTTTGTTGTTTTGACCTTTTAACACTGTCCAGTTGAGATTAAATAATATATATAATATAATCATAACCAGAAAGTGATTCAGCGCAGGTTTTACTGAACTAGAAGAAACATTTATTTAAAGCTGCTGGTTATTTCTGGATATTTTCATCTAATGTGGATTTGAATCGTGATTGTGTGTGTGGATCAACAGGAAGACGCACTGTAATGATGATGTAATGTTAACGCTGATAAGCTGATTCACAGCCAGGAATAAACTGCTGCTGCTGCTTATACACAGGATACCAGGGTTAAAATGGTTTAATGTGAGATATTCAACAGATCCAAACACACTCTACTCATACATAGCACTGATTTTTTTTTTAACTTGGTCTTCATTATCATCAAAGGTATATATCACATGAGAGTATTTTTTATAAAATCATACTGTGAGCTGGTTTGTTGCACTTTTTAATTCTAACACATTGAACTTGTGATAAATACCATAGATTATTCACTGTCTAGTGATTTATATCCTGGATCATAAAGCTGTTACAAGTTTGAAAAAGATCTGTGATATAAGGGTCAGTGATAAATAATGTTTTTATAATAAATAATGAGAAAGTCAAAACCATTATAAAATCCAGTTTTATTCAGCATTCATCAGGTCTCTGAAATGTTGTGTGGTCATATTGGTTTCTCATTATTTAAAAGTCAGTTATTACAAAAATCCTGATTTTATGGTTTTTTTTTCTTTTTTTGACATAAAATGTCAAAAGAATAATACATTTTAAATAGAATAGAATATAAAACGCATTGTTATCATGTGTTTTTAATTTTTAAAAACCTTTTTAAGAGGGTTAAACTATGTGGTACCAAGTTTTTAAAGTTAAACCATAGGACAGTTTTGTCATTGACTCATTATAAAGGCTAATCCATCTATATATATATAAAATTATAAACACTTTCAAAGTATGCATTAACCATTTAACACGGTTTATAATCATCAGTAACTTTAGCCGTCCAGCTAATCTAAACTACCTGGTCCCAAGTTATTAGTGTTAACCCACATGTCAGTTTTGTCATTGACTCCTATCTTTAAAAAGTTAAATGAGTGTCATTAATTATTTCAATGTCATTATGTCATTAAATATCCAATATCAAACTAATTAAAACCAGTAGAGGATGATTTTTTTTAAATGACAACTGGAAACTCTATTAAATAAAACACATACAGAGCATTAGAAACCTGATATTAAACAACAACTAAATAGACTTTTAGTTCTGCATCAAACGTCACACAGCACCAACACAGGATCATGTTATATTTCATAGTATTTAATGTCACAACAAGCCAAAATGTGATGAGTCCACAGTCATCTCTAACACTCTAGTGTGTGTTATATCATGTCCAGGTTTCCTCTCCAGGACCTGGAGCGGCTGCAGCAGTGGCTCAGGAACATGGGCCGAGAGAACTGGGTTCCATCCCGACATCAGTACATCTGCCATGAACATTTTACTCCTTCGTGCTTCAAGGTGCGATGGGGCATCCGTTACCTCGAGAGTGATGCTGTCCCCACAGTCTTCCAGAAAGCTGAGGTAAAACGAACCAGGAGCCACCGCTCTTATTCTGAAATGTATCTTATTCTGAAAATCCTCATCACAGGACAGTTTGAAGGCCTGGGGGCACAATACAGGAAAATAGCTGTTAAATAGATGATTAAATTAGATGCTACTAGAAGTAGGTAGAATTATACACTTGTAATATACAACCTAATGTAATATATTTAATAGATTGTATATGTAAATTTTATTTTTGTTCCTAATATCAGACCAATCAGAGCAAAGTTTTATTACTGTTAAAATCTAAAATCTCAGACTGAAATTACAGCATTTAAATTTCATCAATGAGTCAAGAAACGTCAATTTTCTTTGGAACATTTTCTTTGAATATTAACGTTGCTCAGAGTTAAACTGTGAACACAATGATGTTGCTTTTGGTTTTATAATATATAATTAGGCTGTGATATACTGATATTGACTATAAATGTGTGATTTTAAAAGTGAAATATTGAGGTTGTGTTAATAATAAATTTAGTAAATAATCTGACACCTCTTAAGTCTTTTTAACTTTGTTCTGTTTTCCCATTTCTTCTCAAACATCCATTAATAACTACTACTGATGCTCTAAATCATGATGAAGACACTCTACTCATGAGTAGGGATGCAGAATTCAAATTCAATTTTCAAAGTTGTAAACCATGGAAATTAACAGGAATAAATGGGAATCAATGGAAATATATGTAAATAAACAGGAATTAATCCAGAATTTACAGAACTTGACGCTGGCCCTCAACAGGAAACTTAAATATATTTCGAGAAAATATATAACAAATTCTTGGCTGAAACAACCAGATTTAATGCAAATAGACTCCTCATTCCCAAAGCATTAGTGAAGCCACACATTCTGAGCTGCAACTATAGAAAATATGTATGTATGTAAATAGTATTTAGTTTTTATATTATAATGGTGTAAATATATTGGATCTATAACGCTATTAATTTGTGACTTACTAATATTAAATAAAAATGTATTTGTAGAGTAGCTAGCTGGTAAATTAGGTGCTAATTGTCTTTTTTTCCTGTAACTATAGAAGAATTTAAACATCAGTTTTCAAGTATCATGAAGACCATTCCAGTTATGTAGCTATAAATATATTCTGTTCATTGCATTAATGTTTTTACAGTTTTTTTATATTTTATTCTACAGAAAAATGTATGGAAGCTGATGTTGAGGGAAAGTCTTTGTATATGTGTGAATATTGTTGAAAACACACATGAAGAATGCTGCAAAATAATGCAGCAGCATATTGCAAAAGTGCTAAAAAAGGCTCAAACCATTCAGCATTGAGTAATAGTAGAGGAATTTTATTCCAGGGGAAAATAAATCGGCTGTATCTAATATTTCATATATTTAACTAACTTCCCATGGAAAGTTTCTGTAAATTTACCTGAAATTTACCAGGGAATTTTTCACCCCTTTGCAACCCTAGTCTTGAGTTTAAAGACACAAGTTAAATATGAATTTGACTGATGATAATAATTTATTTCCTATAGATATTGTGATAATATTTAGAATTATGTTGATGTTTTTGCTGTTTAACTCTCTCCACCTGCTTCTCTCCAGAAACGAAAAACCTCAGATCACAGTGAAAAGAAACCCAAAATGCTCAGATCCAACAGTCAAAACGTGATGGCGTTGGACGACAGGACGGTCGCCGTGGAAACCGTGGACACGGACAGCGTGCTGCACACGGTTCACCTGTACGAAATCACCGTGGACTCAACCCAGCAGGGAGAACCTGGGCCGGAGGAGCCGGGAGATGAAGGAGAACCCGGCAGATCTGTCCAGACGGGCCGGAACCCATGGGCGTCGGCTAACGGGTTGAACCCAGTAACTCTGGTCCAATCAGCTGATGGCGGCAGGGGGGAGGACACGGAGGTGCTGCTGATGTCTGAGTGTCCAGCTGCTGACGGGCTGCTCAACCAGATCACAGCCGCTATTTTTTCTCAGGGCCAGCGGATGGGCGGTGTGGAAGAGGGCGGGGCCACGCTCTGCGTGGAGGAGGGGGGTGGGGCCACGCTCTGTGTGGAGGAGGGGGGCGGGGCCACGCTCTGTGTGGGGGAGGGGGGCGGGGCCACGCTCTGCGTGGAGGACCTGACCTCTATGACAGATGAGTCCACCGACCAGGAGACGCAGGTCATCGCCTACTTCGAGACGATACCCAATGTTTTCCCCTCAGAGACGTTCAGCTTCTCCCCGGACACCGTGCTGTCGTCAGCTCTCAGCTCCACACCCATCGCCTCCACGCTGCCCATCGTCTCCAAACACGTGGAGGCCACGCCCACCTCGCTGCTGCTCGCCATGGAGAGGCTGGACGCCGAGGAGGAGGAGGAGGAGGAGGAGGGAGACGACTGTAGAACAGAGGAGGAAGGAGCAGAGAGACAGGAGCATCAGCTGGAGGAGCACTGGTGAGGAGACACTTTAACCCTCAGGGTAAAGATTAAACCACTGGGTTAATAATGGGTTCATAATGGGTCAATGATGGGTTCATGATGGGTTTACAGTTAATGTAGCAGCCGAGAAAGATGCAGAAAATGACCAATAAATATAATAGGTAAATAATAAAATCTTAACTATGTTAGAAATTCAAGGAGCCTATGGAAAAAGGTCCACAATTTATTTAAAAAAAGGAAATGGGTCAGTGACAAATAATGTAATGTCACTAATTCAAAAACATAATAATAATTATTATTTTTATCATAATAATAATAATAATAATATCAGTCAAATTCATTTTTAACTCATGTCTTCAACATGATTCAGA
This sequence comes from Lepturacanthus savala, assembly GCA_030544235.1. NCBI lineage: Eukaryota > Metazoa > Chordata > Actinopteri > Scombriformes > Trichiuridae > Lepturacanthus > Lepturacanthus savala. The sequence continues at coordinate 25,601,697 of CM060468.1, forward strand.
GCATCAGCCACACTGTTACTCATGGATTTATTACAGAAAAACAGAACAAAGATTATTTGTTTACTTGATTATTTACTTGATTTACTATTAAGGTCAGTGATAATATTTGACAAGATGAGAAAGTCAAAACATTATAAAATCCAGTTTTAAGAAGCATTAATTGAATATATAATCCACCTAGAATATAAACTTGTTGATAGCATGTCTTATTTTCTTAGGGTTTGACATTGTTTCAAATGTGTTTTATAACACGTCTCCTTTTTAAATAACAATGTACAGGTCTAATCTAAAAGAATGATCTGAACAAAACTATCCAGAATATTTTAATTCTTCACAAAAATCCAGACTATTTCCTTCCTTCTATAAATCAAAGGAGCATCAGCTGGTTTCACCAATCCCAAAATGCTTACCGTAATAAAAAGTTATGCTCATTTTTCATTGTTCACTTTCAACAACAACATGCAGTAGTAAACTAATAAAGTGTGTTTTCCTTTATATATCCACCATGAAATGAAACCTGCTATTTCAAATGTGACAAAAGCTGGGACAAGAAATAGAAACGTCCTCCTTTGACTTGTTATTGATGCCTTACTGTTAAACGTTTCACCATCTCCTGCTGCTCTCACCCATCAGCTACCATAAGAACAGTCTGAGTAAGGAGCAGCTGGAGGCCATCGTAGCAGAGCTGCAGAAGAAGGTGAAAGTTCTGCAGCAGCGACACCGCCGACACCTGGAGAAGCTGCTGAGTCTGGAGAACACCGTGAGTCAGCTGAGACAAAACAACCTGCTGAATGAGGAGAGGCTGCAGCTGCTGGAGAGGGTGAGGACATCTGGTCTTTATAGGAGACAAGTCCACGTTTATCCAGAAATAAAACCTCTAATCCAAGAAATAAAACTTCTAATCCAAGAAATAAAACCTCTAATCCATAATACTCAGGTTTCTACACCTAATCATCTCTCAACATAAGGTGCAGGAGCTGAATATTTGTGGAATTAGTTATGTTGTGCATCCACTGTGATTCATATCGTGTGTATTGTGAAATCACATGTACATAAGTATTCACAGCCTTTGCCATGAAGCTCAAAATTGAGCTCAGGTTCATCCTGTTTCCACTGATCATCCTTGAGATGTTTCTACAGCTTAATTGGAGTCCACCTGTGGTAAATTCAGTTGATTGGACATGAATTAGAAAGGCACACACCTGTCACAAAGCATGAAGTCAAAGGAATTGTCTGTAGACCTCATAGACAGGATTGTCTCCAGGCACAAATCTGGGGAAGGATAAAGAAACATTTCTGCTGCTTTGAAGGTCCCAATGAGCACAGTGGCCTCCATCATCTGTAAATGGAAGAAGTTCAGAACCTTCCAGAAGGACAACCATCTCTGCACCAATCCACCAATCAGGCCTGTATGGTAGAGTGGCCAGACGGAAGCCACTCCTTAGTAAAAGGAACATGGCAGCCCACCTGGAGTTTGACAAAAGGCACCTGAAGGACTCTCAGACCATGAGGAACCACATTCTCTGATCTGATGAGACAAAGATTGAACTCTTTGGTGTGAATGCCAGGCGTCATGTTTGGAGGAAACCAGGCACCGCTCATCACCAGGACAATACCATCCCTACAGTGAAGCATGGTGGTGGCAGCATCAAGCTGTGGGGATGTTTTTCAGCAGCAGGAACTGGGAGACTAGTCAGGATAGAGGGAAAGATGAATGCAGCAATGTACAGAGACATCCTGGATGAAAACCTGCTCCAGAGCTCTTGACCTCAGACTGGGGCGACGGTTCATCTTTCAGCAGGCTAACGACCCTAAGCACACAGCCAAGATATCAAAGGAGTGGCTTCAGGACAACTCTGTGAATGTCCTTGAGTGGCCCAGCCAGAGCCCAGACTGGAATCTGATGGAACATGTCTGGAGAGATCTGAAAATGGCTGTGCACCAACACTTCCCATCCAACTTGATGGAGCTTGAGAGGTGCTGCAAAGAGGAATGGACAAAACTGCCCAAAGATAGGTGTAGCATCATATTCAGAAAGACTTAAGGCTGTAATTGCTGCCAAAGGTGCATCAACAAAGTATTGAGCAAAGGCTGTGAATACTTATATACATGTGGTTTCTTAGTTTTTTTTTATTTTAATAAGTTTGAAAAAATCCTTAACACAACTTTTTCACGTTGTCATTATGGGATGTTGTGTGTAGAATTTTGAGGAAAAAAATAAATTGAATCCATTTTGGACTAAGGCTGTAACATAACAAAATGTAGAAAAAGTGAAGCACTGAATACTTTTGTGTGTGTGCGTGTGCGTACTGTGTGTACCATGATTTCTGAGATCTGCTTCACATCTGTGTTGCATGAACTCGACCAATGTCTGGTTCCTATGAACAGGTGTTTCAGATTCAGAATTCATCTGAATTTATTGGTTTTGTCTGTTTTTAATTGGATTAATGTCCAGGGATTTAAGAGGAAATCCACTTGAAATGTGAGTTTCAACAAGACAACGGCCCCAAACTCACCAGTAAACCAGCAGCAATCTTGTTTCCACACCAACAAATTCAAGTTCTGGAGTGGTCAACCCAATCCCTGGACCTTAATCCCATTAAAACCTAGTGGGCTGACATCAGAAATGGTGTTTCTGATTTTCTGAGACAAAACCAATAAATTCAGAGGAACAACTCAATATTACTGTAGTGACTCACAGGAATGATACATCCTCAGGATTTATCACTTCATACAGTAAATATTTGAGTTTGTAAAGAAAAATGCAGACACTGATATTTCTATGAACAGCTCAATATTAATTTTTCTTCATTTTCTGTAATTAAAATTTGACAATTTCGTTTTACATTTTGATGTAGAATATAAAATGCAATGTTCTTAATGCACCTGAATAAAAAAATATTAGGGGTGTGACGAGATCTCGTGTGACGAGATCTGACGAGATGTGATTTGATGAGATTGCCCATCGCGTTAAAATTCTGTCTCGCGAGATTTATCCACCCAGCAGCCAGAATGACGGAAAACACGGGTATTACTATTGACGACGCCCCCGCCACTTTTAAATCGTTTGTTTGGCAGCATTTTGGGTTCCCGGCAGAAATGATAAATGGTAAGAGAGTGACTGATAAGACACGGACAATATGCAGACACTGTATGCAAACAATGCTGTACAGCGCGGCGAATACGAGCACAATGCAGAGACATTTACAGCACTACCACAGCTCAGTACTCACATCAACAACTGCTGCTGACAGAGAAGAACTTTTTGTTTTGCACATATTGTTTGCACTTGAAAAAAGGACAAATGTATAATTTTTTTCTATATATTTCAACTTTTATAACATTTTATTTTAGTTTCAATTTGTAGAGGAAGAAGTTCATTAAAAGGAATAAGTTCAAAAGTTAACGCTTAGAGTTATAAAATCCATGTGCAACTCAGTAAAATAAAAGTCCGTTGTCCAGGCATTCATATCATCTGTAATTTAGTTTTCTTAAAATCTCGTCTCGATCTCGTGAACCCAATCTCGGGTCTCGTCTCGTCTTGTGAGCGGAGTGTCTCGTCACACCCCTAAAAATTATTATAAGGACTTTACTCATGTTTTTACAACATTTTTAAACCCACTGCTGTTATATAGAACACTATAATCCTACTGTATATAGTCCTATATTAGTATTGACTTGTTGCTTCCTGTTTTCAGGCTTACATCCAGACCAGTGCAGCAATATCAGATGCAGGTGAGACTGTGGCTATAATCTATGAGGAGGAGGATGCAGCTGTGTTTCCTGCTCTGGATGAAGATGAACAGAGAAGCTGTGAGGCCCAATAACATCTGTGTTCTGTCGACTGAAACCTGGTGATGTGGCCAATACTGTTGAAAACAAAACACTGATAAATTTACTTCTCTGATGACAGAATAGCATCTGTTTATGAAATGCAGGAATGTTTGGTTGATGCTGTGAGCTTTGCACAAATATGGATGAATAATTTAGGACGATGTTGAATGTGATTGTTTTTCTTTTTTTTAAGGTTTTCACACTTCTTTTCTCCAACCACTTTACTACTTTCTGTTTGACTAAACTATTTTTCTTTGTGATCATATACATATGAAATTAAAAAAATCTCTTCCATTCAGAGTTTGACTGAATTTCTGAAGTTATTCTAAGTCTCATAAATTAAGCAACAGTACCAGGAGAGAAGGTTTGATTCAATCATCAGTGACACTATTGACCTTTTCTCCTTCAGCAGCCGCAGCATGGAACAAAGGAAATGAGTCACTCTGCTGTTTTATCTCTTATTTCACACTGAGTGACTGTAGATAGTCACAGCTTGATTCATGGAGGTTTCACCTCTAATTTCCAGGAGAGAACATGTCGTTACAGAAATGTGATCAGTGATCAGTGAACAGTGATCGGAAAGCTGTCTGTTCAGCTCCCCTCTAACAACATGTTTAGTTTTAAGTTACTGTTTGTTCTTCTTTCTATGGTTTCTGCTCTCTCTCTCTCTCTCTCTCTCTCTCTCTCTCTCTCTCTCTATATATATATATATATATATATATATATATATATAGATATATATAGATATATATCAATCCACTCATACGTCACTAATGTGGTAAATGACTATTCTAGCTGCTATTTTTGGTGCATCACTATACATAGGTGTATAGAGAACTATCACTGTTCTAATGGATCAATGTGTTTGATCAGTGATCAGAAGTATAATGGAATTAAATGTTCTATTTATTTTACAACCAGTGGTAAACATGTAACTTTTCATGGAAAACACTAAATTATCTGGCTGACCCTAAACCTTTGAACAGTAGTGTAGATATGTCTATTTTCTAATGTCAGCTGAGATAATGATTTTCCTGAGATAACACACTTTGGTTTAGGTCCTGATTGATTAGCAGAGAATGAATGATGCAACGGTTGAGGTGTTTCTGGTTTTTACTAGTTGAGACTCGTCACATTTAGTAAATCTGCCTCTTACACCAGTCAAATGGTGAAGTTGTGGTTCTATGAATGGACCAAACTTGTTTCTTTGCTTCTCTGACTCTCATCACTGCACAGCAGAGAAAGCAGCTGTAATATGAACTGAAGCTGGAAGTTGGGATAAAGAATAATGACATGAATTATTATTAAAATGATTGCAGGTTTTCTCTTTTTGGTAATTGAGACCTTTAGATGAACTGTATTTTATTCATAGGATTTTTATATATTTCCGCATTTAATATGGAGTTAGTCACCTCTTCCATTATAGCTTCCTTTATTCTGGGATGGTTTTCTATAAGATTTTGTGTCTGAGATTTTTTCCCCATTAATCCAGCAGAGTATTTGTGTGGTCAGACACTGATTGTTGAGAACCAGGTCAGAGGTCAGAGGTCAACTACACAGAAGCAGGAAGACACCCAACCGCAAAACAAGAACATGACTATTATTTAGTTTAAGAAAATCAAATCAAGAAAATCAAATCAAGAAAATAAATAAGTATAATAAGTAAAATAAGTTTTACTTAGTGTTTGAACTTATATTAAACTTACAATAGTTTATTTAAGGTAGCAAAATAAATAAAAACAACTTGAAACCAAATGTTTCAGTGGAGTAAAGCTGGATAGAAGTGAAGTTCCCACTGATCCCAATGATCCCAGTGATCCCATTTTAAATCCACATTAATAACAGCGCAGAGTTTCATGTTTACACGTCGCTTTAAACAGGATTTTTTTGGCCTTTAAACCAAACATTTATTTTCACAGACGATGAATTTACACACAGCAGGAATCAGTGATTTCGATGATTTACAACAGGAGGCGGTGGTACTGGTGCCAGGGTCAGAGGTCATCGGGTCATCAGCAGCTTCCACTCCTGCTGTTTACCTCAGTACGAATCATCATTGGTGGATGTCTTCAAATGTTTTGTGCTGCTGCTTTTGTCCAGAGAAAAGAACTCTTCATGGAGAATAAAAGTAAAATAAAGTTTCCCTGAAATTACTGCAAATGCCTCAAAGACACTGAAACACTGGAATAATTCAAACATTCTTTAGTGTCACATGAAGCTGTTTCTGCACTGGATTTATTACCCTTGTCATTTTTATCATTGTTAACCCTCATGTTGTGTTTGTGGTCAAATCTGAATCGTTTTAAAGTTTTTGTCTCTGAAAAATATGGTTAATTTGATCAGATTCACCTGAGATTCCATGACTTTGTCCACTGTATAATTGTGTACTGTATAATTGTGTATATGTGTGTATTGTATAGCTTTAATTTCCCAGAGGAACCTCCCAGAAGGATCAATAAAGTCCATTCTAATCCCATCTAAAGTGGAGTAAATAAAATCTTTCAGTCATTTATGACCATGAAAACACAACAGGTTTTACTTTTTGTGACTAAATGGTTAAATGGTTCAAAACAAATATCCTTGGTAACTTTGACCCAAAGGATTCTGTGATAAAAAAGTTGATTATTTTTCATCTGATTATTTCTTATAGTCAAAATAAATTGTGTTTTTTAGAACTCAAATCAAAGATGTATACGTTTAGATCAATGACACAAACAGGCCATAAATAATAAAATAGTAGAAGTTCAAACATCATTTTCATAAGAAGTTATGTTGATAAAAAAAAGTCTAACACAAGCAGAGGTGATAATAAATGTATTATGATGAGTCTTAATGGAACAGTCAAATTTGACTGGAAACATCACATTTATTAACATGAAATAAACACAACATGAGAGTTAAATTATGTCACTTTGAAACAGACCTCCATCTCTGTCTTCACCTGCTTCCGTTCTTAAAATAGGATTATTGGTATTAGGTAATCCCAGTTTCCTAATCCTACTCTACATAATTCCTGGGTTGTAATCCTCCTCTTCCTCTAAACCGGGGCAGGTAACCCTGGTTCTAGATAGATGCTGTGGGTTCAGGTTTTAGCTCCAACCAGCAGTAACACCAGCTTCTACTATTGAACCATTAGTGGCCTTGATTGGAACCTTCAATAGTAGAATCAGGTGTTAGTGCTGGTTGGAACTAAAACCTGAACCCACAGCATGTCTCGAGGACCAGGGTTACCTGCCCCTAGTCTAAATTGTTGTATGACCACATGAGGGCAGCATAATATAATGTTTTACTTTTAGTTTTTTATTTCACTATTTTCACTCTCCTGTAGCAGTGGGAGATCGCATCACTAGAATTAGGAAGGATATTATACTATAACATGGATTATATTCAGATCATGTTTTAATCTGGAGTTTAAACCCTCAAATATAACTGCGTCAACTGCTATTTGATTTGATTTGATCTTTATTTCCAACATGTATGTGAGCACTGAACAGTTTATTACAATTTCTAAGGAAAATAAATAAAAACAGTCAGTCAGTCATTTTCTATACCTGCTTATTCCTCATTAGGGTCACAAGGGTCTGCTGGAGCCAATCCCAGCGCGTTACGGTGAGAGGCAGGGATACACCCCAGATGGTCGCCAGCCAATCGTGGGGCACACACACCATTCACTCACACACTCACACCTATGGGCAATTTAGAGTCACCAATTAACCTCAGCATGTTTTTGGACTGTGGGAGGAAGCCGGAGTACCCGGTGAAAACCCACACAGACACGGGGAGAACATGCAAACTCCACACAGAAAGGTCCCAGACCCAGGACCAAGGAGGTCTTGAACCTGCGACCTTCTTGCTGTGAGGCAACAGCGCTAACCCCTGTGCTACTGTGTCACCCTGTTTGAAAAGTAGGAAGAAGTAAAATACTTATTAATTCCTACCCCCACTCTATTCTATTACAATAATGTAGACAATTATTATTTCCTGTCATTATCTATGAAACTATAATCAAATAGGTATGAATTCATACCATATGAATCAATGGTATGAATAAATAACAAAATAAAGTAGAAGTATCAGTATAAACTGATAATGGCTGTAGCTGTTCATAGAGAGAATATTACTGATTTACACACACACACACACACACACACACACACACACACACACACACACACACACACACACACACACACACACACACACATTTTTCATTTTTAACACACAACATTTTTCCTTGTTCACCTGTTCCTTTTCTCATTCAGCTACTGCCACCTTAAAGTATTTGTAAGTAGATTATTTCCTGCAGGGATTCACTGGCTGTGTTAAAGTGAGGAAGGTGATGGATTCTTGTCCTGGAATGTGAGGGAGTTTTCTGATCTTTTCATTTGACTGGAACCTTTATCAGCAGGTACATTAACTCATACCTCCCTGATGAGCTGAGTGTTCCACCCAAACCTCCACTAAAGTATGATCCAATAATACTGTGGTTCAAAGTAAACACACCATGTACTTTCTACACAGAAAAACTCCCTTAAATACACAACATTTGGATTTCTCCCTGTTCATCAAGTATGTCAAACATGCTGATCGATCAGGGATGTTGAAATTAGTTATCTCTCTCTCTCTCTCTCTCTCTCTCTCTCTCTCTCTCTCTCTCTCTCTCTCTCTCTCTCTCTCTCTCTCACACACACACACACACACACACACACACACACACACACACACACACACACACACACACACACACACACACATATATTTTATTTATTTTATTTTATTTTTATATGGTTATGTTATGTTATATGGATTATAACAGGATGTTTTATAGATTATATGGAAGGTGCTTGATAAATAAATAATAGTTAAATTAGGAGGAAGAAGAAGAAGAAGAAGAAGAAGAGGAAGAAGAGCTATAGTTCTATAGCACAGCTGGTGCTATAGAACATATACAAATCAATGAATAGTTGTTTTTAATCAGAGAGTGAGAGTGTAGCTCCACATAAACAGTTAACCCCTGACACTTTCTTATTTCCCATCCTGGCATCTGTTTATCTCCAAAGCTTTGAATGGTTTGTTATCTCAGGTGGATTCTATCAGAACAGTTTGACACATGGAGTCTGGTTCCAGGACTGGTTCACTGGAACAGAATTCTCTTAAAAATCAGTGATCTGATAAGTTAGGGTGGTTTAGATCACTCGTCTGTAAACTGAGTTGTACTTTATATTCATTCATTTTGATCTTATATCCAATTAGATGCCTGGATCTTGATGACTTTATTATTTATTATATGTTTGTTTATCCTGTCTAAATGCAATTGACTCAGCATCATTGTAATGTTGTCTCTCAATTGATTTCTTGAGTATAAATAAAGCATATTATTCTTATTCTTATTCTTATTGGTTATGTTTTTCCTGCCTGTTTAATGGTTGATATAACTAGAATATAAACTAAACCAGCATCATAAAACAACCAAAAGCAAAATGATCAGAACACACGATAAAAGAAAAAACAGGAGTTTTTTTTTCTCTTTGTGACTTTGTGAAAGTGTGTTTGTGTGTGTAAGTAGATGACACATCTATTCAAATATGTAGCTTTCAGAGGAAACTGTTGACACAAATGTTCAGGATTAGTTCAGATTTCATTATTTCTTTAACCCATTTAGGCCTAAGACTAAGTGTATGACTGTCATTTTAAACTTAGATTTCATACATTTATTTAAATTAGTTGATTCAGCAAAACTCATGTTATGTATTTGTAGTCTTTTCTTTGCAGAACATAGCATTATAATGGCTGTTATAGTTGCTGCTGCACAAATCTGCCCATAAAAATCTACAGAATTCTTCTTTGGTCGATTATTCTATAAACTTGAATGATTAAATGGTTATATACATGTCAGGGTTGAAAATCATAATAATCTAAATAAAATGACTCTTTCTGGGAGGGTTTGTCTTCTCCATGTTCTCAGGAGGAAGTTGATGATGTCATGTCACTTGGAAACTAAATTTTTTTGCTTAAGATATAAAAAGTTCTACTATTATGTCAGGAATTATGTCAGGAAAAAAAACACACAATTTTTATACAAAGTATAAAACAACAGTCATAGACTTAAAGGATTATAGGCTTCTATGGGTTAAGCAGCAATAAATGCTTTTTGGTAGAAAATGTTTCTTGCTGAGAAAATTCCTCTCTTACGATGCACTTTTAAAATAGAAGGAATGGTTCTTGTTGCAGTGATTCTTTTGTGTCTCTGCTGGGGTTTAGACTTGGATTTAGATTTCTTGTGGTTGCAGGTAAGAAGCCTCAGAGAGTTCCGTTCCCACTGAGTGGACACAGTGGGTCTGTGTTAGTTTCAGGGTGGAGGAGGAGGGGGTTTCTCTTTCTGACCTCAGGTACCAGCCAACCTCTAAGTCTCTCTCTCTCTCTCTGCCCTTCACATTCCGTGGTATCGGTCATGTGATCAACGTTTGGCCAGAGCAGCAGAGCATGACCACAGAGACTAACAGAAAGCCCTTTTTTCCCTTTCTACTTTCAGCCAGGTTTAGGTATTTGATCATAGCCTCAGGAACTTTACAGGACCACTATTTGCTCAGTTTTTTTTTATTTACATAGAACCCAATGAAAGCAAAGTCAGAACATTAAGACGCATTATAGTATTTCCTATTTAAATATTCCAAATGAAAAAATATTTTGCTTTTCATTTTAACGTCTTAACACGTATTGTCATGAATTCCCATCAAACCATTTCCATTCCCCCTGCAGCAGAGATAGCATATACATTTTCCCCCAATGCTGGTTTGTTAAAGTGAGTTTCAAAAGAAGAAACATGTCCAGGTCCAGCTAAGGCTATTCCAACACAGGAGGTGATTCAGATACTGTGGGTCACTGGTCAGTGGTTGAAAGTGAGCAGCAACGCTGTAAATGACCTAAATGTAAAGGCCAGACTGTCTTCAAATGCTCAAAGTGCAAAGTTCATCTGAGCCTCAACAAGAACCACAACTGATGAATGAATTCCACCAGTAAGAACCAAAGGGTCCAATTCACTGGATGACTTTACAAAGAGAAAACAAAGAAGTGGACACAGACTGTTTGATTGACCCCTGTTCTAGTTGGTCTCTACTTATAGTATAGTAGTTAGTATATAGTTATAGTTACTAGTTATACTACAGTAGTTAGTATATAGTTATAGTTACTAGTTATAGTATAGTAGTTAGTATATAGTTATAGTTACTAGTTATAGTATAGTAGTTAGTATATAGTTATAGTTACTAGTTATACTACAGTAGTTAGTATATAGTTACTAGTTATGCTAAAGTAGTTAGTATATAGTTATAGTTACTAGTTATAGTATAGAAGTTAGTATATAGTTATAGTTACTAGTTATAGTATAGTAGTTAGTACATAGTTATAGTTACTTATAGTATAATAGTTAGTATATAGTTATAGTTACTAGTTATAGTATAGTAGTTAGTATATAGCTATAGTTACTAGTTATAGTATAGTAGTTAGTATATAGTTATAGTTACTAGTTATACTACAGTAGTTAGTATATAGTTATAGTTACTTATAGTATAGTAGTTAGTATATAGTTATAGTTACTAGTTATAATATAGTAGTTAGTATATAGTTATAGTTACTTGTTATAGTGTAGTAGTTCGTATATAGTTATAGTTACTAGTTATAGTGTAGTAGTTCGTATATAGTTATAGTTACTAGTTATAGTATAGTAGTTATTATATAGTTATAGTTACTTATAGTATAGTAGTTAGTATATATAGTTACTAGTTATAGTATAGTAGTTAGTATATAGTTATAGTTACTAGTTATAGTATAGCAGTTAGTATATAGTTATAGTTACTAGTTATAGTATAGTAGTTAGTATATAGTTATAGTAACTAGTTATACTACAGTAGTTAGTATATAGTTATAGTTACTAGTTATACTACAGTAGTTAGTATATAGTTATAGTTACTTATAGTATAGTAGTTAGTATATAGTTATAGTTACTAGTTATAATATAGTAGTTAGTATATAGTTATAGTTACTAGTTATAGTGTAGTAGTTCGTATATAGTTATAGTTACTAGTTATAGTGTAGTAGTTCGTATATAGTTATAGTTACTAGTTATAGTATAGTAGTTAGTATATAGTTATAGTTACTTATAGTATAGTAGTTAGTATATATAGTTACTAGTTATAGTATAGTAGTTAGTATATAGTTATAGTTACTAGTTATAGTATAGTAGTTAGTATATAGTTATAGTTACTAGTTATAGTATAGTAGTTAGTATATATAGTTATAGTATAGTAGTTAGTAAATATAGTTACTAGTGATAGTATAGTAGTTAGTACATAGTTATAGTTACTAGTTATAGCATAGTAGTTAGTACATAGTTACTCGTTATAGTATAGTAGTTAGTATATAGTTATAGATACTAGTTATAGTATAGTAGTTAGTATATAGCTATAGTTACTAGTTATAGTATAGTAGTTATTATATAGTTATAGTTACTAGTTATAGTATAGTAGTTATTATATAGTTATAGTTACTTATAGTATAGTAGTTAGTATATAGTTATAGTTACTAGTTATAATATAGTAGTTAGTATATAGTTATAGTTACTAGTTATAGTGTAGTAGTTCGTATATAGTTATAGTTACTAGTTATAGTATAGTAGTTAATATATAGTTATAGTTACTTATAGTATAGTAGTTAGTATATATAGTTACTAGTTATAGTATAGTAGTTAGTATATAGTTATAGTTACTAGTTATAGTATAGTAGTTAGTATATAGTTATAGTTACTAGTTATAGTATAGTAGTTAGTATATAGTTATAGTTACTAGTTATAGTATAGTAGTTAGTATATATAGTTATAGTTATAGTATAGTAGTTAGTAAATATAGTTACTAGTGATAGTATAGTAGTTAGTACATAGTTATAGTTACTAGTTATAGTATAGTAGTTAGTATATAGTTATAGATACTAGTTATAGTATAGTAATTAGTATATAGTTATAGTTACTAGTTATAGTATAGTAGTTAGTATATAGTTATAGATACTAGTTATAGTATAGTAATTAGTATATAGTTATAGTTGCTAGTTATAGTATAGTAGTTAGTATATAGTTATAGTTACTAGTTATAATATAGTAGTTAGTATATAGTTATAGTTACTAGTTATAGTATAGTAGTTAGTATATAGTTATAGTTACTAGTTATAATATAGTAGTTAGTATATAGTTATAATTACTAGTTATAGTATAGTAGTTAGTATATAGTTATAATTACTAGTTATAGTATAGTAGTTAGTATATAGTTATAGATACTAGTTATAGCATAGTAGTTAGTATATAGTTACTAGTTATAGTATAGTAGTTAGTATATAGTCATAGTTACTAGTTATAGTATAGTAGTTAGTATATAGTTATCTTTACTAGTTATAGTATACTAGTTAGTATATAGTTATAGTTACTAGTTATAGTATACTAGTTAGTATATAGTTATAGTTACTAGTTATAGTATAGTAGTTAGTATATAGTTATAGTTACTAGTTATAGTATAGCAGTTAGTATATAGTTACTAGTTATAGTATAGTAGTTAGTATATAGTTATAGTATAGTAGTATAGTTAGTAGTTATAGTATAGTAGTTAGTATATAGTTATAGTATAGTAGTATAGTTAGTAGTTATAGTATAGTAGTTAGTATATAGTTATAGTATAGTAGTATAGTTACTAGTTATAGTATAGTAGTTAGTATATAGTTATAGTTACTAGTTATAGTATAGTAGTTAGTATATAGTTATAGTATAGTAGTATAGTTAGTAGTTATAGTATAGTAGTTAGTATATAGTTATAGTTACTAGTTATAGTATAGTAGTTAGTATATAGTTACTAGCTATAGTATAGTAGTTAGTATATAGTTATAGTATAGTAGTATAGTTAGTAGTTATAGTATAGTAGTTAGTATATAGTTATTGTTACTTAGTTATAGTATAAATAATAGTATAAATAATTGTAAACAATTTTGTGGCTTCAATAATAAATTTACCATTGGTTACCATTAATGTCTATTGTTGCTAATTATCATCATATCATCATCATTATGTGCTATAGGCAAATTAACAATCTCTACTTAATTTAACATCAGATTGAAAGCAAAAACACAAATTATATTATATTATTAATGTTTTATTAAATTTTAAATATATCCAGGCATCAAGGGGTTAAAATCTGATTTGACTTGGAGAAAGGAACTCTTCCTTATATGTTGGCTGTGAAATCACCGGAGTGAGAATCAATGATCAATGATTAGCTTCAAACAGGCCTGAGGGTCTTGGAGTTATTGGATCAGCTACAGGTAAACATGGAGCTCTGGCACCAGGACTTTGTGGAAATAATTTATTTGCTCTCCGATGCTTTTTGGTTTCTGTCGAGTTACATTTTGGTCGATGTCTTTTATAAGAAACAAACACAAGGAATAATTAAATGAGATTGACTGCTGTAGAAGAAATTCTGTTTTTCATTCAAACCCCCAACAAAATCTTCCTGAAAATCTTCATGACAAAATATTTAGCTAAGACTGGTAAATGCCTTAAACACAGTGATGGGACGTATATTATCTAAATTACTTAAGTACAATTTTAAGGTACTTGTACTGAGTATTTGAGTATTTTCATGTTATGCTACCTTATACTTTTATTCCACTATTTTTGCAGCTTTACTTTTCTAAGTTACATGAAAAATATATTAGATATTTTAGATTAAACTCAACATGATATACAATAACATAATGACAATGTTATAAATTACTTTACATTGTTTTTAATTAATTGACAAACTTATCATAGCAAAAGTCAATGTGTAGTTGTATGTTAATGTTTCAGATGTCAGCAGCTCCACCAAAGACACATTTCTCCGAAATATTCCCTCACATGGTTTCAAATAAATTACTGTTCAAGACTCAGAGTAAAATTCTTTGAACTAAAATATTATATTATTATATAATTAAAGAACTATTTATTTAATATGGATCCAAAATGTATTTAGCAGAAGTATGTGTTCTCTTTAGTGCTAAATGTTTTTAATATATCAGGCACAACCCAATTTTATGCAAAACAAATGCTTCACTTTAGTACTTACAAGTATATTAATCTGTTCATATTTTTGAATAAGTATATATAGTATTAGTATTTATATAAGTAGGACTATGAATAAAAAATCTACCTAACTCCTACAGTTTTCCTCTGCTAATAAGCAGCTAAAATTACAACTCATTACAATTTAAATTAGTTCTAATCTGTAGTTAGAATAACTCAGAGCAGATGTCAAGCAGTTTCTTCTTCTTTGTTAGAGAGGACACTGATATGGGAGGAAGAGACAACGGTTGGAACGGAACCTGATATCTCACCATGGGACCTTTCTCATATTTACTATTAGAAATCCATGAATATTTCAGGGCTCTAACTGTGTCAGGTGTGACTGAAACTCGACTGAAAGGCCTGAGTCACGTCCATCCAGCAGAATCTGGCTGATAGCCGCTCTGAAATGGTCTAGAAAACCAAATAACTCATTATTAAATAAGGCTCATAGATACATTACATAAAACTGGAAAACGAATAACTGGCAGGTCAGTTACATTATGTTTGGGAAACTGTTCAAAATGGAACAGTATTGGTTGAAAAAACAAGAACTCTCAGTGAAAAATGCTCAGTGAATCTTTAGTAAAATACAGACTTCTACTGTAGTATCTTACACATAGTAATACTATCAGTATATGTGGTGAAACAGGGAAACTCCCACGCATGATTGTGTGTTTTTCGAATAAATATGTAGCAGGGTGTTGGACAGAAATATCAAAGTCAACCATCTGATCATAGAGAATAAGACAAATAAATCATGCAACTCGCCTGGAATGACTTCACTGTTCTCACCTCAGCTGGTAACTGATCCTGTGGCTAATGGTTCAGAGCCGTGTGGTTAAACTGGGAGTCGCTGCCCTCAGGATTCAGTACCAGGGTTTATGTTCAGAGGCACCTGGATAGTTTTTATGCTGTTTCACCTCAGTCAAATACAATTAAATGTTTGAAATTAAACAAGACAAGATGTACAGTACCTTAAAAAAGTCATGTTTATTAAAAAACACTTTTAAGATGCATGTATAGCAATGACTTCTAGATAATTACTGTCAACCTCACTTTATCACACTGTCCTATAAGCTGCATTAAATACCATCTGTCTGGATGGTTACAGCTGATTAATGATGCTCTTCATTCAATATTTACAGAACATAATCCTGCTGATAACCCAGTTGTGGCATCTAAATCATCAAAATGCAACACACATTCCATTCTTCAACATTTTACTCAGTCTATTATGGAGATAACACATGAAGCTGTCATGGCATTTTTATTAAAAAAGGAAAATAAATGATGGTAAACATTAAGAAGCCAGGACTCAATCAATAATATTTCAATGTGTTGCTTTTAAAAACAGAGAACTAAGAGCATAAATTCTACGCCTTTGGTTTTGAAAGATGATTAAAGGAAAGGTCCACTCAAAACGATCTTGTGAACCATTTCAGTCTCTGAAGAAAAAGAAAAAGAATCTTTCATAGATTCTTGACATTAAAGGCACAATTAAACACATCCTTCATCATGGAGTCTCCTTGTTTTATTCTCCTCAGTCCACCCTGTGTGTATAGAGCAGGTTAGAGATTCATCAGTAGTGTCTTTTCTTTTTTTTAAGTTCATTCATACATAGTCTTTCCTTTCTAACCCCTGGCCTCCTGCAGACCTCGGGGCAGAGTAAGCCATCCTTGACGGGTTGTATCTGGTCTCTCGAGGTGGACAGGAACAGCAGAGGAGTCCTCCACCTAGAACCAGGAGGGCAGCTGCGGCGAATCCGATGTAGAGCGCCGAGCCCAGCTCCCTCCTCTGGGCGTCGGTCAGTAACGGGTTGTAGAAATCTCTGATGATGGTGTTGGCAGACCAGGAGACAGGAATCAGCTGCATGACCCCTGACACAATGAAGAAGACCCCAGACACGATCATCACCTTAGCCTTGGACGCCTCGTCGTCGATGCAGTTGGTGCACTTGGCCCCCGCGATGGCAATGAGCACGGCGAGCACAGCCAACAGGATGGAAATGACGGTGAGGGCACGAGCGGCCTGCAGGTCCTGGGACAGAGCCAGCATGGAGTCATAGACTTTACACTGCATCTGTCCCGTGCTCTGCACCACGCAGGTCATCCACAAACCCTCCCAGATAATCTGAGCCGTCACGATATTGCTGCCGATGAACGCCGTCACCCTCCACATGGGCAGGGCGCACGCCACGATGGAAATAATCCATCCCAGAATGCACAGGGAGATGCCTATCAGCTCCAGCCCGATAGACATCCTGAGCAGGAGTGGTTGTCCTCTTCTGCTGCTGAACACCTGTCACACCTGAGACAAGGAAAAAAACACGTAGAGGAGGAGAGTAGCTGATATTCAGTTGATTTGTGGCTTTGCACCTGTGAGTGTCGGTGATCTGATGCCTCCACTTCACTGCTGTCCTTTATAAAGTAGATCAGGTGATGGGAGGAGTCCCTGCAGAAGCTGACATCACTAAATAGGAACACTCTCAGGATCTCAGAGTCTCTGCTATCGGTTTACATGGCTGACTCCACAATGGGCCACAAAGAGGCTGTTACAGCCCAAAGAACACGCTATCAACACGCTGCTGCATGTGCTGGTTTAACTTAAGTAAGACTGGATTAAAAAACTAAAAATCCAGTCACCAACATGACCAAAGTCATCCAATTACTAAGCTCAATGGGGTATATATATATATATATATATATATATATATATATATATATATATATATATATATATATATATATATAGGGGCGACTTGGTAGAAGCACTAGTTTAGTCCACCTCAAATCTGAAATGTATTTTTAATCCTTTTAGATCATATCCCCTGGTCATATTGTATTTAAACTTATTTAAGTAGACCCCCCACCCAAATTCAATCACACTTTCTTTCTGTTAAAAAAATATGTTTCTTTCATTTTGTCCAGAGCAATTGCACCAAATTCCTCTGTCAATGAGTGGTCGTCCATTATAGACTATAAGAAGAAGATACTGCTGTTTCATCCAGCACATGCTATGAACACTTCTACTTTTTCAGATTAAGTCCTTCCAACTTTTTATTCCATCTTTATTTCCTGTTTATGCCAGAAGGCTGTATTTTTAATAATCACTGGACAACCTATTCTAATCTAATAATTAGTATATCATCTCCTCAGAATAAGCCAACACTCATTTTTTAAAAGGTTGATGAATGAAGGATTCTCAGTTTCTCAGTACTAACCTTTACTAACATTTTACTAATCTAGTACTAACCTTTATTAACCTTTGACTAACCTTTTACTAACCTTTTACTAACCTTTATTAACCTTTGACTAACCTTTGACTAACTTTTACTAACCTTTACTAACCTTTACTAACCTTTTATAACCTTTTATTGACCTTTACTAACCTAGTACTAACCCTTATTAACCTTTTATTAACCTTTGACTAACCTTTTACTAACCTTTTACTAACCTTTATTAACCTTTGACTAACCTTTGACTAACCTGTACTAACCTTTACTAACCTTTACTAACCTTTTATAACCTTTTATTGACCTTTACTAACCTAGTACTAACCCTTATTAACCTTTTATTGACCTTTACTAACCTAGTACTAACCTTTATTAACCTTTTATTGACCTTTACTAACCTAGTACTAACCTTTACTAACCTTTTACTAACCTTTTAATAACCTAGTACTAACCTAGTACTAACCTTTACTAACCTTTTACTAACCTTTTAATAAAGTTGCATCATTTCATGGAGGTGAACATCAGGTTAATGTTATCACTTGTTAACTTTTTAATGAGGATAGAGGAGCTTTCTGACTATGAGTTTGAGGCTTTCAGCTGACAGCACTGTGGTGTTTGATGGGCTTTAATGTCTCTGTCTGTCTGCATATTATCTCTGGAATTCTTCTAGAAACCCCCTCCTCCTCCAACTTCCTGTACCCAGTGATGACAGCCCCCTCCACCTCCACCTCCACCTCATCAGGCATGAAACAACCTCATTGTGTGTCGGCTGGTGCAGCTCATGTGTGGAAGCTTGTTGTGATGGAGGCAGCAAACAGCAGGTGGATGGTTGGTGCTGTGGTAGACTCCCAGTCGTCAGGATAATAGCTGCTAATAGCTGGGTATGCAGGGAGCAGGAATCCAACATCTCTATGCACCTGCTGCTATCTGTTATGAATCAGCTTTCTTTGTAAGCATCTGTCTTTGTAAGAAGAAACTGGACTGTCACATCTGTTTGCATTACTTTATTTCATGTAGTCAAATTAATTAAATCAACTTTAATAAAAAGAGTAACACATCAACAAATTAGAATAGAAACAAGCAAAACAAATAACATCCATATTATGTGGCTTCAAATGACATATTTTTAGTTTGTCCATATTGCAGAAAGGGAGGTTTTAATATATTTTTGATTAAAAGAAGGTCTCTCCCATGTTTTAAGACTCTTTATACACAGAGAGACAAATTGTGATGTCACAAAGTAACACACCCCATTCACAGCCACAAAAATCAGCTGGTCAGAGGAGAAACCCATTAATATTAATGAGAGAAGAGATGTACAACTATATTGAGATATTCTCTGGTTCTTAAAATCACAATCATATCTTCTTAGTGTTATCACAACTTCAGATCAAACCAGGAAAATATGGGATCTTTATGTTAAAAAAGACCTTTAATTAAAAAAGTAATATATCAACATCAAAAATATATATAAAAAAAAACATACACAACACAAACAGTCAACGATAGACAACTATAATCAGATTCAATTATTCTCTCAAATCTGATCTGATTGTACAGATATATTCATACAGTAAAAAAAGAACTGGACACATCATAAAACACAGAAAATCTAACAAATGAGACCAGGTTTGTTGAAAAGGCATATGTGAGGGTTTAAATACCAGAGTTTTCTCCTTCTCTTTATGAAGATGTTTTTGAATAACTCGACTCTCCAGTTCTCTTTCATAATAGAAACGTGTGATAAAAGGCGGAGGTCAAAGCTCAGACATAGTTCCTCCTATCATATCCGCTGGGGGCCATGGACCTGGGCTGGGAGTAGACCATCTGAGACGGGGGTCCATACCTTTTCTCTGGTTTTGGGGGGCAGCTGGAGCAGAGGATGCTGCCTCCGATGAGCAGGAAGGCGGCAGCGGCCCATCCCAGGTACAGAGCTGCTCCTATCTCCCTCTTCTGGGCCTCTGGGATGACGGGGTTGTAGAACTCCACCACGATGGCGTGGGCCGACCAGGACACAGGGATCAGCTGGGTCAGGGCGGCCAGGACGAAGGCCACGCCAGCGGCTATCATCACCCGAGCTTTGGCCGACTCCTCCTCCACACAATTGGTGCATTTGGCGCCCAGTGTGGCCACCAGGACCCCCAGCACAGCCAGCAGGATGGAGATGACAGTGAGGGCGCGGGCGGCCTGCAGGTCGCCGCTCAGAGCCAACATGGAGTCGTACACCTTACACTGCATCTGGCCGGTGCTCTGCACCACACAACTCATCCAGATGCCCTCCCAGGTGGTCTGAGCCGTCACGATGTTCACGCCGATGAACGCCGTCACCCTCCACATGGGCAGAGCACAGGACGCCGTGGCCAGGACCCAGCCCAGCACTGCCAGGCTCACCCCGAGGATCTCCAGCCCTGCTGAAGGCATGGCTCAGTCCTGATGATCTCTCTGGCTCAGCAGCACCGGGGTGCTCATATAACCTAACATTTTTTCTTTTTTTCTTTTTTTTTTACAGCAGAAGGTGGAGTCACTTGGTTATTGGCCAGGGAAGAATTCAAATTGTCTGTTTGAACGTCTGAAGTCAGCCTTGGCTTGAAAACAGCCTCAGATTAATCATTGAACTCCAGTAGCTGTGCTTCCTGTTGGGGTGAGGGGAGAGTACACACAAGGCTGATATCTCAGCTTCAGACCAGTTAAAGGATAACACACGTTGTCCAGAGTAGTGGATGAATGATTGAAACACAAGGCACAATATCAACTGTTGCTGCTTTCTTATTGTACTCCACAGACAGACTGTTTTATTATTGTCATTTAGATCCTGACCAAGGTATTCCATCATTTAATGGTTATTAAGACTTTTAGTTGTGGGTTCTGAACTCTATTTTACTTAAATTATCCATTTTTAAGTTCTTGTAACAGGGTGCAGCTGCTAAAATATTTCACACTGAACAAGAAAATGTGAAAAACAACAGAAGGGAAGGAGGGGCATGATAAGAGTGGTTAATAAGGATGGGATAATTCCTTGAAAACAGTGGGAGTTTGCTGATGATTGGAAGGGCGTATATGAATCTGTGATAAGAGTTTTCCAGTGAATTTATTGAAACCATAACTTTAGTTCTAAGGAAGGTCTGACATTATTCACTTCCATAGTTACTGGTTTGTTTGACTGAGACTGTGTGGGAGACATTTTTGAGCCTCATCAACAATATTGTAATAAATCCAGGACCCGTGTTAATAAAAATATGTCTGAGAGTTAAAAAATGCTGAGTTAGAAATACTGACTGAAATCACTGAGTGGATGAGGAGGTTTCAGAAAGTTCTGTCAAATAAACCACAAAAAAGTTAAAACATGCATTTTGTTGATCATCACTTGTTATCATTACTTGTTATTGTACTATTAGCATTATATCTTATATCATGTTTTAAATTTGGTAAGGTAAATGTTTTATTTTCTACTCTACGTGGCAGCTTTAATTACATCTAACACTTTTTTGTATCTGACATAAACTACTACTTTAATATTCTATTATTATGATGTTACACTTTTCTTTTTAAAATTTGCAATGCACTTTGTGTGAAATATATCAAATATAATTAAGGCTTCAAGCAGCAATGGCCCTCACACCTCAGCAGAATTTAAATTCAGATTGGACAAAGTCTGTCTCAGTCTATAATTTCATCACTGCAACAAAACCTAATAGATTGTGTAAGTTAAAGTTAAAGCAGCAAATCTGGTCATGTGGTGTGTCATTCTCACCAGGATGAGCTGCAGGAAAATAATCATTTAATCATGAATGCTCATTATGTATTTGTAGCCTACTTAGTCATGTTGATAGTAGCTAATATAGATAATATACACTTACAGCCTGGGCTGCCTTCATATCAGGATTAGAGAAGGAGTTTAGTTTTTTGTGGCTCCAGACAGATTTATTTATTTTTTTTATTTTTTGGTCCAATATGACTCTTTGAATATTTACTTTGCTGACCCCTGGTCCACTGACTTTTCTCAATAAAAGATCTGAGTGTGTTTTCTGCGTCTTTAAAGAGTCTAAGTCAATATAACAGATCTGCAGAAAACTTTAAAACAATCACAAGATGTAGAACTACTCTGTAATGATGTTGAGTTTTATGCTAAAAACAGCATTTCCCAGCAGCCCTCTGGACTCATGTTACCCTGGGAAGTTAATACCTGAGACCATATGCTGGAATGTAAACACTAAACCACTGGAAACACTGTTATCTGCACAGGACTCACATGAAAACTACCTGGATAATGTATCTACTGCCTAAGGCTGGCTTCCTGGAGCCCCGTACCCAGAGACGAGGCATCTTTTTTGGGCTCTACCAATTCCAGGAAGCATGCTACAAAGAGAGAGAGTCATTATGTTGGAGGCTTGAGTGCTGATGGTCTTATCATTGTCCTTGTTTTAAAGGTCATCGTGCATCAATAAATTAAACCCCAGTTTAACTTCTGCATTTACCAGGAAGAAATCCCCCTGAGATGAATCTAAACTGAATCTGTGTCATTTCCTTCATAAGAAAATAGACCAAACCTGCTTTAATGTCACGTTCCCTGGCCTGAGGTGATGTGTTTGGACGTTAACACACCTGACATGTCCAGGAAATGAAAGTATTTCAGTAATGAAGTGGGAGCTGGTATGATCTGTAATCAACTTTGAGTGTGTGGTCTACTGTAGAACATACTAAAGTGGTCATAGAGTTCATATCTTTTTTGTCTGATGTTTACAAAGTTACCTGAAACCCTGGAATTTAGAGTTCATCCTGTACGTGTGACCTGTGTATTTTAACTGTTTAGACCTAACTGGGTAATTAAAGGTCATAGTTAAAGGTCATGCAGACAGGAGTTGAGTTCATACACAGGATATTTTACCCTAAATGGAGAAGATTCAAGTTTACACATCTAATTATGCATGTAAAACAGGGGTTATGATGTATATAAGTTTTCTTTATAAGGTGAATTTACAGAGAAAACAGGACGACAAATTATTCATTTGTCTGTTTAATTTTCTAGATGAGCTGCAGAACGTTTGTTTAACTCACTAGTTTAGTTTTAATAAAGTATTTTTATACAATTCAAGTGGAGTGTTGGAGCCTTTCTTTATATCCACCAGGACCATCTTTAGAACCTGAATTCAGTGGCTTGTTGCACTTCAACATCAACACATGACTGAGTTTGGCCTCAGTTCACAATCGGAGCAGCAAAGGTGTGTTCAGATTATTTAGAAGTCTATCTCATTGGTGAAAAAAAAGAAAAGTGTGGGCAGTGATGCTGTGAGTTGTTGTTGTTGTTGTGAGACAAAATTTATGAGACATGAGACAAAATTATGTCCTACATATAAATAAAAATAATAAAGTAATAAAACCACACTTTCAAAACATGGGACCTTTAACTCTCTATTTCATACAATATTACTCAGACATGGGAAAAACGTTTTGAATGTTTTTATTACTTAAAATGGCCTAAATAATAGATAGATTTAAGAAATATAATAAAAAGTAGTGAACAGTCTCAGGATAGTTTTTATGTTATGTAAGCCAATGGGACTCCATTGTATACACTAGGAATCTATCATGTTTGTATATTGTTGACATATGGAAACAAATCAATTTTATTATATTAGTAAAAAAAATTAACATAAAAAATGAATAAAATTAGGTTAAGTATTTTATTTGGTGATTTTTTTCACAGATTCTGAATAACCGTCTGTTGAAGAATCCCTTCCATGAAGAAAAAGGGACTGTAAACAGGATATCCTGGTCATGTGACCTCATAAATTGTATGTTCTTTAAAATAAAAGCCCCCTTTTCACACCTAACTGCATAAACATAGATTTTAGAAAATTAAGATACAGTAATTGCTGCCTTAAGGCAAAACTATGCAATAGAGGGTTAATCAGTTTTAAAATGCCTGAACAGTTCGGAGGAAGTTTCAGTAGTGATCATATCCTGATGGTTTCATCCATTATTAAACCTGTTGATTTACAGAAGCTGATAGAAACTCCAGCTCATTGACAAACATTTTATATGAAATTACAACAAGACTTGATTAGCAGCACAGGTTTTTAGAATTGCCAATTAGATTTGAACCCATTTAAACTTAGATTTTTTTTATGCATATAATTATATCAGTTGAGTCAATAACAATCATGTTCGTTTGCACAAATCAGTCCATGAACAAAAAAATATTTATCCCATGTATAAAATTATTTTTTGGGGGATTATTCTATTGACTTGAATGATTAAATAGATATATACATGTCAGGGTTGAAAATCATAATGATCTAAATAAAAGTACTCTTTCTGGGAGGGTTTGTCTTCTCCATGTTCTCAGGAGGAAGTTGATGACGTCGTGTGACAGGAAGTCATTGGAAATGATTTTTTTGCTTCAAACCTTTTGTCTAAGTTGTCTATTATCATGTTATTAGAAAAAAAGCTGAATGAATGACACTCTAATTCTATTTTTTATTTTAAGTATAAAATGACAGTCATAGACTTAAAGGCTCATAGGCTTCAATAGGTTAAAAATCATTTAGATGTAGTTTAGTAAAAGTGAATTTCACTCAGTTTCTGAGGTAAACAGCTGTAAAGGGGCTGATGAATGGGGTCTTTGTGACCCTGATGGTCTCTGTTCCAGTGCAGGTTCCATCCCGCTGCACATGGACACTATTATCTCTTCTTTCAGAATCAGTTTCACTCTCACAGATGGAGCCCAGGTTACAATGGGAGGGAAGCATGAGGTGCTGAAACAAGTCAGCCATTGTTGCTTTGGTCTATTTGTACTGAAATAAAATACCTGATTGCAGACTCAGCTAAACACTACAGCTGGTATAAGTTCTGTGGTGTGTACAAAAGACCTCATACAACCAAAGTATAGAAGTTACCTTTAATGGCAGCATATTAGCATAACATACATAATAGTAACTCCTGGATTTACAGCAGTAAAACTGCAGATCCACTTTAGCAGAAACAGGTAGAAAATGCTTTAATCCAGAATACAGAGATGGTCATTTTTGCAAATTTCAAGGTCAAGGCCCATATAACATGCTGTTTCCTTAATGTCACTGGTTTAGTTCCTTATGAGGACGTGTTGCATCTGCTCATAATTTCATGTCTGGTCCAGTGGCGTCATCTCAGTTTAAGGTGAGATATGGTAAAGAATATGCCCTCCTAGGAGGTCCAGGGGTTAAGGTCAGAAATATTTGAAAACTGTAAATTTAAAATGCAGCAATCTGGTGCAAATTTGAGAGCAAAATCAAGAAGCTACAGACAATAACATTAAATATACAATAACAATAACAATCAATATATGAAAACCATTATCAATGCATAATGTTAGTCTACAGATTGAGCTAGTCGACAAATGCAAAGTAATCACATATTTTATCTGTTCTAAATGCACCTTGAAGGGATGTTTTTCAAGTTTTTAATACGCTTTACATGTCAGTAGCGAAATATGCTTTAGGCAAATGTGTGCTTATGATTATTGGAACAAAGAGAAATAGTGTCATTAATAATGTCAAACCTCAGTTCTACTTTTAAAATGCTCCAAAAATTCGGTGAACACAAAAAACCAAACAAGTCCCAAACAAGTTAATATAACATTACTGATTAATATAATAATATTTAAAACTGAGTCCTATAAACACAACGGGGAGGACAACTAAAAAACTAAAAAACTAAACTACAAAAAGTGATATGCAACTAGGACTCCAGACAGATCTGTGATGTTTTCTACTCATTAACAGCTCTAATTATAATTAAAATGTGTCTGGTATAGTCAAGGTGAGTGTTATACATCTCTGGTCTGGTCTGAAACTAAATAGTCAACTATAGACAAAAACATAAAAATCCAACACAAAAGCCAAAACTCTACAAGGAAATGTATTGAGATTTGAAATAAAACATAAAAAGCAAAATAAGACACCCAGTATTTTTTTCTTTAGAAAAAAAGAACTTCAAAACAACATGTTAAACTTTCATCAATAATACTAAAGATGTTCTATGAACATCCACCAAGCATATGGGTCAGTGACTAATATTGTTTGACAAGATGAGAAACTCAAAACAAGTTAAAAATAGTTTTATTCTTGTTATTTAAAAGTCAATTTCAACCTTTTTCCTTTTTTTTTAATATACAGCTCTGGAAAAAAAATAAGAGACCACTGCATCATTTTTTCCTGAAATCGTCATCTCTACATGTATTCCAGCCATTCCATTCCAGCATCTGTTGAATTCCAACACATGAACACCTCATTCTGTTTAAAGAGGAACTGATTAGATGAAACCTGAACCAAGAACAATGTTAAAGACTGAAGCTGGGATTAAAAATAAGGGTTATCACACCAAATATAGATTTTTGGTGCTTCATTGATTATGTTGCTTAAAAATGAATTTGATCTTGTTTCTTTGCATTGTTTGAAGTCTCTTTTTTCAGAGCTGTAGCATCCTCCTAGAAAATTAAACTTGTTGAGAGCATGTGTTAAAACATTTTTAAGACAGTTAAACTATCTGGTAGCAAGTTTTTAGGGTTAAACCACATGACAGTTTAGTCACTGACCCAAATACTGAGCACAAATATCATCAGTGATGGACATCACATGTCCAGACATTGTCTCTCCTGGTGTTCAGACATCATTTTTCCTGGTGTTCAGACATTGTTTTTCCTGGTGTTCAGACATTGTCTCTCCTGGTGTTCAGACATCATTTTTCCTGATGTTCAGACATCATTTTTCCTGATGTTCAGACATCATTTTTCCTGGTGTTCAGACATTGTTTTTCCTGGTGTTCAGACATAATCTCTCCTGGTGTAGCCGTTGACCGCCATGGTCTTGACGGCTGAGTAGTCGACCCGGGGCAGAGCGGAGCCACTTTGTGTGGTGGCAGCTTTTTGAGGACAGGAGCAGCAGAGCAGAGCTCCTCCGAGGATCAGCAGGCAGGAGGCGGCCCAGCCGAAGTACAGAGCGTTGCCGAACTCCCTCTTCCCCGTGTCCTCCAGCGTGGGGTCGTAGAAGCCCAGGACGATGGCGTGGGCGGTCCAGGACACGGCCACCAGCAGCAGCAGCCCAGCCACCACGAACACTGCCCCGGCGGACGCCGCCAGCCGCGGTTTGCTGCTGACGTCGCGGCTGCAGTTGGTGCATTTGGCCCCAGCCACCGCCAGGCCGACGCCCGCCACACACAGCGCCATGGACAGGATGACCAGGGCCCGGGCTGCCTGCAGGTCGGCCGGCAGCCCCAGCATGGAGTCGTGCACCTTGCAGTGCATCTGCCCCGTGCTCTGCACCGAGCAGTTCATCCACAAACCCTCCCAGATCACCTGGGAGATCACGATGTTCTGACCCACATAGGCCGCCACGCGCCACATGGGCATGCCGCACGCCACCATCACCCCCAGCCAGCCGGCCACGGCCAGGACCATCCCCAGGATCTCCAAACCTGCAGAGTACATGGTCTAATGGCTCTAAAGGGGCAGATACTGGCCCTCTGTGTCCGCAGGCTCAGCCTCCTGAGATGAAGCAGATATCGGATCTCGCTGCCTCCAAGTCCCCGCTAAGACTTTTAGTGAAAGAGAGAGAGGGAGAAACAGATTCTAGCTTCTTTATACGGCTTAGACGTCTGAAGGTGGAGTCAGCTGAAAGTGGCATCATGTTGAATTCTAAACTACACCTGCACTTCTGTGTTCAACTGAAATCTGGAAAACAAGGAACAACAATTTAGAATCCATGTTCTTTTATATAAACTCCCATATTATACACTCTACCTGGGTTTTATTTGAAGTTGTGATGTCACTAACAAGACAAGCTTGTGGTTTTAAGAAGCAAAAATCATCTCAATATAGTTTATATAGTTAAATAATATAGTTTACATCTCTGCTCTGCAGCTTCAACACAAATTACCTTTAAGGTCATTCGTGATCTCATTAATATTAATGAGCCTCTACTCTGATTGGCTGATTTGAATGAGTGGTAGATAATGACTGTATATTTGTGAGGTCACAACTTCACTGAAGTCCTGACGACTCACTTTAAAGCAAATTTCCTGAATCTGTGCTATGTGCATTTGAAATGTGGATTGAACCTTTTGAAACACAGGGCAGTGCTATAGAAGACCTAGAATTTATTATTATGAAAAAGATATTTAAATTGCACTTTCTACCATACTTGACCTTTAAATTCCTTTAGAGTCTTAAATATCAGTAGAAGATATTACTTACATAGATTCTGGAGGCTAGTGTGATTATAGGAAGACATTAATGCAGCAATGCTCCTTTATTAAGGCTTTTGGTTCTGAGATAATGATAATGTACAGTATCTGTGACATGTGATAACCTTGAAGGAAAATGCTGAGTCATGACCTCCTTCATATAAAAGAACAACAATGACAGGCCTTGTTGTTTTTTGGCCACCTCCATTATCAAAAAAAGGAGGAAACTGTGTTTACAGCCTCACTGTGAGCAACCTGAGGTGTTTTTATTAAAATGAGGGATTTATTTATAGTTACATTTTTAATTGAACAGTGATATAACAGACTGGTTGTTTGTGTCCTGGTCTAAACGGGAAAGATCTGCTGAATTTAAATGAGACACTACAGCAAAGATCAAACCATAAATATGTTAAGGACTTGGGAGAAATAGAATATAAATATCCAAATTTATGTTATAATTAGTATATAATTAGTATATAATTCAATCAAAATAAAACTAGTTGTGTTGTTCTTTTATCCACGTGTAAAGCAGCTTACCCTCCTTTAAATCCCACCATGCTGTGTTTCTACAGGAGCCCTGAACAGACAAATCATGTTTTCGTCACCACTATACACACTTTAACGACCTTTAACTTTTAACCTTTAATGACCTTTACCACACACAGAGAGCTCAGAGGTTTAAACTGCAGCATTCCTTTCTTTTCCCCTCACAGTGACGTTAAAACTTCTACAGTAACATCACGTTAGATTTGATTTGAATCTTTATTTCCAACATGTATGTGAGCACTGGACAGTTTACAATTTTACAGTTTCTAAAAAAAAAATCTCAAACCAAATGAATCCATCCTCTTTCCTCCTTTTCCTTTTGTTCATCTTCTTTCCTTGTTTTCCGTTTTCTTTATTTTCCCTTCCTATCCCTCCAGTATCCACTAAATACTATATCTATAGTATCGGTCTCCTAGTTATTAATTAAAGAAATAATAATAATAGTAATACTACTACTATCAACAATAATAATAATAGTAATAATAAAGTTAAACATGTTTGCAAAGGAGTAGAAAAAGTAAAATACTTATCTGTGGTTTATCATCACATCAAATGTTGAACACCTGATCAATCAAACAACAAATCAAACAACAGCTGAGGAGGATGGGATGTCTCCTTAATTATCTTTAATTATGCCTTCTTTATGGTCATCTCTGATGGACAATAGGTCATTTATGATGCTCCAGGCTCTTCTGTCATTAACAGAGGTCACCTGGGGTCAGTGGTCAGGTTGAGCATCTCCTCTATTTGTGGTTAACCCCCTGGATTTTAGTGGCTAATAAAAGATCTTTGTATTGTTGTCACTTTACATTGATGAGAAGAATCAGCCTTTTCTTCTCATCAGCAGGTGTCCTAACATCTTATACCAACTTCAAACCTGCATCTCACAAACTCCTGACTCATAAACCATGTACAAAGCTGCTGCACAATAACAGATGAAATCTGGAAATTATATAGACTGTAATAACACCCCATGTTATATTTAACTAAAATAATAAACTGGGGAATAATAATTTATTACTGTATGTGTATTTCTACACGGAGATAGAAGATATTGTAATATTTTTGAAGGGAACA
Source organism: Lepturacanthus savala (assembly GCA_030544235.1). Lineage (NCBI taxonomy): Eukaryota > Metazoa > Chordata > Actinopteri > Scombriformes > Trichiuridae > Lepturacanthus > Lepturacanthus savala. The sequence goes on from CM060468.1 coordinate 25,631,741, forward strand.
CCACACATGGCAACCTTCTGATAATACAGAAACAAGATGCTAAAATATTAATCAAATGTGTTCCTTCCCATACCTCTGTACTCCTGGTACGAGGCTGGTGTATCAGGAGGAACTCTGTGGATTGCCAAATAATGTCAGATAAAACCAGATAAAACCAGAATCATAACAGCTGATGCTTTCTGTTAATCTCTGGCATTTGGTGTAGGATGCAGCAGTTTCTTTGCAGACATGGTGTTATTTTAACCTTCCTGTGCTCCTTCTCCTTCTTACTGTAACTACATTAAACATAAAAACAAACCTGTGAATGTTGTAAGTGGTGAGATGTGGAACTTAATCACTGCAACAGCATCAATGGCTCTTAAATCAGTAAAACATTTTCAGCTACGCTGTTAGTAGTATATGTTAATAGAAATGACTCTATGATACTTAGACTTCATAAATAAATTTGGTGAAACACATTCAGCCTGAGACAAAAGGTTTTGGTGTTATTTCATCACTTCCTGTATAAAACTCTGTGGCTTTAAAGAATAAGCCACTTCATTCTTTGATGTAAATGTGGACAGTCTTTTTATGATTTGATGTGAAATGCTACTTGTAATTATGGTAAAGTGCTAATTTCTTAAATTTAAATTAAATACACTTGGTTTGTATAGTAAATAGTATAGTATAGTATAGTATAGTATAGTATAGTATAGTATAGTAAAACTTAAATAGAGCAGTATCTTAGAGCTGCTTTAGACTTCTATTTTTGCAAAAATATATCCAAACTTAAAGGTCCCATATTATACAAATAGACACTTATGTTTTTTTTTAAAACTAGATAAGGTTATATATTATATTATATATATCATAACCTAATATAAAAACTGAGAAATACTAGCTGCCTGAATTTAGAAGTTCCAGTGAGGCTTGAGTTCTGTAAAACTACCATGAGCTGGATTCTTGTACTTTAATCATTCAATCACAGAACAGGGGAGGGTGAAGAAGATGACAAACACAGAAGAGACTTGATAACTGTGGATCCAACATGGCGGTGATTTAACTTCATGATGCAGCTGTAGAAACTTAGACCATAAGTTTATCTTTTAAAAATGAGTAACTTTCACCACTAAACAATTTCATAGATAGATAGATAGATAGATAGATAGATAGATAGATAGATAGATAGATAGATAGATAGATAGATAGATAGATAGATAGATAGATAGATAGATAGATAGATAGATAGATAGATAGATAGATAGATAGATAGATATTTGTTGAATGATGAACTAATGGTTCAGACTGAATATCAGTCTACATTGAGATGAGGTCTGGTGTTAGCCAGGCTACTAATATATTATACTAAGGTATCAAAATGTCATGACTAATAGACCTTTAATAAACTAAGGTTAGTTTCTGCTCACTGAATATCATTTAATCATTTCATAAAGGCCTATTATTTAACAACCTGTTATCTAATGTTCCTGCTGTTTTTTTCCTGGATGCAGCAGATCTGTAGGTCTCAGTAGATCCAGCTCAGAGTCTCAAGACATCAGGAGACGTTTCCTGCTTTGATTTTATCCAAAATAAATATGTCCTTTATTGAGGGAGTTCAGCAGGAGATGCAGCAACACCAGACCATACATGAAGCTACACGCTAAGTCTTTTACTAAACATCCACCTGCCGTGGGAGCAGGAGCAAGTCGGACCGGTTCCTCCGTGGTTTTGGTGTCTCCTGTTGATTCTTATCCACAGTAACCTGGCTTTAGTAACATACTACCTATTACTGTTATAATGCTGCTTTGTTTCCTGTTGCATTCACCTTTTCAAACCTTTTTGTTCTTTGTATTTGATCCGTTGTTGTGATTTTTCGTCTTTGACATGCGCTGAAGTTAAAAGTAAAAATGATTAAAGCCCATAGCCTCCCTCAATGTATGAAGTCTCATGGGGGATGATGTGTGTATTAAGATGTTATAGGATGTTATATCATAAACAGACGTTTATTAGGGAGTTTAGAATGTCTGTGTTTGGTTTACATCTAAAGGAAAAAAGAAAAAGCCTGAATCCTCTAACAGTTCATACAATGAGGAGCTGATATTTCCCCCAGGCCAAAATACAAACTCTCCTATAAACACAGTCACTCCCTATTTCACAACCAAAATGACTTCAAACCTGATTTTGACAGCAGCTTTTTGGATTCTAGTAGCACATTTTACAGTATTACATTAACACAAGCTGACCTTCACACATTTATCACACTATAACATAACACTATAATGTTTATCCAACATTTACATTTAGACAAACCAACGAGATCAGCTGTTAAACCAGAAACAACAGTTTATATAGAACCATAGAGGTGTCTTAATATAAATTTTTAAAAAATGGCCGCACATTGTTTGATATGTAGAGACATTTCACATTATTTGTTCTATTTTTATATACTAGACTTTCTCTAAAAATATCTTCCATCACCTGAAGACTCTCAGGTTCTTGTGTCATGTGATGATGTCGGTACATGTGTGACTCACAGAGATAGTGTTTATTGTGCCTAGATTACCCTGAAACTGTGACTGTGCCTGAACAAAAACCTCAGGGATAAAGTGATGACGTGACATTCCATACACTGACACAGCTTAAAACACATGAAACTGCTCAGTTTTTTTTTTTTTTTTATTTTAAAGGAAAATTCGCACCACAAGACAGTTGCATCACAACATATTGTTCATAAGGAGCCACACAGGACTGGGATCTAATAAATGTTTTCTTTCATTAAATTAAACTTTCTTTTAAAAGGTAGAGACCAGTAATATCTTACTTTAAAATTAAATTATCAAAAAAGGTGCATAACATTGATGCCCAATCTGTAACAGTAGAAATAAAAGCTATTTCTCTATTAACCTTCTGCTATGAAGCTTGTAATACAGAGTAAGTAGTTTATCCTCAGTGGCCTGTATATTAGATATGTTGAGTTAAATGGCTGCAAAGGAAAATGCTGAACACCTGCTACTGTTCTGCAGCCTGAGATTTCTGTCATATTCAAACTGAGCCATGCAGCCAGTGAAGTGAAGGGCTAAACACCTGAGTGGAAATCTGCCGTTACTGTGAAGTCTGGACTTGCCTCATAAATACCTGCTGACACTTGTCATTCTGGTTCCCGTTGGCGTTTTCTCATAGCCGCTGAGCTGTTGTTCACCTGCTGCTGCAAAAACTTTGCACTAACTGTTAATTCATTTAGCAAATGACTGAATATTATGTAACACTGACCCTGGTTCATGCACTTATTGTATTGGAGCCTAGTTCACCATATCGGAATTAGTCAAAAACACAAGTCTTGTGATCTCTGAGGACATCAGGACTAATCTCACCCTGAAACCATCTCTCCTCAGTTTTAATTGTGGAAATTCCTCCCTGCCTCCTTGTGTGTGGAACCCAATCTCCATGTCCAGGCTGGAAGAGCTTTAATGATCCTACCTTGGATAAAATAGAGGCATTATAGTCCTAACGGCAGATTTGGCTCTAAAACACTGCCTCTATTCATTTCTGAAACAATCTGATTCTCTCTCTACGTCTCTTTGCCCCCTCTTGCTATTCCTTCTTTTTGCTGCAGTCTTTCAGCTGGAATCATTGACATGGTGTCTGCAGCTTCTCCAACATCTTCCTCCTGATGTTCTGCAGCAGAAACTATCCATAAGGACCTCAGGACGTTTATCATCCAAGTCATCGTGTAGGAGAAGGCAGCATCCTTCCATCCTCTCAGCCTTTCAACGGACTGACATCACTGTAAGGTCAGCTTTGAGTTTTCTTTTCCACTTACAGTTAATCTTTTCTCTTCCTATAAACACAATTATTTGGGATTGGATAAACGTGGTTCACATGAAATAATAACTCATTTTAGTCTTTTGTTCTAATTTTCAAGGAGATTATTCCATCCACACCATTATTAAATTCCTTGTTATATCATAAAATGTATCATAAATCTGTGTAATCAGGGTAACGTATTGTCAAATGAATAACAAATATTTCAGTGTCAAATAAATATCCTAGGTCTGATTATCTATATCTGCATTTTGTTGTAAGACTTTCAAATCAAAGTCACTTATTCATTAAAACAATATACATATTGTAATAAATATGAGTTTCACTTGACATTGCACTTATTATTATTTTTTTTGTCACATAATTATTTAAAGGTCAGCTTTATCAAATCCTGTGTACTAGGTGGTTAGTTCTAATAAAATGAGATAGTAACTAAGAAAAGGAACAGAAGTTCATACACTAGGTCTTCTGACATCATTTCTCACTGTGGTCCTCTATGATTTTGCACCTGTTGACAAATTGTGCAAATCTGTATCTTAAGAATCTGAAACTCCCAAAGCTGAAAAGATCTGAGACCACAGGTCAAAGGTTAACATAAAACAGCAGTAACAACTACAGGGGCTGTAGCTTTGCTGCTGTACAGCCCCTGAGGTCAAACTGTGATTTGTGATGTTGGGTGATCCCATTAAAATCTGCTTGACTTTACAACAAAACAGAATATCTTTGACATTAAATCAAAACTTGAGATTTTCTTCCAGCTACAAACAAATGGTGAATGTTTTACTGTGAAACTCTCTGAAAACCTTTTATTTACAAATGGCAGAAATAAATAAATCTCTAGATGTGGAAAACAAGCTTATATTTTCATAGATAAAGTCAGAAATACAAATTAAACATCTTTATAGAGAGTTGTCACTGTTACAGCAGTGAGTCAAACAGAAAACACCAAAGACCAGTACCATCACTTCAAGGAGTGGCTGATGGTATTTTTTTGTCTCAAATAGTGACTGAGTCACATGTGGTGAAAACCGACATGATGACACATGCCTGGTGGTGTTGAGGGTGTAGTCATCACGTCACAGCTCAGCGTGACAGTTGTTGTGTCCAGCCCCTCCTGATGTGGACTAAATGTATAAAAGACCTGCTCCAACCCACACGACATTTATCTTCTTCTCTTGAACAACACTGACCTGACTTCCAGAGACTTTTTTTGGACGCCTCTTCTTTTTTTGCGAGACTCTTCCTGCAGAAACATGGTGTCGGCCGGGTTACAGATGCTGGGCACCGGCCTGTGTGTTATCGGCTGGATCGGGGCCATCGTGACCTGTGCTATTCCCCAGTGGAAGGTCACGGCCTTCGTGGGCACCGCCATCATCACGGCTCAGACCACCTGGGAGGGCATCTGGATGAGCTGCGTGGTGCAGAGCACGGGCCAGATGCAGTGTAAGGTCTACGACTCCATGCTGGCTCTGTCCAGAGACCTCCAGGCCGCCCGGGCCCTCATCATCATCTCCATCCTCATCGGCATCTTCGGCCTCCTCCTGGCCATCGCAGGGGGTAAGTGCACCAACTGTGTGGAAGACGAGCGCTCGAAAGCCAAGATTGGTGTGGCGTCCGGCGTGATCTTCATCGTAGCGGGTCTCCTGTGCCTCATCCCCGTGTCCTGGACAGCTAACACCGTCATCAGGGACTTCTACAACCCCATGCTGGCCGGCTCTCAGAAGAAGGAGCTGGGGGCTGCCCTCTTCATCGGCTGGGGCGCCGCCGGTCTTCTCATCCTGGGAGGAGCCCTCCTTGCCGCCAACTGTCCTCCCAAAGACAACTACTCCGCTAAGTACACAGCACCACGCTCATCTGCTCCTAAGGACTACGTTTAATCAGAGGAAAAACAAAGGAGGAGACAGAGGGACTGAAAATGAACAGTTTCAACTTTTAAGTTGGGATTTCACAGAGATTTTATTGTGCAGCTGTTTGGTCGTAAAGGTTCCTGTTGAGATGCACATCAGGACTTCATTAGAGCCGAGATTAGACACCACACCCAAAGTACAGATTGTGTTGACTGAGTGAAAAAACAAGTGGCTTTACATTTTTAAACAAAATATAACATGATGCATTGTATTTTTTGTCTTATTTTTTAGCCTTTTTCCAAATATCATTTCACTGTAAAGTGTGTATTGTACATGAATGTCTTAAACTGTAAATAAAACATTTTTACCATCATTTAATTATCGTGCTGTATATGTTCTTTTACATTTTATGTTATAACAGATTAAAAACTAAAATGGAGCTTTATTAAGAACACATGAGGTGGGGAACATCTCTTAGAGATTTTAGTTGATAACTAAAAACATAGATTTTAATTGATTGTAATGCAAATTCTATGTACTGTCAGCTTGTTATAAAACATCATTATATTATAAAACCTCCTAATTCACTTCCCTTTCATGAAAATCACCTTGTTTAATTCTTTGAATGTGCAAGAATGAGCTAATTAACCACATATGATTTAGCTATATACTCTATACTAAAGGTCCAACATTAAAACACAACAATACCCATACAGAATATATAATATAAATTATATGATATAATACATATATAAAAAAACATTCAACCTGCATGACATGGGAAACACAAAAAACATAAGATCATACATGCAACATACATGATAAAACCATTTTTTATTTGTTTATGATTAAATCATAACAGAACAGTAGGAAACATCTTTACAGCAAAATGATTAAAGCAACATTCATCAAAACTGAAGAACTAGTCTGATGTCTCCTACTCATCCAACCTGATGAAATCAAGGTATCCAGAATATAAATATAAACACACACACACACACACACACACACACACACACACATCCACCACTCCCAAGCCTTTCCCCTTGCTGCCCAGACTTTTATATCCCATGCAAACATAATGTAACTAACAAAGATTTCCAGCATCTGATTAATTTTCTCTAATAACTTACACCAGCAGATGATATTGGATGTTTTGGCATGATGTAAATGTGTAAATGTGAATGTGCTGTTGTGTGATATCTCCATAAGATGAAAGCTGTCTGCAAAATGTTTGCAGCTGTCAGACCAGTCCACAAGAAACACTTGAATATTAGACACACAGAATATCAGTACCAGAATTACTTTATTCCACTGTCTAAAAGCTCTTAAGCAGTTCTAGAAATCCCTGAAATTAATAAATACTAAAACATAATCACTCACATCCCAGATTGTTGTTTGTAAATCATTCAAAATTTTTGTATAATTTTCATGAATCATGAGACTCATGTAGATGTTTTTTTGCAGGAAACTGTAATTTCAGCATAAAATCAGACGTTGCATCTTTATAGAAATATATCAAACGTTGAGTCGTGAGTTATTCAGTCACATGCTGAGGCATCACCTGGCCAACACTGCCCCTTGCTGTAAACTAAAGTTAGTGTAGTAGACAACATTAATAGTTAACAGGTTGTAGTTGTTTTTGTTGTATTTTACTTTTTGTTTATTTGAACAACATGGACAGAGCATAGTAATAAACATTGAATGTAAATATAGCAGGTTATAATGAAAGGCTGATTTACATCAGTCATTCCTGAGGCAGGTTAATGTTACTTTAAATCATGAAGAACATCAATGAGGACAATACAGTACAATATACAGTAATAATATACAATAATAATATGCAGTAATATACAGTAATAATATATAGTAATTTACAGTAATAATACACAGTAATATACAGTACAGGCCAAAAGTTAGTTCTTCTCATTCAATGTATTTTCTTTATTTTCATGACTATTTCCATTGTAGATTCTCACTGAAGGCATCAAAACTATGAATGAACACATGTTTATGGTGTTATGTGCTTAACAAAAAAGGTGAAATAAATGAAAACACGTTGTATATTCTAGTTTATTCTAAATACCCAACCTTTGACCTGATTGATAAAGCAAGAAATTCCACTAATTAACCCTGATAAGGCACAACTATGAAATGAAAACTACCTCTTGAAGTTCATCAAGAGAATGCCAAGAGTGTGTAGAGCAGTAATCAGATCAAAGGGTGGCTATTTAGAAGAAACTAGAATATAAAACATGTTTTCAGTTATTTCACCTTTTTTGTTAAGTACATAACACCATAAACATGTGTTCATTCATAGTTTTGATGCCTTCAGTGAGAATATATATATATATATATATATATATATATATATATATATATATATATATATATATATATATATATATATATATATATATATATATATATATATATATATATATATATATATATATATATATATATATATATATATATATATATATATATATATATATATATATATAAATATAATTCTAATGGAATTAAAATCTCATAAATATACAGAACATATTTTAATTTTTAACATATTTAAAAACACCTGTGTTTATTGGTTATTAACTCTACCTTAAACTTAAATCCATATTACTATATTAATATTATACTCCATATACTCCATATTAATATTAAACATGTTTTCCCGTGAAATCTTTGTGAATTATTGAATGAATGCCTGAAGCCTGTGACCTTGAAGGTTTATATTTCTGTCTGGTCAGCACTAGTGTGAAGGTCACTGGTTCTCTGTTTGTGTGTAAACTCCATTGAACCAATAGGAGACTGTGACTGTGGTTTCACCCTCATCCTCTGTTCCCTCTTCTCACACAACTATAAAACAAGCCCACACCACTCCATTGGTCTTCCTGTTGGGATTCTAGCATCGGTGAGATGGTTTCTCAGGGGATCCAGCTGCTCGGCATATCGATGGGTGTGGTGGGCTGGTTCATGGTCGTCCTGGTGTGTGCCCTGCCCATGTGGAAGGTCACGGCCTTCATCGGCGCCAACATCATCACGGCCCAGACCATCTGGCAGGGTTTGTGGATGAACTGCGTGGTGCAGAGCACGGGACAGATGCAGTGTAAGGTGTACGACTCCATGCTGGCGCTGCCTCAGGACCTGCAGGCCGCCAGGGCCATGGTGGTCATCTCCATCCTGACCGGCATCTTCGGGCTGGTCCTGTCCATCGCCGGTGGGAAATGCACCAACTGCATTGAGGAGGAGCGGTCCAAGGCCAAGGCCTGCATCCTGGCTGGAGTCCTGTTCATCGTGTCGGGGCTGCTGTGCCTCATTCCCGTCTCTTGGTCCGCTAACGCCATCATCACCAACTTCTACAACCCGCTGATCGTCGCCGCCCAGAGGTACGAGTTAGGAGCGGCGCTGTACATCGGCTGGGCTGCTGCCGCCTTGATGCTGATGGGAGGGGGGCTGCTGTGCTGGAACTGCCCCCCCAAACATGAACATGAACATCCCCGCTACATTCCCAGGTTCACCCCGGTGAAGTCAGCCTCCACATCCAGAGAATATGTGTAGACGATTCAGCCACCACGGAACGTTCTACTGAGAGAAACCAGAGTTCACTTTGACATTCATTGGCAGTGTAAATATGACAGGAAACATGAGTTTCTATTAGTTCCTTAGGTGATGAGTTGTGGCAGCAGGAGCCTGCATGGGCTGTGATGTTGTCTGACTGTCACACCTGAATGCAATGAAGCCATCATCAATAGACATTCCTGCTTAGGTCAAAGTTATAAACAACTCAGCTTCTGCATTTTATTCTGATATCATGGGTTTATGGATCAGTGACAAATGATGTTTTGCAGGATGAGAAAGTCAAAACGTTTTAAAAATGTAGTTTTAAGAAGCATTGATCAGGTCTCTATGAATGCTTATTGTGTGTCCATGAAACAAATTCTCTTTTCTTCATCCTATGGAACAACAACCTTGTACATGATGCAAAAAAAAAAAAAAAAAAAGAAACTGTCATCATTATTAAATTCTGCAGTTTAAATATTTGGAGATGCAAAAAGCTAACATGAATTAATGAATAAATAAATATATATTTTTTACAAAAATAAAGATTTTCTGCAACCTAAAATATAAAACTTGTTGATAGCATGTCTTGCTAATTTTTTTAAAACATTTTTAGGGTCACATCACATTTTTGTCACTGACCCATATACTTATATGAAAGTGTCTTTTTAAACCTTAGATCCATGTGATGCTGTGGTCGACTGTTGAGAAATCAATATCATAGATAATTAAGTATAATTAATACATGTAAATATTTTATTGAGTTCTATTTATCATTATTCTTATTCATAGATATTTTTATTTTAACATCCCATCACATGTAAAAAGCAAAAAGGGGCATAAACACACTATAATTAAAACAGACTGTTAAGTAGAACCTGTGCATTTTTATTTGTTATCCTACAACTTCCATATTTAAGTCAACTAAACTATGAACATTTTTTTATTTCTCTCTTACAAAAGCTTGTAATGATCTGTTAATGTAAATAAATCATATTCTTCCTGGATGAGGATTCTTTCCTTTATGAGAAAAAACAGAGATGTTAAAAGAGACTGAGCATCAGGGTTTTAACATCACAAAATAAGGTCAGGAGATGATTATGTGTCAATGTAGAAGCTATATTATTACCACAGATTAGTAAGTCAATTCCTATGTAATTTCCATGGGAAATGGGATATGTGTCTTTATAAGATGTGTTAGACAAATAGCATAAATGGTTTCAGGGATGTCTGGTTTTGTCCTTTATGAGTTTATAGTCGCTCACTCTTCACATGATCAGCAAAACATGCTCTAAAGATTCTTCTGACTTTCAATAGCCAACAGGAAATTGCAAATAATAAACTTTTTTCATCCATAATTTACATATCACCTCTCATATACCGTATAGTTAATATGACAATGTAAACCCAAACAGAAGAAATCAGTTTACATTTAATGTTCTATCTGAACAGGACACCAGGGGGAGAGAATGCGCCACAACTCCTTATACAGATATAGAAAAAAGATGTTATTTCATCAAAAAAAATTGGATTTAAATACCGTACTGTACTATGTACAATTTGGTTTCTACAGTGTCTAATTTCTCTCTTTTCAATATTTGTTTAATGATGTTACCTGTACTTGTTTTATTTTCCCACCTGGTAGATAAATGAGCTGACAGTTTCACATGGGAGTATCATTTGATAATGAAGATAGAATTGATTAATGAAGTAGTAATAGTAGTAATAATCACGTATCCATTACATTACCACCCATACTTAATAGTTAAAAAAAATAATTAAAATAGAAAATAGTTAAAAAGTTAGCATTTCAGTGCCTAGAATTTCCATCAATCAGATGCAGGGATAAATATATGATTATTGTTATTTACTCTAGACTTTGACATCTGTTTTTAAAGATTTGTAGTAAGATGCCATGTTCTAATAAGTGAATAATGTATTAATTCAAAGTTCAGGTGGATTATACTGAAGGAATAATCTAATATGAGGAAATTGCAAATATTAAAACTAGTGTGTTGTGGAATAGTTGTCGTCTATTATCCATCGTGGGGTTTCACTTCACTTGACTTCATTTTTCTAAATGATAGTAGCTGCAGTATCGAGCGGCTGCAGCTTGTTTACCCAACAGTAGTATCTGAGTAGGAGGTGGTAGTTTTCTTTTTAAAATGCAAAGCATCAGCATCAGTTTCATTTCATGTCTCTGACTTCCTGTTGACGGCATCGAGGCTCTGAGACTCGTCTGAATCTCACGTCCTCAATTCACTTCCACATCAGTCTGAACCTGGTTCAGATCTTATCAGGTCTTCTTACACTTTTCACCACCTATAAACTGCCAGACCTCCATGTCAGATACAGTCTACATCAGCCTGAAAAACTAATATTGACTCACCTTGTGTGTATTGATGCTCTGTGGTTGACTGATTATAGTCAGTGGAAGTTCAGTAAATCTAACTTCACATAACCTCCGCCCTTAGATACACAATAGATTTACAGAATATACTGAAATAAGATAATTACAATAAAATCTGGATGACAAAATTAGAAATAGATTCATAACAGATGTGAGTAATATACAGATGTGGAAAAAAACAAGAGACCACTGCAAAATGATCAGTTTTTCTGATTTTACTAGTTATAGGTGTATTTTAGTTTGAGTCTATAAAAAACTGGCAGCATTTCCTTCAAATTCCAAATAAAATATGATCATTTGCAGAATTTATTTGCAGAAAATGACAAATGGTCAAAATAACAAAAATATTTTTAATCCCAGCTTTAGTCTTTAACATTGTTCTTGGTTCAGGTTTCACCTAATCAGTTCCTCTTTAAGCAGAATGAGGTGTTCATGTGTTGGAATTCAACAGATGCTGGAATGGAATGACTGGAATACATGTAGAGATAATGATGAAAAAATCATGCCTTGGTCTCTTATTTTTTTTTCCAGAGATGTAATTAGGACACTCTCCTTACTGATGATTTGAAACTAGCAAAATAAAAAGCGTTGTTTCAGGACCTTTAAAGTCACTCAGTGGCTGTAAATCAGCATCATCTTTACCTCAGGATCATCTGTATATCAACATGTGTTTCCCTAAGAATAAAAACAAGGTGTGAGCATTGGTCTAAAGCGTGTGCCACTCCTCTAACTCTGGGAAGAGGAATCTTGTTGGGCCAGAAAAACTCACCTGAGGGCGCCGCCCCCCTCCCTCCCTGTGCATTCTCTGTCAAACAACAGTCGACAGACCTGAGACTCAGACAGGAACCAGAGCCTCTCGCTGGGTTAAACCTTTCCTCTGTTTCTGTGAGCGAAGCCTCTTCAGGATGGGGAGGATCGGTAAAGAAGTGGCGGGTCAGATCATCAGCTTCATCGGGCTGGTCGGTGTGTCAGTGACCTGCGGCGTGCCCATGTGGAGGGTGACCTCCTACATCGGAGCCAACATCGTGACGGGCCAGGTGGTGTGGGACGGGCTGTGGATGAACTGTGTGATGCAGAGCACGGGGCAGATGCAGTGCAAGATGAATGACTCTGTGATGAGGCTGTCCAACGACCTGCAGGCCGCCCGCGCCCTAGTCATCATCTCCCTCATCTTCGGCTTCATTGGCTTCATCGTCAGCTTCATCGGGGCCAAGTGCACCGGCTGCTTGAAGAAGGAGGCGTCCAAGGCCAACGTGGTGATCATCGGCGGCTGTCTCATCATCATCGCCGCCATCCTGGTCCTAATCCCTGTCTGCTGGTCGGCGGCCATCACCATCTCTGACTTCCGCAGCCCCCTGACCCTCGAGACCCAGAAGAGGGAAATCGGAGCGTCCATTTACATCGGGTGGGCCTCGGCCGCCATCCTGCTGGTCGGTGGGATTATCCTCACCACTTCCTGCCCTCCTCAAAGACCCCTGTACGGATACCCAGGCTACCCAGCAGCACCAGTCTACCCCTATGCAGGAGCACCAGTAAACCCAGCGACCTACAGCCCTGTGTACGCTCCCCCATCAGGAACATACACAGGAACAGGAAGTTATGTCCCCACCAAACCATACGCTGTCCCCTCAGGATACGCTGGACAGTACCTCTGAAGACTGAATGGACAGAAAAAATAAAACAGACACTCAAATGGTTCCAGGAACTGGCTCCTGCAAAGTAAAATAGCACCAAAGTACACACTTTATTTCTAGAGGATGGTATGTATTCCAGTACACTGTTGGATTGTTGGATTGTAGAATTCATTGATTGAAGTAGATTGTGATCCTTGATCATTATGAATCTTTCAGAAATGTTTGCTAGTTTGAATTGATGTTAAAGTAAAAATGTGAATTTATGCAAAGAGTTTATGAAGTTTATGAACTTTTAAATGTAACAGGAATTTTGTTTATTGTTCATTTAGGATCACAGTTACAATAATAGATACAATAATACACAGATCCAGATACAATTAAAATCATTGAAATTACAAAGAAATAACAATAAAACACAATAGTTACCATCAAGTCTGAAAAGTTGACTTTATTTTTAAATGCTTCCTTTATATCATGAAGACATATGCACTGAAAGTTGCTTTGCATAAGGAAGTCAGAGTCAATATATTTATTTGCTTGTCACACAGAGCTGATTTTGTAAATATGTGTTTTTGCTTTATGGAAACCCTGCTGTATTTTTGAGAATACTCAAAAGAATTTCAATAAAAATATTTGTAGAATAAACATTTGACTTGTTTGTGGAATTAATTGTTCAGAACACATTACTTTTATTTTATTTCTTCTGTTTTGCAATGTTCAGATAAATCAGCCATGAAGATTAGAGCTTTTCTACAAATAGAGAATATGTGTGTGAATGAGAGGTGCAGACGTGATGCTTTTTCTCATAAACAAATCAAATTTAATCACACTCATTTCACTGTAAACTGGAGCTCAGTGAAATACTCTTTAGGTGTAAAAATGTAATTCAAATAAAAATGATTGCATTGATCCATTCAAATATTGATTACTTTGAGCACTTTTGTTCTGAAAAGCCTCCAAAATAAATGCACTCCCAGATGATTATTCAAAGATGAGGCAGTGATGGACTCCAGCGATGAGGACAACATCCGGTGATACTAACACACATTTCAGTGTTTGTTTCATACCTGAAACCAGTGACTTGACCTGACGTTTATTCAACTGTCCAATCAGAGGTGGCGGAGCCTTTTTTGAATGAGGAATGCAACGTCTCTAATTAACATAGTCGTTTAAGTCTGATGTTCATCTCGTCGAAACTCCTCTCTGTCCACATACGGCTGCGGTAAAGAATCTGGTCAGGCAGGTAAATCACCTGTTGAGTTAGTTTCAGGTTGGGGGTGGACAGAGTGGCTCCACCTTCCAGGAAGACGTTCTTATAACCCAAGGAAACATGCATCAGTCTTCATTCAGATTCTCAACCCTGAGCTGAGCTCATCTTCTCTCCTACATCCATTCAGCTTCAGTGACTCAGACTAGACCTCACCATGGTGTCGATGGGACGGCAGATGCTGGGCTTTGCCCTGGCCATCATCGGCTTCCTGGGGACCATCATAGTTTGCGCCCTGCCCATGTGGAAGGTGACGGCGTTTATCGGCGCCAACATCGTGACGGCTCAGGTCATCTGGGAGGGTTTGTGGATGAACTGCGTGACCCAGAGCACGGGTCAGATGCAGTGTAAGATCTACGACTCTCTGCTGGCGCTGCCCCAGGACCTGCAGGCTGCCAGGGCGCTGGTGGTCATCGCCATCATCGCAGCGGCCGTGGGGATCATCCTGGGCATCGCCGGGGGGAAGTGCACCAACTTCGTGGAGGAGCCACACGCCAAAGCCAGGGTGGCCATCGCCGCTGGAATTGTCTTCATCATTGCCGGGGTCCTGATCCTCATCCCCGTCTGCTGGTCTGCCAACACCATCATTAGGGACTTCTACAACCCCACCATCATCAACGCCCAGCGGAGGGAGCTGGGCGCCGCGCTTTACATCGGATGGGGCACCGCCGCCCTGCTCATCCTGGGCGGAGGCCTCCTCTGCAGCTCCTGTCCTCGCAAAGACAGCCCCGAGTACCCGGTGAAATACGCCGGGGCCAGGTCAACGGCCACCAGCCGAGCCTACGTCTGAGAGGCTCCATCTGCTGAAAGACTGTAAATTCATTCATTAAGTCTCCTTCACTCTGAATTTGTAAGAGCACAAGTTTATTTTTCTGAAAGACAGTGAGAACAGCTATTCTGATGAACTCAGAATCCTTTGGTGGAGGCGAATATATCACAAGGATGAGGAAGTGCATCGCTGACTGCAACGAGTGACAGAGATTTGATGTTAAACCTGTAAAAAGCTAAACCTAAACTCTGCAATAAGGATGTTAGTGCTCTCCTTCAATCATATTGAAGGAGATTTGTACAGTGCCACTGACATGTTGTGAATGTATTGTATAATCTATTTTTATCTTTCCCATTTACAATATCAAAAGATTGTTTTTTTGATTGTTTTTGATATCACTGATATTTAATAAAAATATTTACACAACTGATATTCCTTTGTCAAAGTCCCTATTTAACCTGGAGTTAGTGTCTGTGTTCTTTTATTGTGAGCATTACTTTTAATTATTCTAATTTAGAATAATTAGAAATTTAGAAATAGAATATGAGATATATCTAGATATAGAAGAATATAGTAAATAGATAGAAGATATGTGTGTGTTTCTGACTGCATTTATTTTAGAAAAAATAATAGAAAAAACTCCTTCAATTGTGTAATTAAAGCAGGTTCCAAGTTCAACTGAAAATAGGAGAAGAAATAACAAATATCCAAGACAGTTATGAAAAAAAAACAGCCAGAAGTTCAACTGAGTTGTTCATACAGACTTCAAACTAGTTCAACCAGTTTCACAGCATGAAGTTAAATTCTTGTCATAGAATAGGCTGTAGTGTTAGTTTCGACTTATATAAAGATTCATATACCACCAGCATTTAAACAACCTCACTTATTATTATTATTATTATTAGTAGTAGTAGTAGTAGTAGTAATAGTATTACTGTATGATAATTGTTGGGTTCTAAGTGCTGACCTTTAGGTCTAAATGTTCTATAAACACTGTATATATCCATTAAAACTCAGAGACACAGAAATGCACACATTCATAAACTGTTCCTTAAAGCCACAGATATATCCTTTTTGGGATTTAACAACTTCAAATAAAACCCAGGAAATGTATAAAATATAGGACATTTATTAAATATATTAAAAATATACATAATAATAATTTACAAATGAAATCCAAAATCACAAAAATGGGATTGCACACTCAGATCAGTAAGATTTGGTTTAGATTTAGTTTCTGACATTTAAATTTAATGTCATTTTCCTTATTATAGCTGAGTATTAGCACTTTAACCTCTTTGTTTCAGAATATGTATAACTTTCTAAATACTGCATGTTCCACACTGTGTTTCACTCTAAAACCAACATGATGTCAGCGTGACAGGCTGTTTCATCTGTGTGAACTTTGTGTTTTGGTGGTATCACATTCCTCAGAAAGAAGACTGTCAAACAATATAACCACAATATCAGCTGTTAGCATCAGCTGGTTGTTCTATCTATAGTCCAGTGACATAGGTCATAGTGCTATCATCTTGCTGCTGCCTTTTATATAGGAGTCCTTCTACTTTAGTGTATTCATGTTGCTGTTCTATACTCACAGCCCAGTCCCTATAGCATCCTCCATCAGCTTCATCATCATCATTATCATCATCATTATCATCATCATCATCATCATAAAATCTTCCTGTAAATCAGGGAGTTAAACTCAGTTTCATCCTGGGCCAGATCAGTGCAGTTTTGCTGCAGCATTTATTAAAATGCAAATTATATATAAGAAATTTATTACAATGCTGCAGCAAAACATGTAAAATCATCACAGATATCTAGAGACTCATACAAGAATATGCTGATAACCACTATTAACTATTTGATTTATTTAATGGATGTTTCAAAGAGTGGAATCTATGGTTTTGTGTTGCTATGCTAAATATTAAAGAATAGAAAGAACAAGAAAGTAATGACAGATGTACTTCAACAAAGGAAAATAAGGAAAAACAGAAACTTTCCTGTTTTTAAACAACCTTCTTGGCCGATTGAGAAAAGAATTTGGAGTTAACAAAGCCGTACAAAGACAACGTAACCAGCGTGTCTCTGTTAAGTTCAAACATTTATTCATTTTCCATCTCTCAATAAATCACACAAGTCTGTGAAGCTCTGGAGGGGCCACAGAAAATGAGGTGGCGGCCCAGATTTGGTCCCGGGGCCTTGGGTTGGACACATATGCTGTAGAGTCTAAGTATTCATTAACAAGACTTTCATCATGTGTATAATAACAATAGGCCTTTTTTTTTAACAGCAGCTGTAGTGACATGAATAGGAATTAAAGTTCTAATTAGGTCAAACAGACTCAGGCTGTTGTTATTGTCTGACTGGAATGACTCTACTACACTAAGTGGAACTTTAATTAGTATCATTGGTATTGCCTGTGTTTAATTATACTTCATGTCAATATGGCTGCCATGATAAAGGTCAGTTATCTTTACTCCATTCACTTGTCTCTCCTGATTAAAATTATTTATTTTAACTTCATTCAGTGGGAGAAAACCACGTATCTCTGATACATGTCTATGCATCAACACAAATCACTGCTGCTTTGAGGCTAGTGAAGGGCAGGATGGATTCATGTAACTCTATAGTTCTGTTGTGTGCTTGCAGACTTGCAGCTTGTCTTTTGTTCCACCATTAAATCCTACCTGACCTCTTCTATTCATTCACAAGCTAGTGTTGCTCACACTTTTTTTTGTGAGAAGCATTCTCTGCCATGTCGGGAACAGCAGCAGCAAAACTTCATCACAAAAAGAATCCTGCACAGCAGGTATTCTTTGGCAAGGCCTTTAAATAGTGTAACTAATAGCTCGGCTTCCCACCTCCCATTCTTCATCCGCTTCAGATGCAGTTAAACACCTGATCATCTCACGTTCCCCTTTAGAAACCACTCGGCGACAGAGAGGAGCGATGGGTTCCATGGGGCTGCAGGTGCTGGGCAGCGGCCTGGCTCTTCTGGGCTGGGTGGGGGTGATCATAGCATGCGGTGCTCCCATGTGGCGGGTCACCGCCTTCATCGGCAGCAGCATCATCACGTCCCAGACCATGTGGGAGGGCATCTGGATGAGCTGCGTGGTCCAGAGCACGGGTCAGATGCAGTGTAAGGTCTACGACTCCATGCTGGCTCTGAGCTCCGACCTCCAGGCCTCGCGGGCCCTGATGGTGGTCTCCATCATCATGGGGGCTGTGGGGATCCTCGTCGCCTTCGCCGGGGGAAAATGCACCAACTTCCTCTCTGAGGAGAGGGCCAAGGCGAGGGCCTCGGTGGCAGCAGGTGTTCTGCTGATCATCAGCGGACTCCTCTGCATCATCGCCGTCTCCTGGACCGCCAGCAACGTCATCACAGACTTCTACAACCCGCTGCTGGTGGACGCCCAGCGGAGGGAGCTGGGAGCCTCCCTCTACATCGGCTGGGCGGCCGGGGCCATGCTGGTCCTGGGAGGAGGGATTCTCTGTTCCAACTGCCCCCCCAAGGAGGAGAAGACCCCCTCTGTGAAATACCTCCTCAACAAGTCTTCAGGAGGACTCCACAGAGTGGACTCAGGCCAGTCCTCCACGGAGATAAAGACTTACATCTGACATCTGTAGAAGTGATAGAAACATGGAGTTTAATCAGAAGAAAGGACCGACAACCCACAATGAAGGAAATATGCACTTTTATGTATGAATCTGGTGTCTGTCTGATAGATGTTGGTGTTTCTCTTGGTCTTTAACTCTGGATTTTACATCTTTTGGGGAAATTGAAATGTAAAACTTAACAACTGTGATTGCACTGAGCATCTGTTTTGTTCATAATAAATGACCATGTATTATAACATTTTGTCTTCTCTCATGCTTCTTATGTGTCTTCATTTAAAAAATGCACCAGTGGTTCTTTAAACCAAACTCTAAACCAGGAGAACCTGTTTGTCAGCTACTAACACAGAGATCAGTATCTAGAGAACAAACATGGTGACTCAGGGACGGACAATGTTGATCTGTTTAAAACATGACCTGTTTTTAAAAGTCTATCACAAAATGTCCATGTTTATGGCAGAAATATTTTGCTTTACAGGAAATATAAAAGTGTATTTAAATCATTGAATACTGGTTTTCTAAAGATGGTGTAAATGATGGTGTAAAAAAAATTCATTTTCCACTGATAATCTCACAAAAACATTTAGCATTGCTAAAGATGATGAAGATGTTTTTTTTTTAATTTTGTAACCTGCATCTTGTATTTTCTCCGGTCAATTTTGGACTTAATATTTTACTTTATTAATACTTAGTTATCCATTAGAATAACTTATTACTGTATAACAAGTGGAACAAATGAATAAAAATAACTGCTGACTACAAATGTTAAAGTCTACAGTGATTCTTGTAGAGAAAATTATTGATATTATTTAATTTAAATGATTAAGATGAAGAATTGATTATTGATTTTTTCTGTAATAATTATTACCACTGATTATACTTATTACTTTTTAGAATGTTTAACTTGTGCAGTTTTTAACCATGGTAAACCCTTCATTTCCTCCATTTCCCTCCACAGTTCAGTTATAATAAGAGATCCTAAAACGTTTCTGGACAAATCTAACACCATCTTACTACTATATACTATAACAATACTAAATACTAAAAAAAATACTGATAGCTGGAAAGTGGTTCTGGTGTCTTCAGTCTTTGCTGCTACCTAGTGGTACTTTACCTTCATAGCTAGAAAACCTGAAATATTTAGGTACTTACCTTTATATTTAGACAGTAGTTACAGGAAATAACTTCAGGTTTACAGAAAAGGAAACATACCATGTAGCTAATGGAGCTAAAGGAGAAACTAGACCTGTTGACTGAATAAAACTAAATATTGTGTTGCTTTCTCCAGGGTTCTGATGGCTCTGGAGGAGCTGGGCATCAGCCTGTCCCTGGTCGGAGTGGCTGGGACCATCCTGATCTGTGCCCTGCCCATGTGGAAGGTGACGGCGTTCATCGGGACACACCTGGTGGTGATGCAGGTGTTCTGGGAGGGTCTGTGGATGACGTGTGTCAGCGAGTACACGGGTCAGATGCAGTGCAAGCTGTATGACGCCCTGCTGGACCTGTCCCCAGACCTGCAGGCCGCCCGTGGCCTCATCTGTATCAGCCTGGTTCTGGGCTGCCTGGGCTTCCTGGTCTTCTTGCTGGGGGCGCGCTGCACCAACTGCCTGGTCCACCCACGGGTAAAGGCCCGGGTGGTGCTGAGCTCCGGGGTCATCTTCTGCCTGGCCGCCCTCACTGCTGTGGTCGCCGTGTCCTGGACGGCCAACTCCGTCATCAGAGACTTCCACAACCCGCGGGTCCCTGAGGTGCTGAAGAGGGAGCTGGGAGCGGCCATTTATATTGGCTTCGTGACCTCTGGGCTGCTGCTCTGTGGGGGGGTCGTACTCTGCAGCAGCTGCCCCCCCCAGAGGACCAGGACCAGGACCAGGACCCCCTCCAGGACCCAGGGTCCAGGGTCCACGCCGGCCTGGACACACCCACACAGCAGCTACGCCATCAGGAACTACGTGTGAAGTGAAGCAACACGTCCAGTGGAAAATATTCAGACCCCCTTAAATGCTTCATTCATCTTCTATACCTGCTTATTCCTCATTAGGGTCACATGGTCTGCTGCAGCCAATCACAGCACATTACAGGTGAGAGGCAGGTTCCACCCAGACAGCTAGCAGCCACACACACACACACACACACACACACACACACACACACCCTGCCTCCTATGGTGATTTAGAGTCTCCAGTTAACCTCAGCATGTGTTTGGTCACACATACGCTTCTTTGAACCGACTTTAGCTTTAATTATAGCAGCATTCGCAAGATTCTGTGATGTCACAAGTGAATGAGATAAAGGTGTGGACCAATTCATGTGTGAAAATTATGCCTCATGATCTCTGAACCACTCCATCACAACTTGAACGAATGAAACATGAAGAATCCATTGATGGAATAACCTGGTCATTCACTTCATCTGTTTCTCCTCTCACCCTGATGCTCCGTGGTCAGTTCTACACTACAAACACCACCAAATAGTTCTGGTTCCCTATTATCCTTCCAGTGTTTAATAATGTGTTGGGCAGTTTAGTAGTTTCTGAAATCTCCTTTGATGTTTTCTCTGCTTGATGACAATGATTTGACTCTTCTCAAACATGGTTGTTTAAGAAATGAGAAGCTCATTGCATCTGTTGGAGATAAATAACGTATCGCCACCTGGTGGTGACTTTTTTTGTCCATTCAGTGTATATGAAAGGAATCCAAAGGTTTGATTTGAAGGACATTCTGATGTTTTCATTTTTTTCCCTTTTGGTGAGAAACATGAATTTGAATTTATATCTATAAAATATCAGCCAGTAATTCATTAACTACAATTTTGACATTAACTTAACTTTGTTTTGTAATTTCAAGTTAATGCAACCTCAAAATTATATTTATAAAGAAACAGATTCACCATATCAGCATGTTTCCCTGCATGTGAGTTAAACCTCTATAGAATTTCTCTTATTTGTAGTGTGAAGAAAATGTATATAATGGAAACTTTCTGTTTCTTTTAATATATATTAAAATAAATAGGTGTTTCTTTGGGGCACTTGGAGAGCACCTTCTATCTGAGATAATGAGTACAACTAATATGTGGCTGTATATATATATATATATATATATATATATATATATATATATATGTCATGATACAATGTAGTGCAAAGAAGGTCGCAGGTTCAAGACTTCCTTGGTCTGGGACCGTTCTCCCTGTGTCTGTATAGGTTTTCTCCAGGACTTTTTATGGAGTAGTTACTTAGATAGCAGCTATTAGCAGGTGTTTGCTAACCCAGATGTAAAATCTTCCCAACATGTCCTGTGTTTTGGTGGCATAATGTTTCCTCTGTATTAAAACAGAACCTTTTTCTAATGGAAAACTAACCTTATGTGTCTACATTTCATGAATAAAGTGGTTGGTTGGTTGGTTAAATGATATTATTTGAACATTTCCACATTCACTAGATGTAAAACAACACGAAATCAAAGTGATTCTTCTCAGAATGTCCTGTTGAACAAAAACCTTTCCACAACAGTGAGAGCGATAGTCTTTGACTAATCCATGGTGACGCCCTCTGCTCCCACAGGAGCCGACAGGACTGAGCCAAGTGAGAACATCGGGACGATTAAAGAATAGAAAGAATGTGTTATCAGGGAATCTTCAGCTCTGTTGAATTCTATATTCACATAAGAAGAAATACATTTGAGTATGTCTGATAAAACAGTAAATAAATTACATCTCTCCTTGTCATCAGTGGAAAATAATCTTATTTATTTCCTCATTTATTTTACTTACACAGAAAGCCTCAGAATATTTTAAGTATTGTGAAAATTATCCAGTAGGAAATGGCATTCATTGTAAGCAGGGAGTCATTTTTTCCAAACAGCTTGTGTCTTAAAATTCAACATAAACTCTGTACACATGTGTCAGATGAATCAGGATGAGGATAAATGAGGCTAAATGAGGACAGTAATACAGGGAGTTTTACTTTATCAGCAAAGACATGGCCCTTTAAATCAGGGTTTTCTCTCAGAAACATGTCTGGATGACCAATCTGAGCACAGAAGCTGCTTTGTTGTTCAGACCCGGAGATAAATGAGGAAATGTTTTGAAACCATGGCAAGAAAAAAACAGAGACAAGAGAGGGAATTCCCTCCTCCACCCAGCTGCAGGCGTGCCTTCTTTTTTTTTTTTTCCATGAATACCAAAGAACCGGTTTCCCTGTTCTGAACAGAAACGCAAAGCAAACACACACACACACACACACACACGCGTTACTGTGTGTGCCTCACACACTCAGCTTTAAACCAACACCCTCCCGCTGCATGCTGCTTCCAGCTGTTGGTGGTTAGGCCTTTCAGAGGAGGAGGGCCGGATCATGGAGCGGCAGCTGGAGCTGGCCGCCCTGGGCCTGGCCTTCTCCGGGTGGCTTTGTGCCATCCTGACTCGTTGCCTGGCCCTGTGGACGGTAAGCGGCACCCTGGACAACGCCACGGCCTCGCTGCCGGCCTACTGGGACGGGGTGTGGCTGGAGTGGGACCACTGGGACCTGGCCCAGGACGGCAGCCTCCACTGCTCCTTCTACCAGGCCCTGATGACCCTGTCCGGCAGCTTCCGGACCTGGAGGGCCTTCATCATGGCGGCCGTGGGGGCCGGGGCCTTTGCTGCGGCCGTCGGCGTGGCAGGGGCCGTGTGGTTCCCTCGGCGGGGCCAGGTCAAAGTGTTTTCAGGAACCCTCTTTGTCCTGGCCGGGATACTGCTGCTGGTTCCCACGGCCTGGACCTGCCACCACACCAGCCGACCACTAGAGGGTGGCGTGCTGCTGAGGAGGAGCTGGGGGCCGGCGCTGTACGTGGGCTGGGTGGCGTTCGCCCTCATGCTGCTGGGAGGCGTGTTCCTCACCACCAGAGGCCCCGCTCTGGACAGGCAGCCGGTCCAGGAAGGAGCTTACCCCACCGGGGAGGAGGAGGGGAACCACCCGCTGAACCGGATCAACAGAACCACATTCACCCACAGCCAGTACCAACACAGGCCAGAGCCCGTCTGAGGGAACTGTGATGTCACACCTGACACAGGGATTCAACTGGAGGATAATGAGGGTGTGAAAAGACTGTGGGTTGAACCTTCCTCTGGTGTTAGTTTGCTGTTTCTATCCTTTATGTTTACATGGTCTATGACTGTCATTTTATACTTTACCCATTTAAACCCAGACTTTTTTTTAAGCCCAAGAGTTCATGCATATAATTACATCTGTTGAGTCACTAACGTTTGTGTTATGTATTTTTTTTTTTCCAGTTTTGTACTGTTTTCATGGCAGAAAATAGCATTTTAATGGCTGTTATAGTTGCTGTTTGCACAAATCTGACCATAAACCATAACCTAATAGGCCATGTACAAAATTCTTTTTTGGGGGATTATTCGAAAGACTTGAATGATTAAATAGATATATACATGTGAGGCAGGAAAATCATAATAATCTAAATAAAATGACTCTTTCTGTATGTAAGCTGTATGAGTAACATTTAGATTTTGTATGACAATATATAGTATAAAATGACAGTCATAGACCTAAATGCTTATAGGCTTTAATGGGTTAAATCAGCTGTAAAATACACTTAAACCATTATCTATCAACCAGTTTCTCACCTCTTGGTGACCTTGTTAAGTTCCATGAACATATGGGTTTTAATATTTTTGGTCTTTTTTGATTTTGATTTTAAAAAATGGTAAAATGAACCTCAGGAGGATGATTTATACACTACAGTTAAAAGGTTTGAGGTCACTTAGATAATTTTCTCATTTTTGAAAGATTTTTTGAAGAAGATATAAAGATAACTTTAAACTAACATTAATAACATTGCTAATGTGATAAATGTTTGGTTTTGTTGCATAGGTCCATAGGTGTATAGAGGCCCATTTCCAGCAACTATCACTCCAGTTTTCTAATGGTACAATATGTTTGATTAGTGATCAGAAGGCTAATGGATGATTAGAAAACCCTTGATGCTATCATGTTAGCACAGCTGGAAACAGTTTAGCTGCTTAGACAAGATTGAAAACTGAAGGGAAAAAAATATTAATTCAAATACAAATCATTATTTCTAACCTTGTCAATGTCTTGACTATATTTTCTATTTATTTTACAATTCATGGTGGTAAAGAAAGTGAGTCTTTTCATGGAAAACACTAAATTATCTGGTTGACCCCAAACCTTTAAACAGTAGTGTGAATAAAATGTATTTATGTGATGTGACTGTTCCTCAGTTGGAGTAGAACACATCTCTGGAATTTATTTATTTTTTATTTTAATATTATTATATATAATAACATATATGGTGTTATGGGTCAATTTGGACCAATATTTGTTTAATTCAGTAAACAAAAAGCAAAACATTTTTTTCCAGCAATAAAACTTTAATCCAAACACTAAATAAAGATCAGAACAAGTCAGTTCACTTATGATTTTATAATTTAGTGACAACACTTTTTTATTTTGTTAAACTAAGCAAATAAAAACAAATATGTGGTTGTTTTATTTAAAATCTAAACAGATAGACTCTAACACAAGAGGAAGGTTTTAATGGAGAAAATGTGGCTCCAGCATGTGAGTAATGATGGTTTAATTAAACAAGAATTTAACATCAGGATACAGGAGCAGTCTTTATTGGTTGAAATGGGACTTTGCATTAAACATATTTGAATTTGTGTATTTATTTTATAGAGTCCTCATTTATCTGGATCATTATCACTGTGATTAAAACCTTCTACTTTACCTGATGCTAATATGAAAACTATCATTTAAAGGGGAAATTAAACTTGGTGTTACTTTGCAATTGTGATTATTATATCTTAATTATTATTACTCACTATATCTTACTTACTTACTATATCATTACTATTATCAATAAAAATATTACATTTATATTATTGTTTTGGTACTAATATTATTGTAATTATAAAAATTACTAATGAAAAATACATATAACTTATTTGCATATTGATATGAGTGATAGAGGGATAAAGGATTAAATAAATCCACACTTCTTCCTGCTCCTTATTGAACATGTAAATTGATGTTAAATGATTGTATTATTATTTTTTTTTTTTTTACCTTTTTTATTTTTCTGTTTATATTTGTTGATATTTTATTTTGGTTTTAGATGTTCTAAACTAAAACACTCTAACACTGTCCAGGATGGAACATATATTGCAATATTGAAAATATTGATATTACATTATATTGTGAAGTTTCCTCTTGAGACAACGAACAGATACACTAATGCCAATTATCATTATTGATATTTTTTTCTTTAACATGATTCTGTGAAACTGACATTTTAATGCAGTGGATAAATACATAACTACTGCGTTTTATTTATTTTGGGTATTTTGTTCTTCTTTAACCTGATAAAATCCTAAACTACTGATCCAGGTTCATCATTGGGTTTTCTTCATTAATCACAGTAGAAAACCTTAGATCCAACATTAAATAAGGTATTTTTATCTGTAGTAAAACCCAATGTTACTGTCACAGCATCAATATATATCATCAATATTCACATCATCAATACAATAAGAAAATAGTTTATTATAATATCAGTAGTAGGGCTGCAACTAACCACTATTTAGATATTAATTTAGATTTGATTTAATTTAATTTGGCTCCTTTATAATCTCCTTTTTAAACATTTTACAGAATATATTCTTCAGGTTCTCTAATGATCCTCAGTGGGATTTATATGATTTTATGGACAAATAATTGATTTTTGAACTCTTGTTTTATTAAGAATTTAACTTTTTCTGATTTGGTTTAGTCTTGTTTTAAGTTTTAAATAAAGTATCTTTTTTATCTGTAGTAAAAAGTAAATATTGGATTATTCCTATATTTGCTCTGTAACAGTAACACCAATTAATTCTGATTCTTCTGTAGTAACTTATGTTGTAGATTTCTTTATGATAGTTATTTGGTGCAAAAATATAGTGATATAGTTATTTGACATTAATATTTAACATTATTCTTGCAGTAGTATTATACCTAATGTATATTGTTGGTATAATTTATCTGAAAAAAATAAGTTTAAAGGTCTAATATGTAAGATTTGTTTCTCAATGTCCCTTTTGTATGTGA